>OU862928.1:5296720-5656720 GCA_917880885.1 Limnephilus marmoratus | reverse complement strand
TATAAATATGATATGGACAGTTCTTTAAAACACTACAGACTTAAAACTCTAAAAAGTAGGAGAGACATTGCAGGTATGACTTCCTTAAACAAAGTCATGAGTGATCATATTGACTGTCCATCCGTTTTGTCAACAATTAATATTAGAGTCCCGAGTAAAGCAACTAGAGACAAGTCATTGTTTCATATCAAAAATGCTTCAACTAGTCTTAGGCAAAAATCTTTGTTATTTAGAAATTGCAATCATTATAATAAAAAAAGTATCGATGCTTATATATCTTGTCGTGTACTGTAAGCTCTTTTAAACAAATAGTTACTATTCTTTGACAGTGTAAGCATATTTCAATCTACTCCCGTCAAAAATAAATATTTAAATTATTTACTGTGAATTATTGCACAAAAATATCAAAAAATATTAACAAGCAGCACTTATTTACTAATATAATAGTGCTTTTCTCTGCAAGTGTTTGTGAACTGTGTCAAAAAAAGCATAAACAAATCAATATAACCAAACATTGTCAAGCAGTGAATAGTTCCAAATATTTAAACGTTTCACAATGGATGTGCAAAATTTCATCTCCAAAGGAGAAGTAGCAGTCAAGGCTTTAAATAAGGCACTTTTTGATCCAGCCATCAAATTTAATAAGGATCAAATTTCTAGAATTTCTCCAATTGCATGTGAAATTTTAAACGCCATAAGTAGCATGTCTTCAGCTGTAGCATCCAAAACTGCTAGCTTAAAAGGTGAACTGTATGCATACAAGGATATAAGAACCAATTCTTCTCAAAATAACTTTGGTATTTGCGAGGCGAATTCGGAAATGAATAAGCAATAAGTGCGCTCCAAAAATATTATTATTTGCAATGTGCCTGAAAGTATTAAGACGACAGAAGCCAGCAGGATCTTAGATGACCAGGCAGCTGTCACCATTATAATCAGTGAAATCGACAAATCAGCAAATGAAAATATTTCAAAATTTTATAGAATTGGAAAATTATCAAATAGCAAGCCTAGACCAATAAAAATCGAACTGGAAAACTCAATACAATCGAGAAATATTCTCAGCAAACGAGGTCTTCTTGAGAATAATGTCAGAAGTTACCCCGACTCAACACCGGCTCAACAAAAAGATTTGAGGTTTCAACTGGAGATACGGAAAGAAAATGGTGAAGATGTCACCGTAAAATACATAAACTCCACTCCCAGAATTGTACCAAATCTGCCAAAAAACTAGCAAATTACAAAAAAAACAAGCAATTCTCCCTAACAATCGAAACAGAACTTTAAAATTTATTACCAAAACGTCCGCGGACTGCGATCCAAACTCAATGACCTACGAGCAGCTCTACCTTCTCATCATCATGACATCATTATACTTACCGAAACCTGGCTAAACTCTGATATCATATCGACTAAACTCTGTCTTACTAATTACAAAATATTTCGTTGCGACAGAAACGTGAGCTCAAGTTCCAAGTCAAGAGGTGGAGGAGTTTTAATTTGCTATAAAACAGAGGTTGTCATCAAGAAAATTAACTACGAAACACAATAACATTGAACATCTCTTTGTGCAAGTAACGACTCCTCTCGAGAAAATTATATTTGGAACGGCCTATCTACCACTACTTTCTGACCCTCAAACATACAGAAACCACTGTGAAGACATCGAAACAATTTCGTCAAAAATTCTCACTGTAAAATTTTTATCCTTGGAGATTATAACTTACCAAACCTAACATGGAAAGCAAACAACTGTGGTCTCATCACAAACGAAAGTGAAAACGATCGTGCACGTAAAGTTTTGGACATGGCAAACCTTCAACACTTTCAACAAGATAATTTTATATATAATAATAACAATCGCTTATTAGACATAGCTTTATCAAACTATCCTTATATATCTGTAGAACTCTCAAATGATCCACTCCTACCAATTATAGCTAATCACCATCCTTCCCTATGCATTAAATTAAATATTAAATGCAATAATAAAATAATTCCTGTATAAAGAGTCCTAAACATTAAACGAGCCGACTTCGTCTCAATTAACAGCCATCTCTCAAATACAGACTGGTGTTTTTTATCCGATGAAAACATTGATGAATCTTTAGACCAACTTTATTTATACTTTTCTAATACTAATGAATACTGTGTACCTTTTTATACATCGAGAAGCTATACCTACCTTTGGTTTGGTCCTCATCAGAGCTTACTGCCTCACTTCAGCAAAAAAAGAGTCAACACAAAAAATTCAAACATAGCAAATCCATAAGTGATTATATAATCTTTAGCGAAACCGGGAAATAATGTACAGATATTTCCAAAAAATGTTACAAAAAGTATATAACCTCTATCGAGGACACTGCCTTTAAATCCGAAAATCTTTGGAAATTTCTTAAAAAATTAAACAATAAATATACTCCAGTCAAGATGTACATCCGTGCTTGCAAAAAGTCCGATCATTCTGAATTTTTTTTATATATTGTTAGGACCTAAACCAGTAATAAAAAAAAATTTTCAACTACGAAAGTGCTGTGCGAGCGGCGGTGGACCCAAAAAACAAGAAAATTTTCGGATTTTTTTCAGTTTTTGCTCAATATCTCAGTGAAGGAAGGGTCTGACCAGTATAATCACTATACATACTTTTAAAGAAGACTAAATTTACTACAATTTGAGACCACAGCAAGCTATATACAGTCATTGGTTTCCAAGATACAGTTATCCGAAAATAGGCCATTTTTTCCAAAAGGTGAAATTTTTTCAAAATGTTCACTTATTTTGTAAAATATTTTCTAAAACACGCATCCCACGTCAAATATTTTCTGAAATAAAGTTGTAGTAGATTTAATTAACTTTCATTTAAGACTAAATTGATATCTGTAGACCTAACGGTTCTCTCAAGAACGCCAGATAACCAAAAACAGTCATAAGTGGGGTTTTGGGGGAAATGCAAATAAATTGTTCTCACGTCTTTTTATGGTTTTATTGTGCTGTGAAGTAAATCCATGAGACTAATCCATGAGACCATTTATTGTGCTGTGAAGTAAATCCTTGATGCGATCCATGAAAACCTATGGTGGGTTGACCCAAAGGAAGGGGAATCTCCGACAGTGTTCTAGCAAGGTGGACAACAGGAATGGTGTTTATGTTGAACATTTGTGAAGAACTGGAAAGTTTTTGCAGCATCTCATGTCCTACTGGAGAGCAGCATGTAGACATGAGACCTTCTCGAATCATCCAAGATAATAGTGATGTGGAAAAACTAAAAAACTGGTTTGCTCCCCACCCTCCATTTCCCAAAACTGAGGTCCTGAAATTAATTGCCACACAGCCCAGAGAGTTGTAACGGAGGGAGTGATGAAAATTGTGGGGAAAATGTACGACAAGGGAGTAATAAAACGGAGAAATAAAGTTACCACGCTGGCATCGATCACTTCAATCGTTAAACTGCCGGACAAAAACATAAGAGTGGCTGTGGATCCGCTCACAATTTTCCAGCGAGTGTGTATTGCAAAGCAATCTGAACAGGATTTACAGGATAACTTCAAGTTTGAATTGGCCCCGTTCCCGATGTCTCTTGTCAATGAACAAGGGATGCGCAAGGGCACAAAATCTACTCTGTACTCTGCTTTCACTCCTCTTTCCAGCCACACGCCGATAGATTGGTGCCAGCACTCACGTCATTTTGGATGGTGGCTACCTCTTGCACAAGGTCGTGTGGCAGCGGAAGAGCACGGTTCGAGCACTTTTGGCGCGTTATACCACCTACGTCCGAAACCACTTTGGGAAAAACGTCTCCATCGTTTTTGACGGCTACCCCGAAGATGTTACAAAAAAAACACCAACACAGCGGAACGACTCCGGCGCTACGCAGCTCATTCCAGCTTATAACTCTTCTCTGTGACGCCTTTCAGAAGTAGGGAGTAAAAGTGGCTGTTGCCGAAGAAGATGCGAATCGAGAGATCGTCATGATGGCGCTTTCAAAAAGAGCAGTAGCCGATCGGGTCGTCATAGTAGGAGAAGACGTCAACCTGCTCGTTCTTCTCTCAATGGCTTAGGCGCTGAAGAGACAAATGTCTATCTTCAGAAGAGCACGAAGGGTGAAGCTGGTTGCTGTCACTACTCTACGACCTCTTTCAACCACCAGGGCTCTCGGCGATTACCAGGAACGGCACTATTCACCCACGTGTTTACCGGGTGCGATACCACCTCAGCACCGTTTGGCCAAGGAAAGACCAAAATCACCACACTTCTGAGCAAGAATGAACCACTTGCTGAGCAAGTGGAGGTATTCTTTCAGCCAGACTCTACCCCACAAGCCGTGAGTAAAGCGGGCATCAAGTGCTTTGTGGCTCTATATGGGGGTGAGATCGCGAGAGATACTTTGGATTTCCTGAGGTATAAGACGTTTGTCACTTCAACAAACATAAACGGATGATGCCGCAGGCCACAATGCAGCAACGTGCTACCTCCAAGTGCAGAAGTGGCGGGGAGTCAACTTGAATCCCACTGAATGGGGGTGGAAGCTGTCTTCTCAAGGACGCACCCCCATCCTCACTCCTGCCCTTCTGCGAAAAATTTCATGTAAACGCAAGAAAGGATGCTCTGGGAGCTGCTCGTGCAGAAAGGCTGGGCTCCACTTCTCAGTCCTCTGTCAGTCATTCGGAGACAAATTGTGCATTAACATCCCGGATGTGGAGCTTAAATGCTCGGACGATGAAGATGACCCGACTACAGACTGGGCGCCTCTCCCAGCGTCCATCACAGATATCGAGACACCTTCTTCGTGCGAGCCTAAGCCCGGGCCATCTAAGATAAAAAGAAAGACATGATTTGGCAACCAAGACACAATACCTACATGATTTATATTAGTTTTATTTTTTGTGTACATGTAATTTGTCCTTATAGTAGGTACCATGATGTTTGTACAAGCATTTTTTAATTTTAATTTTTTTAATTTAAAAAATATATATATATATATTTTTCTCTTCCCTTTACACACGAGTAGTTACACTCTCGTAAAGGTTATATATTATATACATATATATGTTTATACTGTTTATAATCAATGTTGCATGTTAGTATTTAATGATTGGAGTTTAATCCGTTTGTAACCTGAAAATGTAATTACTCATGATTATATTACATGTATATGTATATAAAAACCAATAAAAAAAATAAAAAAATTTTAGTATGTAGATATATAAAACAATGTTCGAAGATGACGTAATTCCCGATAGATTTATTATCTTTTCTTTTTTTCATCAAAAATTTGTTAACAATAACAAAAAAAAAAATTGTAACTATTTGATAAATAAAACCATAAAAAGACGTGAGAACAGTTTATTTGCATTTCTCCCCAAAACCCACTTATGACGGTTTTTGGTTATCTGGCGTTCTTGAGAGAACCGTTAGGTCTACAGATATCAATCTAGTCTTAAATGAAAGCAAATTAAATTTACTACAACTCTATTTCATATAATATTTGACGTGGGATGCGTGTTTTAGAAAATATTTTACAAAATAAGTGACCATTTTGAAAAAATTTCATTTTTTGGAAAAAATGGCCTATTTTCGAAGATGTGTATCTTGGAAACCAATGACTGTATATAGCTTGCTTTGGTCTTATATTGTAGCAAATTTAGTTTACTTTAAAAGTATGTATACTAATTATACCGGTCAGATCCTTCCTTCACCGAGATATTGAGCAAAAACTGAAAAAAATCCGAAAATTTAATGGTTTTTTGGATCCATCGCCAATCGCACAGCATTTTTGAAGTTGCAAATTTTTTTTTTTAATACTGATTTAAGTCCTAACAACATATAAAAAATTCAGAATGACCGGACCTTTTGCAAGCACAACCCCCTTTTCATGTTTAACTTGACTGGACTAATACAATAACATTATATTTATTTAGCGCAGTTTTGTGACATTTCACTTCAAGTGCGCAACATGAAAACACAGATTACCCGCCAATAATGAACGGAATGAACGCAAATGAACGGAACCAGTGCAAACAATACACAGGACATTGTAAACCTTTTTTCGGATTTCTTTACAAATGTTGATACGAGCATGAAGAGTGACCCAAAACCCCGTCACTAAAAAAAATGCAAATGGAATCAGTCACGGCTCAAATAGAGCTACCCAGTGTAGTCTAGGTACTTTCGTACGGTGGTTACACGAATCCATTTATTTTTAAACGCACCAGAATTCGAATTGAATTGTTTTGTTTGATTTTTTTCTTTTTTTGACAGATAGGGGTTTTTTTTTCAGAAGTGTCATGTGAGACTGTAAAAAAACATTAACTGATATTCTGTGTAACTTGTAAAATAAACTATCGTACTTAAAATATCGTACAAAATACTTGTATTTTGTTTCTGAGCCCACTAAATTGATACTCGCCCCTATCAATTGGCGCCCAACGTGTTTGTCAGATCAATGAGTTTTAACGAATAAATTCAAAGACAAGAGAGGCAACACACCGAACAAAAGTGGGCTCAAAACACTGAAAATACCACAAACACGTAGCACAACAGCGGACAACGCTACCACAGTGGAGAATGAGGATAACAGTCCTCTAGCTCAATCCTTAGCGGATGTTCCAAGTCGAGAAACCCTCACGACAGACACCCAGACGACACGAATCCTTGAAATGTTAGCAACAAAACTCGCTAACATAGCCGTGTGTCAAAGGGAGCCTCGCCTGGAGGCAATATTTTCTGGGAGACTGGAAGAATTTCCACGACTTTTCCTGGAACGGTGCGAAGAGTATTTCCAAATAGCTAACACCTACGAGGAAAACAAAACGAGGGTGGCAACGGCCCAGCTCCGGGACAAAGCGAAGGACTGGGCAAATACTTATAAACACCCAGAATGGTCGATTTTTAAAAGATTTTTCCTTCGGGAATATGAAGGACCAGAAGTGGAACTCCGACTTCAAAACCAGATCTACCATAAAACACAAGAGAACACGGAATCCTTGGCAGAGTTTATTGCTAATAAACAAAGAATGTTTGCACGACTCCACCCGACAAAACAATTATCGGAGTTAGATGTATTCGTGCCTGCGTTTTGTAATAGCCAGATGTTACCCCAGTACATAGACATATATGCCACCACCATGGAAGAGTGGATGAACCAGGCCATGAGGTTTGAAAATTCTAAAGGCAGATATAAGATCCTAGGCCAACGCCAAACAAGAAGCAATTTATCTCCTCGCCGGTCAGCTCAACAATATTATCCGCATCACCGTTCACCTCAGCGCAGTTCCCCTCAGCGTCATTCACCGCCACGCCGTTCGCCGAATCGCCAATCGCCATACCGCCAGCCCCCGGCCCAGCGATCCCCAGCTCAACAAAATAGAAGAGATAGAAACTCGGGAAACCGGTACCGCCCGGGAGCTTGTTACTAAAACGGCAACCCGGGCAAAGAAGGAAGAAACCGAAACAAACCGCAGAGTGCCACACGGCAATAGCAGGTTCCTTCCTTCCAAGGGTGAGAGTCACCATAGAGGAGCAAACCTATCAGGCATTGGTAGAATCTGCATCTTCACACTCTATAATAAGAATGGGCATCGCCCAAAGTACCAAATTACAACAATCCTCGATTCCATGCCTCAAGTTGGCGAACAAAAGAAACGTGATGCGAATAAAAGGTATGATATCGATAAAATTCGACATCCAGAATACAACACGGGAATGGAACTTCCTCGTGGGAGAGAACCTAAGGGAGGAAATCGTCTTAGGACGCGATTGGCTATCCAAAGAGGAAGCTTCAATAGACTTCATGCGGAACTGTTTAAATTTCGGAAGCTCAATCAGGACATCCACCCACTTTGTGCCCGTTTGCCAGGGACAAAATAGTAGCGATGTCCATGGCCCACTATTAGATCGAGTCCCAGAACAGGAGAAAAAAGGATTCATGGATCTATTATCCGAATATAGTGAAGTATTTTCCCCCTTGACAGGCACAGTGAAAGTACCACCGCACAGAATCTACCTGAACACTGACAGACCAATCTGCGTTCCACCACATCGCCTTTCGGACGAGAAGAAAAAGGATTTATACAAACAACTGGAAGGGATGCTAGCGGATGGAGTAGTAGAATCCAGCAGATCCCCATACAGTTTCCCAGTAGTAATGGTGGCCAAAAAGGGAAAAGAAGGGCGACGATTCTGCATAGACTACAGAAAGTTGAATCAAGCAACAATAACTGAACCCTCCCCACTGCCAATCATCCACGAAACGCTTAAAGACCTGAGCACAGCCAAGGTATTCACAGTACTGGATCTTAAAAGCGGGTACTGGCAAGTGCCGATGGCACCAGAAGACAGAGAAAAGACTGCCTTTACCACACCAGATGGGGGCAGTTACCAGTTCCGAGTAATGCCATTCGGGTTAAAAGGTGCACCCAAGACATTTCAAAGAACCATGAGCCAGCAAGTATAAGCCGGGTTCCTTAGAAAATTTGCCATGGCCTATCTGGATGATATCGTCGTATATTCCGAAAACTTAAAAGACCACTTACGACACCTTCGCCTCATCCTAGAAGGATTGGCAGAGTTTGGGTTAAAATGCTCTCCAGAAAAATGTATCATCGCCACAGATGAAATCACATACTTGGGACACACAGTCAGTGCCACGGGCAACACTCCCCAGAGGCCACACGAAGAAGCCATTAAAAATACACCATCACCTCAAACAAGAAAAGAACTTCGCAGTTTTCTAGGAGTGTGCAACTGGTTGAGGGAATACATACCAAACTTTGCCGAAATGTCAGCACCCTTAACAAATCTTACCAGAAATAAGATAAAATTCCAATGCACCGGAGAAGCCGAAGAAGCCATGCAGCAAATAAAAAATGCAATGGCGGGGCCGCTGGAACTCAAGAGACCCGATTTTAGTAGGGAATTTGTGCTACAAATGGACGCAAGTAAATTAGGAGCCGCAGCAGTACTCTTCCATAAAAATGAAGATGGTTCACGAGATGTGATATCATACTCGAGCACCCGGTTCTCACCAGCTGAAGAAAGGTACCATAGCAATGAACAGGAAGTACTGGCAGCAATATGGGCTATTAAGAAATACCGGCCTTACCTAGAAGGGAGGCACTTTAAGCTCATCACACACAACCGAGCTCTAACATGGCTAAACGATGCAAAGAACGAAAGGGCCAAACTCACAAGATGGGCCCTACTCCTACAAGACCACGACTTTACTGTAGAGCACTGTCCGGGAAAAGCTATCGAGCTTGCCGACGCGCTGTCTAGAAACCCAGGACCAACGCAAATGATACTCGAAACGGTTACCGAAAACACCCGAGAAAGCTATCCGGAAGTCGGCGGAGATAACGGCATAAACCAAATAGACTCAGAAGAGGAGGAAGAGCAACAAACCCTAGCAAGTGCGGTAAAATCAGGACAACCGACATATCGGGAAACACGGAAAAGAATAGATCGATGGAACACTCTAAACGACCGAGAAATCCTAAGCAATGCCATCGATATAAATCACTACACAAGGTATAACGTCAACCAAGGAATACTTTGGAAAAGAGACGAAGGAAAGATGGACCGGCTGTTCGTCCCCCGAAGCACAATTCCAAGAGTTCTGGAAGAATATCACAACTCGGACACCGCAAACCACCCGGGAGCAGCAGAAACAACGAGAGCAATATCAGCACATTACTTCTGGCCAGGAATGAACGAAGAGATCCGCAGACTGGTACGCCAATGCATGACATGTGCCACATCAAAACGTGGCCCAAATAGACCCGCGGCTCCTCAAGAAGGCACAAAACCAAATAGACCATTTGAAGTGGTCGCCGCCGACGTCATGGGACCGTACCCAAGAACCCTGCATGGAAACAAATTTATTCTTGTAGTAACAGACTTATTCACAAGATGGGTAGAAGCATTTCCGATTAAGTCTAGTATAGCAAAGACCATAATCCACCAGTTAGAAACTGAAGTATTTTTAAGGTACGGCTACCCGAAACGCATTCTCACGGATAACGGGCGACAGTTCATCCACCGCCAATGGTTAGCCGCAATATAAAGATGGCAATGTAATCATTGGACAACAGCTTTATAACACCCACGCTCAAACCCCACGGAAAGGAGAAACCAAGAAATCAAAAAAGGCTTGAGAATTCTCCTCAGAGATTCACCTCACAACAAATGGGATGAGAAACTGCCGGGAGTAATAATGACGACCCGCAATAGAAAGAACAAAGCGACAGGCGTATCACCCAGTAAAGCACTACTGGGATACGATGTACCGCGACCAGGAGAGTGGCAAGCTTTCCCAGAAAACGCGAACGAGGCAATTGTTTTACCCCATCAGCGAGAACCAGCAGATGCGGAAATAAGAAGGAATCAAGCAGCGTACCAAGAGAGGTACGCCCCAGCGGTGGAAGCCTTACTTAGATACCAACAAGGAGAAGAGGTGTTAGTAAAGGAACACCAATTATCTGGATCTCCAGAAGGAAATTTCGCAGGGTTTGCACCTAAATGGAGTGGACCTCGCAAAATCCTCATGAAAAGTGGAAGAGGTTATATATACTGGGTAGACAAAAGAGGTAAACCCACTAAAATCCACGCAGATGAATTAAAAAGGGTACCAACAATCCAAGAAGTCCGGGTGGAGGATCAAGATAACGAGGTTTTGACTCAAGAAGACCGGGTGGATTGATACGAGCATGAAGAGTGACCCAAAACCCCGTCACTAAAAAAAACGCAAATGGAATCAGTCACGGCTCGAATTGAGCTACCCATTGTAGTCTAGGTACTTTCGTACGGTGGTTACACGAATCCATTTATTTTTAAACGCACCAGAATTCGAATTGAATTGTTTTGTTTGATTTTTTCTTTTTTTGACAGATAGGAATTTTTTTTTCAGAAGCGTCATGTGAGACTGTAAAAAAACATTAACTGATATTCTGTGTAACTTGTAAAATAAACTATCGTACCGAGATATTTGTATTTTTTTTTCTGAGCCCACTAAATTGATACTCGACCCTATCAATGTATATGATGAAGAAACCCCAGATGACAAAATACCTGAATATAAATTTAGCAAGACTACACACTTAACAAATTGCCATATCACGTAAAAACGCTGTGAACAGAAATTACTTTCCTTAGACACTGACAAATCTACTGGCCCAGACAACATTCCGCCAATATTCCTCAAAAATGCTCTAATTCATTATCTAAACCACTCACATTATTATTTAACCGTCTCTTGACCCTTGGACACTTTCCAGACCGCTGGAAATCTAGCTTCATTACAACTATCTACAAAAAAGGAGACGACACTAAAATAGCCAATTATCGCCCCATTTGTATACAGTCAGTAATACCTAATCTTTTTGAATCACTGGTCCTTGATGAAATCAATCCCAAATTAATAAAATTAATTGACCAAAAACAGCACGGTTTTATCAAAGGTGATGCATGAAAATCCATTGCTATCCCCAGGGTTGAATTTGGCAGCCACCTCTGGTCTGAAGCTCCAAAATACCTGAAAAATACCCTTGACTACAGAGTCGATAGCAGAAACGGGCGATTCGTTTGATAGATTCTCCCATTTTAACAGATGGATTGCAATCTTTAGAGCACAGGCGTTGAGTGGGAATGCTATCCTTGTTCTACCGTTATTACAATGGAAGATATTCCGAGGATCTAGCATCATTGATCCCTTCGGCACCGGTGGATAGTCGGGAATCACGCCGAACGCGTGCCAAACATTTGTACACGGTTGACATTTGTCACATGAGAACGGGTCGTTTCTTCGACTCGTTCTTGTGTTCAATAGCTCGGCTGTGGAATGATTTGCCGGCCTCTGTGTTTCCTCCTTCCTACAACATGGGTCTCTTCAAGACCAATGTTCATTCCTTCCTTTCCTCAAAAAGACCCTCCACACAGCATCCCAGTTGACATAGGCCCTGAGGGAAAATATTTTCCTGTGTCTAGTTAGAGTAAAAAAAAAAAAAAAACTAACTTAACAATATTTCAAAACTTCATAATACAATCTTTTGCAGAAATTAAACAAGTCGACTGCATATATACAGACTTTTCGAGGGCATTTGACAAAATATCCCATAAACTACTAATCCAAAAACTATTTGCTCTAGGAATAAGGTATAGCATGCTAAAATGGTTTACAAGCTATTTATTAAATCGTAAACTGTTCGTCAAAATAAAATCATGGATGTCGAAAGCTTTCTGGGTAACTAGTGGCCTACCGCAAGGTAGTCACCTTGGCCCGGTTTTGTTCCTTATTTTCATCAATGATATAACCAATTGCTTAAACGATGTCGAGGTATTGCTCTTTGCTGATGACATCAAGGTATACAAGAAAATAACTGATGTAAATCATTGCCATATACTTCAGTCAAATATTATTAAGTTTAAAGATTGGTGGGTTCAAAATAGTTTATTCTTAAATGTAGAAAAGTGCAAAACCTTGACTTTCTTCAGAAATAAAAATCCCGTTTTATTCGAATATTCCATCAATAACACAGCTTTAGAAAGAGTCACGGAAATGAGAGATCTTGGAATTATTTTGGATGAAAAACTAAGTTTCGCCAATCATATTTACCAAATTGTAAACAAAGGTATGAAAACACTGGGCTCCGTACTAAAAACAATCAAGAACTTTAATTCCATATAAGCCATTAAATTATGGTTAAAATTGATATTTTTTAAGTAGGTACTAGTTCTATGGGATTACTTCTAGGCAAGTATCTACCTAATTTTATTATTTTCTTTCTATTCGAATTAGTTCTATAAAAAAAAATGTAGCTTCTTTGTCTTAGGAAAAAAAATGTGTTCCATTTTAAAACCCTAGCCACTACTGTAATATTTTTTTGGATGAAAATCAAGAAATATAAAAAGTACGATCAGACAAATGCAAAAAGTGTTTAATTTGCAAAGGCGAGTAGCATAGAAAATCTCCAACTGCAAGATCACACAATATAAAACCTATAAAGAACAAGAGCGTAAAAAACGCCATATGGTCCTTCGATTTGCCAGATGAAAACCAGCTCATCCAGCCAGAAGTCCGGTCGTACATCATAAGGTATTAAGGCATAAAATTTGTAAAATAATAATTTTTGTAAAATCACGCGTAGAATTCGCCACCAAGAGCCACTCTTTTTGCTTGATATTATAATCTAATTATAATTATATTATATTATATATATAAGGTGGTACAAACAAAAGGTTATTTTAAATAATTTAATGTGTATGTTTGTGTAAAAATTCTTCATTATGCCACAAACATAAAAATCACTGGTGAAGAAGCGCGGTGAATTGAAAGCACAATTAACACGGTTTAAGAATTACCTACGAAGTGATTCAGTTGATGTAATAGAAACGGAAACAAGATTAGAGGAGGTAAACGGATTGTTAAATTGATTTAAGAATATACAATCTCAGATCGAAGAGTTTGATAGTAACTCAGATGAAGCAGATAGCCAACTTGAGTGTTTTGAATTGGAATATTATCAAGTAGTGACGTTAGCAAAAAAATCCATAAAAAGCATTGAAAAAATTGATGATACTAACAATATTAAAATCAAATTACCAACGTTTTCGCTCCCAGAATTTAGTGGTAATTACTCGAAATGGTTATCTTTTAAGGATGCTTTCGTCACATTAGTGGGTAATAACAAATCTTTAGATAATTTCCAGAAAAATTACTATTTGCGTGACTGTTTAAAAGGAAAGGCCTCAGAAATATTAGACGCACTTGAAATTACCCAAGACAATTTCGAAATTGCTTGGCAGGTTTTATCAAATAGATTTGAAAATAAGCGTGTAATAGCTAATCAACATTTATATTCATTGTTTAAGCTCAAGGAATTAAAACAGGAAAGTCACGTCGCCTTGAGAAATTTATTAGATCAAACACAATTACATTTGAATTCATTGAAAAACATAGGTCTACCCATGGAGTATTGGGATGTAATAATAATTAATATTTTGGCCAACAAATTAGATTCCAATACCCGGATCTATTGGGAACAATATCCAACTAAAGAAAAAATACCGACATTGCAAGAATTTTTAAAATGTTTGACAGATCGGGCGATAGTATTGGAAGCAACGGAAGCAACATGTTCCACAGCCAAACCTGTATTTGCGCATCATAAACCGTCAAGTTACAAAAAGGAATCTTCAGTTTCATTATTGTCGCAAAGGTTGAAATGCAATGTTTGTAAGGAAAATCATAAGATTTATTTCTGTAAACAGTTTTTGAAACTAAACCAACATGAACGGTTTGAAAAAATCAAGCAATTACAAGCTTGCATCAAGTGTTTAAATGTAGGTCATTCAACTAAAGAATGCAGGAGTAAGAATAATTGTAGAACTTGCAATAAGGCAGGACACAACACGTTACTCCATATTTTCCCTAAAGAGGATCAAGACACTGAGAATAGCATGGATCAAGTACCAGTCTCAAAACATTCCACCTTTGGAGAAACAGAAAAAACAATTTTGTTATCAACGGAAATGGTGAACGTAAAGGACAGTAATGGAATTATTCATTCAGCGAGAGTATTGTTGGATAATGGTTCTCAGGTGAATTTCATAACTGAACGATTTGCTAAAAAATTAAACATAAAGTACAAGTCATTAAATATGCCGGTCTCTGGGTTACATAATAATATAACAAATATAAAGAAGAGCATCTCGTTTGAATTTTCATCAATAAACTCTAATTACAAAAAACTTGTTACTTGCTTGGTATTACAAGAAATCACCAGCAAGTTACCGCAGACCTCTTTTCCAAAAAGAGAGGCAAACATACCACCAGGATTGAAATTGGCCGATCCTGAATTTTCCACTTCCGGTCATGTGGATATATTACTCGGCTCCGAACTATTTTGGGAAATGCTGACCACTGACCAATTGAGATTAGGAACAATATGACCTACGCTGCAACGCACTGAACTTGGATGGATATTATCCGGGCCAATTAGAACGTGCACTACAAAAAAAGAGCAAGAATCATCCTCATGTCACTTATCTTTAAATATGATTCACAATCAAATTGAAAGATTTTGGAAACAGGAGGAATTGGTGTCCATCAAGCACCAAAATTATAAAGAAAAGGCATGTGAAGAGAGCTTCACGTCCACCCAAAAAAGGGATGAAAATGGGCGTTTTGAAGTAAGCTTACCATTCCGACCTTGTACAGATCAAATAGTTACTTCCTTGCCTATGGCAGAAAAAAGATTTTTAAACTTGGAAAAGAAATTATCTTCTAATATGGATTTGAAACTTCAATACATTAAATTCATGGAAGAATATGAAAACTTAGGTCATATGACAAAATTTGAACCAGTTTCAAATGAAGAAAAATCATACTATTTACCTCATCATGCAATCAAAAAGGAAACCAGCAGCACTACCAAACTAAGAGTGGTGTTCGACGGCTCCGCAAAAACCTCCAGCGGGATATCAATAAACGACGCATTAATGGTTGGTCCAATAATACAAAATGATTTTTACACCCATTTGTTGAATTTTAGAAAATATCAAGTGGTATTGACGGCTGACATAGAGAAAATGTACAGGCAGGTCAACATTAGAGAGGAGGACCGCGTCTTCCAAAAAATACTTTGGCGAGCATCCCCAGAAGAGGAAATGGGCCACTTCAAGTTAAATACGATAACTTATGGTATGGGACCGTCATCTTTCTTAGCCACGCGTGGATTGAAGCAGCTGAGTATGGAAAACGCATACTTGTATCCTGAAGCTAGTCTCATTTTAGAGAAAGATTTTTACATGGATGATCTAATTACAGGTGGAGACGATGTGGAATCCTGTAATTTGTTAAAAGAACAGTTAATCTCCATAATGAATTCGGCCGGTATGAACTTAAGAAAATGGCGGTCTAATTCTTCTGATTTGTCATCGGAGGCCGGTCAGGCCACTGATATGGTAATTTTGGACAAACCAGAAGGAGAAAAAATTCTAGGCTTAGCTTGGAATTGCCAAAAAGATAGTTTTTTATATCACGTGGTACTACCGTCACATCCTATTTATAATAAACGGAATATTTTGTCGCTGATTGCTAGTATTTTCGATCCATTAGGTTTGCTAGGACCAGTAACCGTGAATGCTAAACTTATTATGCAGAGATTATGGCAAGAAAAGATATCTTGGGATGAAGAAATACCTATAGAAATTCTGAAGCTTTGGAAAAAATATTTAGAAGATTTAAAAGGTGTAAATTCTTTTCAAATACCTAGAAAAATTATATGTAATCAAACTGTAAATATACAATTGCACGGATTTTGTGACGCATCCCAAAAAGCATATGCTGCTTGCGTATATATGCTATCCACAGACCAATCAGGAAAACAGCATTCTCAATTAATCACAGCTAAATCAAGAGTAGCTCCATTAAAAACCATTTCCTTGCCTAAATTGGAATTATGTGGTGCTGTTCTGTTAACAAAAGTTGTTGAAAAAGTAAAGGAATCCCTACTTATACCTTTGGATAAAACATTTTATTGGTGTGATTCCACTATAACTCTATGCTGGATAGGAAATCAACCAGCGCGATGGAATACATTCGTTGCAAACAGAGTTGCAGAAATACAGGAAAGAAGCGAAACCAGTCAATTAAAGCATGTCAACTCCGAAGATAACGCTGCGGATATTTTATCAAGAGGAACCAGTGCTAAAAGTCTATTTTCTTCAGAAATCTGGTGGAGAGGTCCTAATTGGTTAACTCAAGATGAAGTAACTTGGCCGAACTATAAGGAAATTTGCATCGATCCACCGGAATTAAAAACCAAAATAAATTTAACCGTCAGTATGAATAAAGATTGGGAATTGTTTTATCGTTTTTCCTCTCTCACGCGTTTACAAAGAGTAACTGCTTATATCATACGTTTCATTAATAATACAAGAAAAACACATACATTTAGCGGACAACTTTCTATAATAGAATTAAACAAGTCATTACAATCATTAATAATAGTCGCTCAATCTTATTCATTTTCAAAGGAAATTAAAACATTAAAGGCGGGAAAAAACTTAGATAAAACCAGTCATGTCAAATCATTAAGCCCATTTATACATATGGATTTATTGCATGTAGGTGGGAGATTATCCAGAGGAAAACTGATACATGAAGCACAAAAACATCCGATATTACTACCTCACGATCACCCTCTAACAAAGTTAATCATTAAACATTTTCATTATACAAATTTGCATGTAGGTACTCAAACGTTTCTAGCACTTATTAGGCTAAAATATTGGCCTATAATGGCAAAAAATGCTATTAAAAAAATACTCAAAAATTGTATTGTATGCTTCAAATGCAGTCCAAAAACAAGTCATTAAATAATGTCTGATCTTCCAGAGGATAGAGTGTCACCATGTAGATCGTTCTCTGTTACAGGACTGGATTACGCAGGGCCAATCTTAATAAAGTCTGGAATCAGTAGGAGATCCAATTCAGTCAAGTCTTGTATCTGTTTATTTATATGCTTCTCTACTAAAGCAGTTCATTTAGAACTAGTCACCTCTCTGACTACAGATGCATTTCTTAATTGTTTAAAGCGTTTCATTTCTAGACGTGGAAAACCTAGTAAATTGTATTCTGATAATGCTACTACATTTGTTGGAGCGAATAATGAATTGAAAAATATGTATTATTTATAAGTTTAATTTTGTATTGTTTTTAGCAACTAATTACAATAATTCTGGACACATTATCCAAACAGTAAAATTGTTTTGATAGTAGATAAATACTTATAATTACATATCACCGAACTTACAACTTATTGTTTTTTACATTCACATTGTAATTTAAGAACTTAAATATAGCATTAAAAAATGTACACTACTCTTCCAGACACAAGCTAACGCTTCCATGGAAGAGTGGTATTAACATATTTGAATATGAACATGTAAGCAAATTAATACATCATCTAAATGTACATTATATTTTATATGCTATAATCAATAAACGTTTGATATAAATATAAAAAAAAAATATTAAAAAAAAATATGTTTCTCAAAAGGAAATAGCTAATTACTTAACTAACATGTCTATTCAGTGGGTTTTTATCCCACCTAAAGGTCCTCATCATGGAGGTCTTTGGGAATCTAACATAAAAAGTGTGAAATATCACGTAAAAAGAGTGGCAAATGTCTCTTCATTAACATATGAAGAGATGTGTACGTTATTATACCAAATAGAGTCCTGCATAAATTCTAGGCCTTTAATTCCACTATCCAATGATCCCCTCGACCTCTTCGCACTTACTCCAGGTCACTTTCTTATTGGTGATAACCTGTCAGCTGTAGCTGAACCTGACCTACAACAGATTCCCATAAACAGACTTAATAATTTCCAAAAACTAAGCCAGCTAAGACAGAGCTTCTGGTCAAGATGGAGAATTGAATATCTGGGAGAGCTGCAGCAAAGGACTAAATGGACGGATGGGAACAGGCAACAACTAAAGACTGGGGACTTAGTTATCATCAAAGACGACAACGCACCACCAAATTTATGGAGGATGGGACGTGTCATCGCCACTCACCCAGGACAAGATGGGAAAACCCGTGTAGTCACCTTGAAGACGCAGCAAGGGTCTATGAAAAGACCCATTACCAAATTGTGTCTTCTACCGATGGACGATGCTATCACATCTTAGAAGACCTGGATCAAAATAAACCACTAACATCTAAGAAGAGCAGTATCAAAAAGAAGTCATCTTTACTAAGGCCAAGGATCAAAAAGAAGCCATCTTTCTTGAGGACAAGAACTGCAGAGGCTATCGATCTAGGATCAAGAAGATGAACCTTTTTTAATTAATGTTATTTTTTTTATGCTTCTTCTAATGATTTACTTCAATTTATTATTTTATTGTTTCTAAACTAACTACAACAATCAATGAATTACGATATATGTATTAGCTAGTTTCAGCTCTCTTTATTTTTAAGAAATAATTTAATCTTTCTAATTAAAAAAATATATATTCTGACAAATAGTAATAATCAATTTTAACTTTTATATGGTTCTAAAAAGAACTTTCATTTAATTTCAGTCCTTTTTTTCGGGGAGCTATGGTTAAAATTGATATTTATTATGTAGTTACTTGTTCTATGGGATTACTTCTAGGCAAGTACCTACCTAATTTTATTATTTTCTTTCTATTCGAATTAGTTCTATAAAAAAAAAAAAGAATGTAGCTTCTTTGTCTTAGGAAAAAAAAATGTGTTCCATTTTAAAACCCTAGCCACTACTGTAATATTTTTTTGGATGAAAATCAAGAAATATAAAAAGTACGATCAGACAAATGCAAAAAGTGTTTAATTTGTAAAGGCGAGTAGCATAGAAAATCTCCAACTGCAAGATCACACAATATAAAACCTATAAAGAACAAGAGCGTAAAAAACGCCAAATTATTATATGTATCTCTAGTTAGAACCCTAATGGAATATAACTCGGTAGTTTAGTCTCCATCTTACAAAATACACAAATAACATTGAGCAAATACAAAAAAAAAATCTGCCTTTTATAAATTTTAAATTAAATATCCCACTAGAAGACTTAAAATATAATTTATTATTAAATATTCGAAAAATACACACACTAGAAGGCAGACGTAAAATAAACGACTTAACACTTTTATTCAAAATACTTAACTCTGAATTTGACTGTTGCGAACTACTGCAACTCATAACCTTGCGAATACCGACAGTAACTACTCGACAAAATATACTATTCTACTGTAGCATTCATAAGCGGAAATACATTGCTCACTCTCCGATACAACGATTTCACACTATGGGAAATCAGTACCTCGGTAATATTGACATATTTAACATAAACTTAAGCCGAAATGCCAATTATATAAAATTCCTTCGATAGAAATATTCGCAAAATATGCTAAGAAAATTATTATAAACACTTTTTTAAAGTTATTTTACGAGTTATATTCAGTGATTCTTTAAATGCTATTTTAGGCAATCCCCACGAGATTTTTTTTATTAAACATTTTCACAATTTTTACTTAAATATTATCCTTTTTAATATTACCGCGCTCTCTCTAACATTCGTATTTAAATATCTCTCCAACTTTTTCTTTTTGAGCGGGTACACCGAGCCTTAATCACCAAGATACTTTTTATGACATCTTCTAAAACCCTCCTGTCTGTACCATGTAATTTCAGTGAAACGGTATCCCCATTCTGTTGGGCGACTTTGGGAGGCTGGTGGAGGAAGAGGCTACATGAATTGATTTTACTGATCTATTGTAGGTCTTGAAGAGGCCCGACATCAAAGAGGAACAACGCATACCGTTCAGCGGAACTTAAATTTTGATTTGAGGCCAAAATACAAGACTTTATTACTTATTTTAATAAAATGTTGATCATTAAAGAATTTAAATTTTTCGTGATTTTGGAGGCAACATTGACATTTTTTAAAAAGTTAACTAGCAGACCCAGACACACGTTACTGTGGCTAACAAAACACAATGTCATGCCATTACCCAACCATCATAACCAACGCCACCTGTTAAATCAAATCCACACCGCCCGTTTGCCAGCCCTCTGCCCGCTGCCTGCTACCCACTGCCGCTTGGCCAGATATATTATATATTTCAACCAATTTACACAAAACCTTGACAAGTTATGTATTTAAAAACCTTCCTCATGAATCACTTGATCTATTAGTGAAAACCACATGAAAATCCGTTGCATAGTTCAAAAGATCTAAGCGCACAGACAGCGGGAGTAACTTCATTTTATACTATGTAAGGATGACTACTAAGTTAATAATTACTAAAAATTTATCTTATCCATCCTTACATGTATGTGTAATAGAGTGGAGCACGGATGTATGAAAAAAAAACTTTTTAAGATTCAGAGTTCTAAGAGGGGGGGATTTGTGCCTAATGTTAAAGTAAAAATACGTGTGACTTTTTATTTCATTTGATTAAGATCTTCGGTCTCCGCAGTGACTTCAAAAATTGAAAATTAGGGTAAAAAAGTTTAGAGTTTATAAAGCGATACATTGTGATTAATTTAGTGGTGAGTAGGTGTTAAATGATAAACAATATATATAATTAAGATATTTATTAAGGCATCGCTGTAAAAAAATGATATTTGAAACAAACTCAAAAAATTATACATTTATTATTTACGTTTAAAATCCTTTTTAGTTTCAAATTTAGGCATTTGATTTCGCGATTCCAGCTTGGCATTTATTGCACCTAATCGCGACTTTCTTATCCACTGAGAAATGGAAGCCTCTGTTGTATTCTTTAAAGCTCTTTCAACAGCTTGGGTATGGCAGGGAAGCCTTATAAACAATAGTTTGTTTTCACCACCAGAATCCATGACATTCTGAATTTCCTAGTCCAATAAGTTTTTCAAAATCGGTGGTTCGGTTAAGTTTTCCTGCCAATTTATTAAATCAATATTTGTAGAAGCATTAAAATCAAATGATTATGGCACTTGAAACAGTTTAGGTGTTGGAGGTTGAGTAGTACTGCGTGCCTTTAGTAGGGCTGCCAGCTCTCTAACATGTTTTTTATCATCGTTATCATCGCAAGAAGAATCCCTTCAGGATGCGCAAAGTAGCCGTTTCTTTGGATAACAAGATCTATAATTTTTTTAAAGTGTTTCTGGCAGGTATCTGGAGGCCTTAATAATATTGAACAGATTACACGTGCCATCTTTGCATGATGGTTTATTTTTAATTGAGAACCAAAACGGTGACCACGTATTTGACCACAAAAGTAGTCAGAGTTTTCAGATGGTTCTTCAGTCGATACATACAAACGTAGTCTTCGGTGATCCAACGGGCATGTGATAGTTTTTCTGGAGATTTACTGCCTACGTCTTCTGGAAATTTATCTGAAACTACCGCCGAGATAATTTTATAAAAGTACTGTTGGTCTGGTTATTTCTGGTAGCATTTGACCTTCGATGCATTCAAATTTTTAACAGGCAGCTTTTTACAGGTTTCCAGTGATTTTCCCAGTGGACCAATATAAGATTTAGGTCTCGAAGTACACCCATCGAGATGAAGAAACAGATGTTTCAAAGGCAGTTCGTTCATGTGGAGCAAAAAAATTATCCACTGAAGTGGTTTTTGCAGCCTTTTCTCAAGCAGTCTTATAATTCCAGAATACTTTCCAGTATTAACATTCGTACTATCACAATCAATTGCCATAATTCTATCTGGGGAAACTTCTTTATATAACAGAAACCCTGTTATCACGATATCTATTCCTTTTGCTGTACCAACATCAGGTACCACGTACCCCATGTAAATGGATCCCGGCTCTTGAATCAGTGAGATAGGTTCCTTTTTAGAGTCTTTTCTTCTTTACTTACTTCTTTGTAGCAGTTACGTCAATTCCGCTGATTACCATTACCCGAGACGTTCTTTGATCAGTCAAAAAAGTTTTCTATTGTTTGGGAACCTTTTTATCCTTAGGATATATACATTGAGAGAACGCTTTGCACTTGCATACTGAAATATCTAAAAGTATCTTACTGCTTTTCTGAAAACTCTGTAACTTGTCCTGGGAGAGCCTCTTGATAGACTTGAGTAGATTTTTGCACTTTAAATGATATGGTTTCCATATTTGAATGATCCTTGTTCGCGTCAATGTAGAAATAGATGCAGTGTGCCATATATTTTCAATTTTGACATTACTATATCTGCTATCTCACTAAAATTGGTTCTTTTGCAGTTTCTGATTGCAATTTCAGTTGATGTCTCGTCCACTCATAGTATTTCACTACATCTTCGTAAGTAGGTAGAACGTTCTCTTTCATCTCACAAACATCACCAAATAGAGGACATTTGAATACACTCCGAGTTTTTTTGCATAGTTGCCACGAAAGAATATCGAACGTAATTTTAACAACAAACGAGCGTGCGACTGATCCAAGTCACGAACAAATAGAGCACTGTCGATGCGCGACGCGACAAGTGCAAGCAAGCTAAGTATCACCTCTCCCGCTTCCTCTCTCCCCTTTATTTAAATTATAAAACACAAATTCGAACTTCTTTTTATTTTGTGTCGAATCTACATTATACCAAGTAAACTTTCTTGATAAAAATTAGTATGTTTATTCAAAAATATCGTACATTAACATGACTTCTAATTAGAGTGTAAAACCGACTATTTTCATAAATTCAATGCCGTTGCGGAGGCATTTATCCTAAAAAAAAATTAATAATATTTTACATGGCTTAAATTGAACCTAAAAGGCACCAAATTTTTACTCTTACATTACTGTCCAGTGAAAAAAAAATAATTCACTCCTACCTAATGTGTAATGAAATAAAAAATTGTCTGTGGAACATAAGTTTTAGTGGAACGTCAAATAAAATACTAACGGGCCCATGTTTAGAAAAAATCCACTCTTCAACCTCAGTGTTAAGGCAATCATCGTCTTCGGGAACAAAGCTCTGACTGATGTTGTAGCACCACGCGTTGTTCTGGAAGAAGGAACCCTCCAGTTTCAAATGCATCCTGAAATGAACTCGAAAAGGTCATTTACGTGATAAAATTTGTTTTAATTTAATTAATTCCATTAAAAAAAAACGCCTAGCACGGGCCAAACGTGTGTGTGATAAGTCGTTTTAGCGTTTAAAAACTCGGCTGATGAATGATTTAACTGAATGTTTCTACGTTTAACAAATCGTCTCTTCAAAACTTTGATTGACTGCTTCCTTTCCAAAAGACCCCCCATATGCTCCCTAGGACAAGATTGATCCTGGCTGAGGTGGTATATTATTTATACGGCATCGAATATAGACATTAATTTTATTACAATCTATATATTATATCGGGAACGCCCGAGAAAGACATGGCACCACCAAGTGAATCAGATACTTGAGTCGGGCCATTTCAAGAGTCAGAATAATAGAAGAGCATGTATGAGACGATATATGAATGTGAACGAGGCAAGGAGTGTGTGCCAAGATCGAGTTGTTTGGCGGTCCGTCCTCTCTGCCTACCCCTGCGGGGAAACGGCGTGATGGTTAGTTAGTTAGTTAATATTATATCGATTGCCTCACCTGAAGCTGCAACTAGTCTCTGCAAAAGTGAAATTTTGGAAGAATCCAACACCATGTCCACTTAGTGCATAGATCACAACAACTGCCTGAAAAATAATTTATTATAAATAAACTCTGTCAACAACTCGTCTACTCTGTAACAACAACTCAAAACTGATTCCATTAAATTGTGCCACAGATGCATACCTACCATTGCTGACGTGGATAAATGGAGGAGGGAGCTGGTAGAACTAGTAGCAGGTATGGACACAGGATATAGCCACATCAGCAGACACAAGCAAATGGATAGAAACTTTCCGAGGGAGCTGGTAGGACTAGTAACAGGTTTTTTTTTTTTTTTTTTTTTTTTACAGTGAATACCGCACAAGAATCTCAACTGCTCCCGTCTGGAGCCAGTGAGACTATGGCATCCCCAATTGGGGTATGTTGTGAGGCTGAAGGTAGTGGGGAGGGGAAGGAGGTGGGGAAGAGGAAGGTTGGGAAGTACCTGGCTATTCAGATCTGGTCACTAAACACGGCTAAAGCCATTTTCAAGCAACGTTTCAATTCTGAATGGTGGTCTTACACCAGGGCGATACTGATAGTATCTTCCACTCTGGAACATGCCGCAAATATACTATATACTATTTTAAATTAATTAATTGTGAAATAACACAAATTAATCAAATAAAATTTATTTGCGCATGCCGGGTTCGAACCCGCGACCTCCGGAATGTGAGTCAAGAGTCTTAGCCACTGGACTACGGAGGTCGTAAAAATACAGGAAAGGCACATCAGCAAACACAAGCAAATGGATTGAAACTTTTCAAGGGAGCTGGTAGGACTAGTAATGTGTAGGTAAAGACACAGGATATAACCCCATCAGCAGACACAAGCAAATGGATTGAAACTTTCCGAGGGAGCTGGTAGGACTAGTAATATGTAGGTAAAGACACAGGATATAACCCCATCAGCAGACACAAGCAAATGGATTGAAACTTTCCGAGGGAGTTGGTAGGACTAGTAACAGGTAAAGACACAGGATATAGCCACATCAGCAGACACAAGCAAATGAATTGAAACTTTCCGAGGGAGCTGGTAGGACTAGTAACAGAAATAGACACAGGATATATGTAGCTACATCAGAAGACATAAGCAAATAGATTGAAAATTTCCGAGGGAGCTGGTAGGACTAGTAGCAGGTATAGACACAGGACATAGCCACATCAGTAGGCACAAGCAGATTGGGGGGGGGGGGAACACTAAACTTGTGTTTATAACATTACATTTAATTTGCTTGAACATAAGTAAGCGTCATGATTTTTTTAGCATTGTAATTAGAAATGAATAATTGCATACTTTTGAATAATTAATTCTCACCTTGTGTTCAGCATTTTCATCCGTCAATAAAATGTTAGTTTTATCGGTTAGTTTTCTGTAGGAAACCATGTCAGCCATCATAATCAGCTTCCTAATTGTTGTTAGATGAGTAGGGGGACTTTCGTTATTTTCATCTGGCCAGTAGAGTTCACCAAGCTTGGTGAGATTTTGTGGGGAGTTAAAGAAGAACGGTGTCTGAAAATATGAGTTAATAATCAACTTGTTTGTTTTACAACCAAAGCCTTTTTAAAAATGTGTAATAATTTATCGATGCGACTCCCGGTTGGGGGATGTTAAAGGTATAGCGACAAGCAACTAAAATAATGAGAGCAATTCGCAGCGCAACCTAGAACCTTCGAGACTTGCTGGGCGCTGGGCCTCGTAACAACGAAATGCGCCAGTCCAGATGGCATTTGAGCTATCACATGCCATGTGATGACTCACTTGGTATTAGGGGTTTCCATTCTGCCCCCTCCACCTTTCCCACTCCCCCTCCCCTCCCCCCCCACCCCTTCAACATTCCATACATTAATTCCCGGTACATTCAGTTTTCAAATTTTTTGCTTGCCACCTTTTGCAATTTTTTACACAAATTTCATAATGTCAGAGCTCAATAGTAGTTTTATACAAAAAAAGAACTGCATTGGAGGACACACCACTTACCCGCCCTGGTATAGGTAACAGATGGTTACCCTTCAAGGCTCTTGCAAGGACTCTATTTTTTGTATAAAAACGGCTCTACATTTAATAAACGATACTAGACTTTATTTACGATATTGCCTTTGCATACGTTGTTAGGTAGCAGTATGCAAGTGCTACTATGTACAGTTGTTAGTAAGTATAAATAAAATCAGACCTGGAACTATTTTAGGTAAGGGAATGAAATAACAATAAAGAAAACAAAATGTAGGCAGTATGCCTACCCTAACATATTTATATGCATAAAGCACTAAGCAAATTTCAAACAATAAATAGCAATCATGGTAGACAGTTGATCCACAAATGGAGGTGCTACAGCGCGAATCGCCCGGTAGTCCTGCTGAAAGTTAGTCGGTGATCAGGCAGGCCGGATACGAGGTTCAGATACCGCGCCCCTAAGCCGACATCCCGGTGCCTCGACGATCCGTAAGTGGGAGATGGGGGCGTATCGCCTGAAGTTCCTGAGGAAGTGAGCGTCGGGTTATCGAAGGTGGAGCATAGAGGTCCCCTAGCTGGCACGGACTTCTCTCTGACCGCCAACCTGGTAGTTCTGTTCTAGCTCTCAGCCAGAGTAGTCGCTTTAAATTCGCTCCCGTTAATTAATTCCTTAAAAATAGCAAACGTGGTCGTATCGGAAAAATTTTAGCACCATCTGGTGCGTCTCACCAAGGGCCACCTGCCCATGGTTTCAGTTTTCGTCTCTTTTGTGAATTTCAATAACTTTTTTGTGAAAAAGTGCAAAATTCCAAATTTTCCCCCTTTAAGGGTGGATGCTTATTCATCCCCCACGATTAAATACATTCCCCCTGTGTGCCTCAGTGTCCCCCACAATCCCACAAAATCCCAGTTCGAAAAGACGAAATTTAAGTGTGTTTTTGTTGGTTTTTGTGAAAAACAGTGTTTTTTCATTTTTTACCTATCTTCCCTTTTATAATCTGTGTTTAAACAATCATCATTCGATAGACAATTTAATTGCGCGTCGATTGATACCTCGTTCTTCAAGTTCCGTTCAAGTTTAGTGCCCCAATTTGTTAAAGTTCTAATAAACACGTGGTGATATTTTGTTCTTCCGGTTGGCGGCCATCTTGATTTGTTCCAGAACCTTCCACGAGGTGGGGTTATGACGTAATATCGCCCGCGTTTGGGGTGATCAAGGCGATCGATCCGAGTGATCGATCAGACAATTTTGAAATATAACGATTTATGACGTCACATCGCCCGCGTTCGGTGTGATCAAGACGATTGAGCGATCAGACAATTTTGAACATTACGAGTTATGACGTCATACTTCACTTGCTCCAAGTGTATGACGTCACTGTGATTGGACTTAGTATAAATCAAACTTTTTTTAAGATCCCTGAGTCGATTGTGTGAACTTTTACCAATTTGTGATCCATCCCTCCCTTTTCTGCTAACTTCCATCCACCCCCCCCCCCAACCCCCCCTAACCCCCCCCAACCCCCCCCTACCCCCCCCCTAAGTCCCCCTAAGGCCCCCTAAGGCCCCCTAAGGCCCCCTAAGGACCCCCTAAGACCCCCTAAGACCCCCTAAGACCCCCTAAGACCCCCTAAGACCCCCTAAGACCCCCCTAAGACCCCCTAAGACCCCCCAAGACCCCCCAAGACCCCCTAAGACCCCCTAAGACTCCCTAAGACCCTTTTTCTTAACCATGGTATCCGACACAGTTCTCTCCTGCGATTCGGACTCGGCCGGTGCTGATCCCGACCGTGAAAAGGAAGCCGAAGTCTGGAGGACTTCAATTCAAACTCAGATAGACGCATTGAACAAATCGCTTACACTAGGACCCCGCCCCAAGGGTAAGCGACGTTCAAAGAAGCAGCCTAAGATGGTCGACATCGGTTCGGAGTCAGATGGTGACGCGGACATGGACACCGACAATCCACTCCCTGGGCCCAGCGGCGTTTCAATTATTGGGATTCCCCCTATTACACCGATAGCTGGCAACAAAAAGAGGGCACGCATTAGCGACTCCCCAAATAGCCAACAGGTGCTGGCGGAATCGACCCGCAAGGCGATACCTGCGATAGAGAAATGCCACCGCATCAGATGCGTTATCACCGACGGTTCTAACAAATTAAACAAAGCAGATAAGAACTCGTTAAACCAGCTGATAGACGACCTGATGTCGGATATTACGCATCTTATGCTGGAGATAAATACATTGACAACCAGGAGCAGCACTATTGAGCAAGTCTTGAATATCCAGGCGTCTATGTCACAAAAGCTTGACACGGCGATCAAGACACGCCCTACCCTGAGCGCTGCCCCCCTGTCGTATGCCTCGGCAGCGGCTGGCTTGCCATCTTCGAAAAAAGTGGTTGTAAATGGTTTGGAGCGACCTCTGCCACCCAAGCCCCTTACTGTGCTGGTTTACCCGGAGGTTCCAGAGGGGAAGACCTCCGAAACGACGCAAAAAGACGTGGAGCGACTCATGAATCCCAGGACGGATGACTTCCAGATAGTACGAGTCCGTAAAATCAAGGGTGCCGGCATGGCCTTACAGGCCAAAGGCAAAAAGGACCTTGATAATATTCTGAAGGCTAGCACTAAGCTTGCAGCCTGTGGTCTGAAAGTTGTCAACCCCCTTGGACGGCTCCCGAAGATTGTTATTTACAATGTTCCCAAGGGAGAGCCCTCAGCCGACCAGGCCCTTTTTGCGGACATTTATAAACTAAACTTGGAAGGACAGACCACTCTGTCTCTTGATGACCACTTGCGGACCATGAGGAGAGTTTCCCTTTTTGGAAAGAGAGACGGTTCAACCATGAACATGGTACTGACGTGCCACCCGGCTGCTAGAAAAGTCCTAATTGACAGCGGGCTGTGCTACCTTGGTTGGCACGCGTGTCGGACTCGTGACTACACTGGCGCCACCAGATGTTTCAAATGCCATCTGTACGGACATATATCCAAGAACTGCTCGCAGGATAAAGAAACTTGCCGCCACTGCGCCGTTGTGGGTCATGGCTTTGATGACTGCCCCAGGAAGGCACAGCCCGCTGTCTGTGCCACTTGTTCTCGCTTTAAGAAGCCGGCAGATCATCCGACGGGTGATAGGAACTGTCCGGCCCAACTGGCTGCGGTGGAGTCAGCATTCCGCATGACTGACTATGGCTCCTCTTAATCCCCTCTCCCTAGGTCAGGTCAACCTTCAGCGATCCCGAATGGCCACACTGGAAATACTGAAGGTCATGTCTGACCTAAAAATTGACATTTTGCTTATTCAGGAGCAGTACACCTGGGAAGGTAAGACCCCTATTAATTTTCCGGGTGCGGTACTCGAAGTCGGCCGCTCTCCAGGGGCGGGTGTCCTGGTCAATACTTCATTGGCCAGCCCCCTCCTTCTGGCTGGTCTTTCTGATGAATACCAAACCTGTGTATGTATTAGATTTGGCGACACTGAGATCTTCTTGATCTCAGTTTACTTTAAATTTGGGAATCCGGTAGGACCCCACATCCTGAGTCTGACGCGCGCGCTCAACGCGCTTAAAGGCCGTAATATAATTATCGGAGGTGACTTTAACGCACGCTCACCATTATGGTTCGACACTAGTGACTGTAGAACGGAACGATCAGACGCCGTTGAAGACCTTATTGCGGCGCAGGGTCTTTGCATTGTTAACGAACAGAGTTCATTTTGCACATTTTCGAACATACATGGTGAGAGCAATATTGACCTAACTCTCTGCTCTGGGTCTTTTGCGACCAGGATTTCAAAGTGGGTAGTCCATGAGTGCGCTATTAATTCGGATCATAGACTGATAACTTTTACGGTTGGTGTTACTAAAACCGAAGCTCCAAGATCCTCCTGGAACTTCAACACCACTAGGGCGAATTGGGATCACTTTGGGGAAGCGCTACGAGATACGTTAAGGGACTTTTACCACGTAGCTGCTACGGATCCGGATAATTTGGGGAATTTTTTCAATAGGGCAGTCGTATCTGCTGCCAACTCGTCTTTGGGAAGATCAAACCCGAAGACGAGTATTAGAACGCCGTGGTGGTCTTCTGAGCTGACTTCGCTCAAGGGGGCCTTCAAGAGAGCCTTCAGGGCCCTCGGGTTGTCTAGGGGTCTCAGCTGTACGGAGGAGGAGACAGCTGTGCTCCAGGCCAACCTGAGGTCTGCCAGGTCGGCTTTCAAACGGGCAGTTCTTCGAGCGAAACGAGCTGCATGGCATAACTGGGTCAAAGATGTGGGTAACGCCAACCCGTGGGAAATCCACAGCGCTATTGAAAAATCCGGTAAAGGATCTGACCGGTTTTTGACTACAGTAATTGGGAATTCAGATGGGAGGAACGCCGAGACTGTGGATGTGGCCTCCACTCTCAAGACACTTCTGGGCGAGTTAGTTCCTTTAGAATCAGTAATTGGGGAAAACGACCACCATAAACAGATTAGAAATCTGTCACGGCTACCACCTAGAGACTTCGCCCAAGAGGATAATAACTTTAGAGTCACTAAAGCGGAAATTGAGGTTATAATTAAGGGATTGGGTCCTAAGAAGGCACCAGGGCATGACAGGCTCAACGGCGTGATTGCGAAGCAAGTCTGGGTTCACGCCAAGGAAGAACTCTTCCAGGTGATGGACACGTGCCTGAGGAGGGGAGTTTTCCCCTCCGAGTGGAAGCGTGGCGTGCTCCGGATCATACCTAAGGGGAATGGGAAACCACTTACTGACATCAAGGCGTACCGACCGATTACCCTCCTCCCGGTACTTGGCAAGATCTTAGAGAAACTGATACGGGAGCGACTACGTAAAACCCTGTCACCGGCCAGCGACCTTCAATTCGGTTTCGTCCCCGGTAGATCGACGGTGCACGCCCTGTCGTATGTGCTTGATTGGGTGAAGGCTTGTCCAAAGAGGTACGTTGTTGCAATTTTCCTCGACATAACTGGTGCCTTCGATCACGCGTGGTGGGCAATGATGCGTACCAAGGTTAAAAACAGGCAGAGTTCCAAACTTTTATTCAAGTGTATTGATGATTACCTCTCCGACCGCACAATTATGATCAGCTTTGGCGACTACCTACTTGAAAGGGAAGCGGATATGGGATGCCCGCAGGGATCTATTCTTGGACCTGACCTGTGGAACATTAACTTTGACGATTCCTCCAGGCTGCCCTTGCCTGAAGGTTGCATCTCTGTCGATTACGCTGATGACAAGACGTATTTGGTCTCTGGGGACAGCAGAAAGGAAGTTGAGAAAAAAGGCAGTGAAGGTTTGAACATGTTCCTCGATTGGGGGAAGAGAAACAAGATGACATTCGCTCCCCATAAGACCCAGGGACTCCTGATGAAGGGCTTTCTCAGCAGAGAAAGAAACCCTGTCATCAAAATGGGAGACTCTACTGTCCAATTTCGTGAAACTGTGAAATACTTAGGTGTCACTCTAGATCGTTCGTCCTCCTTTCTGGCTCACGTCAAGGATGTATCTGGTAAGGCTCAGGCCCTGTTCTTGAAGCTTAGGAGACTCTCCACAGCTGAATGGGGACTACGTTCCCCAGCTTTGCGTATCCTTTACAGATGCGTATATGTGTCGCAGGTTTCGTATGCTGCATCTGTCTGGGAGCATCGTCTGGGTAACTCGCTCATACTCTTGGCTCTCAAGCGGGGCCAACGAACTCCTTTACTAGCACTATCCGGGGCGTATAGAACCGTTGCTTCGGACGCTTTGCCTGTGTTGGCCGGCATTTTGCCAATTGATCTAGAAATCAGGGAAGTGCTTACTAAGCAGAGACTAACCAGAGGAACCCCCGCCACTCACCTAGGAGTTATTCTAACTCCGGGTGGGCCGGGAACCCTCCCTTGGCTGCTGCGTCAGATGAGAGACCTGTCACTCCAAGAGTGGCAGGCCAGGTGGGATAGGTCGAATTTGGGAAGATGGACTTTCTCCTTCTTCCCATCAGTTAAATTCAGAATGGATGCGGTCTTTCTCAAGTTAGACCACCACATAACTCAGTTACTCTCTGGCCATGGTGAATTTAGGGGGAGACTACACTCCCTCTCTCTTTCCCCTCACCCCAACTGTGCCTGTGGGAGCACAAACCAATCGGCGGAGCATATCTTGTGGCAGTGTGAGATAATGACGGATGCGAGAGGTCAAATGTTAGATGGTTTGGATGTACCCATCAGGCCAGTTTGGAACTCCGATCTGGTCTCGAACAAGACGAATTTTGAGTGCTTGAGGAATTTTACAAGAGTCTGGGTGGAGAGATGGCCTGATCTGAGAGTCGTGGACTAGCAGTTTATGAAACCGGGTGTACTCGCTCCTGACATCCACGGACTATTCTCTTCTAACTCTTTTACCACGTTTGCCTGGATTCACTTAACCACATCGGTTTCTTGTTTCTTTATTTTTGTTTTTCTCATTGTTTTTGTACTTGCATTTTTTTTACACTTTTTATACTTTAACACCATTTTTATTTTTTACTTTTACCTATTGTTTGTTTTTCTCTTCTCTCTTTCTCTTTTCAGAGGTGACTCTTCGGGGTATTAATCACTTTCTTTTCTTTTCTCTTTTAATCTTTTAATTCTTCTCAATAGCTGCTGCGTCACTGATGCACTGACTAAGTGCTGTTAACATTCTGACTAAATTTTCTATGTATATAATTTATGTGTACCTATTGTTTTCCTGGTTTTATTTTTTTTTTACTCTTTTATCTATAGCATGGATAATTCTCCAGCGTTACTTGTTTCGCCAGTGTGCTTTTAGTTTTACATTTATTATGCTTTTAATTTTTTCTTATTTATCAATGTATTTTTACTTTATGTTTGTTTAGCTTATGTTCGTATATCCGCTGTGTGGATATTCCCCAGCGTTACTTGACGCGCCTGTGTGCTTTTTGTTTTACATTAATTACTTTACTATTTTTCTTCTCTTTTATCTGTATTCTTATTTCATGTTTGTATTTTTGGGTTTTTTTTCTCTTCTTTCTCCTTGTTTTAGTTGTTATTGATTCTAGAACAGAACTCCGTTGCCTGTTTTGTTTTGTCCTTTTCCCCAATTAAGGGGTTGGACCTTGGGCCTTGTCCCTATGTATTTTTTTTTGTATGGTTACTTTTAGGTTTACTTTTATTTGTACAGATCCTCTACGCTCTCCATCCAGCGTCCGCGCCACCCCCCGGGACATATTTAGGTTGAAGGAAAGACTGAGCGGCCTCCCATGGCTGTCCGCTCCTCCTCCGGCTACCCGACGCTTTTCTCCCTAGGGTCTTCGTTAGTCGTCCATTTACTTCTTCTAGGCACCACCGGCTAGCTGGCTAAGGGGCGACTCCATGGGATGCCGTAACGTTGGACTAACGACCTTTTTTATTCTCTCGGGGACCGCCGGATGCTTTTTGGTCTGGTCAATCACTTTAGTTTGTTCCTTTTTTTTAATATTTCTTGTATTGATTTGTTGTACATATAACTTTATTTTTCGTCACAGTTGCCTGCAGCCTTGAGTGTGTGGTCTCCCTCTGGCTTTAATCAACAAATTTTGTTTATCTTTCTTCCCTTTCTTTTACTTACTAACACCAGTAGTTTAGTTTCTTTTATGACCATTGCAGTTCAGTCTGCAGGCGATCCTACATTTCCGCCACCTAACAAAGTATGTAGGGACATTGAAGGTCTAGATTCGTTCTGTCAATTGTAGAGTCACTCATAAAAAAAAATTAGATTCTTGCGAGAGCTCCGAAGGGGCGACCATAAGTCGCCTATACCGGGGCGGGAAAGGGTGGGTACTTCAATGACCGCCAACCTTCCCCAGGGGTGGCGCGGGCGGTCCGAGAGGAAGCACTCCGGGATCGCTTCACAGGCTCACGTAGCGGAGATACCCCCCCTCCCCCCCCTAATATGGGGAAATGGAACATAACATTACGGAGTTCAGTTCTGTCTCCGGGACACTAGCTCAGCAATACATGAATCTAGAATTGTTAAAAGAATTTACAGGTGAATATGCTCCACTGAAGTAAGAGTAAAATATAGTAGTTGGTATCCGGAAGCTCAATCCGAAACTAGCCTCTGTAGTAACCTAGGAAAGCTTACCACCTCAGTTGCAGTCAGAACCTCAAAGCGGTTTTTTGCAGTTGCATAACCCAGAAAAGGCTGTAGTTCAAATCGGATGAGAGTGGTATGATAGCTAATATTCCCTGCGACAAAACGGTTTCCTGTTGACATTATAGAAATAAAACGAGTAAGGAAAGCATCACGAGTAGAACCATCCAATAATTCGTCTCTAGCATCTGTCACAATCTCGCAGTGCCACAGAATGTGCTCGTGAACTCCCCATGCCCGGACAGTAGCTATACCATGTGATGGTCCAGGTTGATGTACGCCCCTTCTATCCTGAGCTTAACTGATGCTGAGCTTAAGAAGGACAAGGTCCATCTTCCCATATTCGATCTATTCCAGCGAGATTGCCACTCATCGAGTGTTAGCTCTCTCATTCATTTAAGTAGCCCAGGGAGAGTCCCGACTCCACCTGGTGTTATGACAAACCCCGAGGTGGGTGGCAGGGAGTCCCTTAGTCAACTTCTTCTTTGTTAACATCTCCCTAATTTCTAGATCGGTTGGCAGAACACCTGCCAGCACGGATAATGCGTCCAAAGCTACCGTTCTGTAGGCACCAGAGAGTGCCAGCAAGGGAGTTCACTGGCCTCTTTTGAGCGCCGAGAGTATTAGAGAATTATCCAGGCAAAAAAAGAAATGTCCAATTTGGTGCAATCGTTCGGAAGTTAGGCGCCCACACACATTTCGGCGATTCATTTTTAAAGATAGATATTAACTACGACGCCAACATCGTTTCCACCGCAACCGTTTGTTTTGCTTTTCTCGATTTTGCAATAACTCGATTTTGTTAGGGACATAAAACGTATGATAAATAATTTCATAACGCCAGAGCTTATTCATAACGAAAAATATGTTACCAATATATACCACCTATATTACTCATAAATAGTGAGGCTTTCGATTAGTGAAAGAATTATTTAAATCCATTCAATAGTTTTTGCGTCAAAGAGAAACAAACGTACATACATCCAAAAATCCTTAAAAACTTTCGCCTTTATGATATAAATAGGATGAAGGTAACTAAAATTTTTCACGTGTGAGTGTCAGAGTAGACGGCGTTCAACGCTATTCAAATGAGCCTGGGTATACCAATTTGTTGTATAAAAACATTAATTAATAAATTAATATATTTTGTAAGTTTTAGTAATAATTTACGATTTTTTAAATATATATCTATCATATGGTTATTTCCTTTTGGGGTATTATGCCGTGTTGCGCTACCTCCTCCTTTAGCCAATGTTTCGGACAGCGTTACAGTGTCCATCATCAGGGCAGGACACATCTGCCCTGATGATGGACACTGTAACGCTGTCCGAAACGTTGGCTAAAGGAGGAGGTAGCGCAACACGGCATAATACCCCAAAAGGAAATAACCATAAAATTTTTGGCCGTGAAAATCAAAAATCATATATATCTATCAGTATAAACAACCAACCGTTTTACTTCCAGGCTGAGTGATGACATTAACCTTGGTTTGGAGACACCCGGGGGGATTGGAAATGTACATCCGACTAAATTCGTAGATTCTTATACCATTATGAAAGTCTTGAAAATTCTGCAGTTCTTGGTGCATTCTGAAATCAAATCAATATTTTACAATCAATTCACGTAAGTTCTTAAAACTTTTTTCTATTTTATAACAATAAGTTATAATTTTTTTAAAGTTTTAACTTTGAGAAGAAAAAAATATGTTGAAACCACTCACTTGAAGACACATTTTACTTCGGTCAGAGATATCCTGTGTACCACACTTAGGGCAGAGATGAAAACTTTGTCCTAAAAGAAAAATAGAATTATTTAAATTAGATATCAGTACCGACATCACACAACATTCGTAAGTGTGTCCCACGAAGTGCGTTAGGTATAATAAATTTGGTCAAAAACATTGATGTACAAGTAGATACGATTTTATCGTTCGGAAACAAGAAAACTTTAGTATTTTACAGAGCAGAAATCTTCAAAATTTATGAAAAATCGCCGCATACTGCGAAGGTCAAAAATTTTCGACAATTAAGGTCGAACCACGAAATTCTGTACTCAAGTTGTATAATTGCATTTTTTTAATGAAATAAAAAATGTAATTAAAAAAAACATGCACACAGTATATCAGCTGTTACGTTGCACATCCTTACAGCAAACAATTCAAATTACCGCCAAATATTTACAACATTCAATAATAGATGACGCTCACAGCTCACATCACGGCTACTCTGCGCATCTCCGTTGCGCAGACTAAATGAGATCGCGGCGCCCACCGCACTGTGGTTACAAATGCTCATTATTGTCTCATAAATCTGTAACTTCTTTGTTTCTTGTCATAAAACAATAAAATTTGTTGTGCTGATTAAGAACTAAACAATTTTTATTACGCACCAGATTTAAATGTCCGGGTTAAATTTTCCCCCAAAAAAAAAAGGAAAAAAAAAGAAGGAAAAACTAAACCCTTTCACACACTTCCCCAAATGATCATCTAGTCAAACCACGCTATGCAATTGCACTATATAAGTATTATAAATACAAAATAATACAAGAACAACATGTCAACCTACTAGAGACCAAATGGGAATATAATTCACCGACTCCAGATATTTTCATATCAGAGGGTTCGGCTCTGTGGCATTTCTAATTGAACGTATAAATCCTACTGATCCCTCAATATAAATATTTAAAAAATCTTTTGTAATCCTACATGTATTTAAAATTACTGATTTTTGCATTTTTATATACAAATTCTTTGACAAATCTAATATGCTTAAATTTTGAATCAGATTCCTAGGTATTATGCCAGTGGCCGAAATAACAAATGGTAATATTTTTATAGTCCGAGAATGCCAAATTCTTTTAATCTCATTTCCTAAATCTGTGTATTTTATATTTTTTTCAGAAACAGTTTTTTGAATATCACAGGAATTTGGAATAGCTACATCAATGATATAAGTTATTTTTTTAATATTTTCATGTAAAACTATATCAGGTCTATTATGACTAAGTGTTCTGTCTGTTAGTATAGTTTTATCATAATATATTTTATAAAATTCATTTTCTATAAATGAATTTGGTTCATATTCATTATATGGTACTACATTACAGCAATCAATCAAGTTATATTTAATTACCAAACTTTGGTGGATTATTTTTAAAACCTGATTGTGCCTAAATGTACACTCGGACGGCGCTAATATAGAACATCCCGATATAATATGTTCTATAGTTTCCGGAAAAGCCAAACATTTTCTATATAAATCATCAATTTGATTTACCTCTTTATTTATATGCTTCCTATAATTTTTAGTATTAATGACTCTATCTAGAATGGCAAGCATAAATCCTTCTATTTCTGCGCTCAACTCTCCAATACTCAACCATTTGTTTGACGAAAGTTTGTCAACATAAGTTTGGTTGAGATAATTGAAGTGTTTTGCGTGAATAATTTTATTTCACCAGGAATCTAATAATTCCTGGTTAGTATTTATAAGAATGTTGGCATTCTCGTCATATAAATTTAAAGGTGTAATATTTCTGTCTGCCTTGCAAATTATTTTGTGTATTTCTGAGCTATTAGCTTTCCTATGGAAAAATTTCTAAGTATTTCTACCTGATTGTGTTCCAAAGATGTTATTTTGACTACACCTCTACCTCCTAAATTTCTAGGTAAATTAATTCGTTCTATAGCTGAATTTGGATGATGGAAATTAAACTTTGTTAACGTAGTTTTAATTAATCGTTCTAAACTACCTAAATCTGTATTGGACCATTTAATTATGCCAAATGAGTACGTTAGTAGAGGTATTGCCTAAGTATTTATTGCTTTTACTAAACTTTTAGCAGATAGATTGCATTTTAAAAATTTTCTGATCCTAGTTTGAAATTTAATCCTAATATCATTTTTAATACTAGTCTGATCTAATCTGTTCGATTGCGGGTATCCTAAATATTTATAAACCTCATCCCCTTTCATACTTATAATTTGGAAATTTCTAAATATACCCTCGTCTCCATCTACAATTTTGCCTTTCTCTATATGGATCGTTTTACATTTATCTAAACCAAAAGTCATTTTAATATCATCTGAAAAAATTTTAACTACCTTAACCATTTTCTCTAAATTCGATTCAGAATTTGAAAATAATTTTATATCATCCATATATAATAGATGTGAAACTATACTACTCTCTCTTGTATTACCCTTAATTTTTATTCCAAACTTGCTTTTAATTAACATTTTAGAAAGGGGATTCAATGCTAAGCAAAACCAAAGAGGACTCAATAAGTCTCCTTGAAAAATCCCTCTTTTTATTGAAATGCCCGGTACTACTATTTTCTTACCTTTTAAATTAACTAGCAAATCTGTATTCCAAAAAGACATAATTTACGCACCAGATTTAAATGTCCGGGTTAAATTTTCCCCCAAAAAAAAAAAAAAAAAAAAAGGAAAAACTAAACCCTTTCATACACTTCCCCAAATGATCATCTAGTGAATCCACGTTATGCAATTGCACTATATAAGTATTATAAATACAAAACAATACAAGAACAACATGTCAACCCACTAGAGACCAAATGGGAATATAATTCACCGACTCCAGATATTTTCATATCAGAGGGTTCGGCTCTGTGGCATTTCTAATTGAACCTATAAATCCTACTGATCCCTCAATATAAATATTTAAAAAATCTTTTGTAATCCTACATGTATTTAAAATTACTGCTTTTTGCATTTTTATATACAAATTCTTTGACAAATCTAATATGCTTAAATTTTGAATCAGATTCCTAGGTATTATGCCAGTGGCCGAAATAACAAATGGTAATATTTTTATAGTCCGAGAATGCCAAATTCTTTTAATCTCATTTCCTAAATATATTTATCATATTTTTATTTAGTGAATTATTATTATTTTGGTATTAAGCATGTCATTTCAAAAACAATTTATCCTTTTTTAGTACTGCGACACGGTAATTTTCTGGTAAAAATGGAGCATCGGCAAAACCGTTTTTGACACTGTTGCGCAAAAAATTTGCATTTTTTTTTAACACATTAAAAAAGAGTTTTTTTATAAAATGGTGTTTTAATATCTACAAGGGCAAAGCCTGCGATCAGTTTAAAAATTACCAGAACTTTGTTAAAATCCAGTTTAGGTATCATTTGCTTAAAGGGATCTTTAAATCATTATTATTAAAAACTTAAATATTTCAAATACATATAAATAAAGCTTAAAAATTAACCTTTGGGATTATATATAATAAACTATATATAAAGTAGCTCGAATTGTTTTAATTTTTACCAGGAAACCTTCTACATTTTGATTCAATTAAATATCTCAGCCCAAACCCGTACTTTGACAATATTTTAAATATACAAAAGAACAAAAAAAAAAATTTCCAGGAAATAAAATTTGATCGATTATGTATCTTATTAAAACCGCTATATACGGTTGAAAAAAATACAGTTTTTCGATTTATGAGAGGGTCTTCATCTGGGCCATTCCATAATGACGGTGGTTGCAAATGCTCATTATCGTCTCATAAATCTGTAACTTCTTTGTTTCTTATCATAAAAATAAATAACATTTGGTGTGCTGTTAAAAACTAAACAATCTTTAAAGTGCATGTTTTTATTTATTGAATTGTTAATATTTGACTTTAAACAAGACATTTGCGCCAAGGTAATTTTCTGATAAAAAGGAGCAGCGGCAAAACCGTTTTGACACTAAAGCGCAAAAAATCCGCAAACTTTTTTTAATGAACATATAAAAAAAGGTTTTTATTATATAATAGTTTTTTTTTTAAATTAGGCAATTCACCCTAAATTATATAATAGTTTTCTAATATCTACAGGGCTAAACCCTGCTTCTAGTTAAAAGTTTAGCTGAACTTTGTCAAAATCTGGTTTCGGTATTATTTGCTTAAATGGAGCTTATAAATCACTATTATTTAAAAATAAAATATTAAAAATACATATTATTAAAGCTTTATAAACAACCTTTATTATGTAATCCTACTAATATTATAAAGGGGAAAGTTTGTATGGATGTATGTTTGTTACTCTTTCACGCGAAAACTACTGAATGAATTTGAATGAAACTTTACAATAATATAGCTCATACATCAGAATAATCTATAGGCTATAGCTTAGAGCTCGGGCGTTATGAAAAATAATTTCATTTTTCATACATTTTCTGTCGGTAACAAAATCGATTTATTGCAAACGTCAGAAATAAACAAACCAATTTTCACTTGGAAACGATGTTTTTTTTTTTTAATTATGCAATTCACCTTAAAAAGAGTACTTTTTTGGCGTCGTACTTAATAAATATCTCTAAAAATGAATCACCGAAATTTATTAGTTTGTATGGATGTATGTTTGTTACTCTTTTACACAAAAACTACTGAATGGATTTAAAAAATCCTTTCACTAATAGAAAGAAGAGAGGGAGAGGGAGAGGGAGAGGGAGAGGGAGAGGGAGAGGGAGAGGGAGAGGGAGAGGGAGAGGGAGAGGGAGAGGGAGAGGGAGAGGGAGAGGGAGAGGGAGAGGGAGAGGGAGAGGGAGAGGGAGAGGGAGAGGGAGAGGGAGAGGGAGAGGGAGAGGGAGAGGGAGAGGGAGAGGGAGAGGGAGAGGGAGAGGGAGAGGGAGAGGGAGAGGGAGAGGGAGAGGGAGAGGGAGAGGGAGAGGGAGAGGGAGAGGGAGAGGGAGAGGGAGAGGGAGAGGGAGAGGGAGAGGGAGAGGGAGAGGGAGAGGGAGAGGGAGAGGGAGAGGGAGAGGGAGAGGGAGAGGGAGAGGGAGAGGGAGAGGGAGAGGGAGAGGGAGAGGGAGAGGGAGAGGGAGAGGGAGAGGGAGAGGGAGAGGGAGAGGGAGAGGGAGAGGGAGAGGGAGAGGGAGAGGGAGAGGGAGAGGGAGAGGGAGAGGGAGAGGGAGAGGGAGAGGGAGAGGGAGAGGGAGAGGGAGAGGGAGAGGGAGAGGGAGAGGGAGAGGGAGAGGGAGAGGGAGAGGGAGAGGGAGAGGGAGAGGGAGAGGGAGAGGGAGAGGGAGAGGGAGAGGGAGAGGGAGAGGGAGAGGGAGAGGGAGAGGGAGAGAGAGAGGGAGAGGGAAAGCTAGTATATAATAAGGTTTATATAAACCAGCACAAATGCTTTAAGTTTGTACCACTTTTTTCCGATGGATCAAGATTTTGCGATCATTTTTGTTATTATAACCGCTTTAGTGTATTTGAAAAAAATGCACCTGTTTTCAATTAATGAGACGGTCTTATTCCGGGCCATTCCATAGTGCGCCGCTCTAGCGCCTCGTTTGAGCCCGCCAGAAACCGTTGAGATCGAGTTTGCCACGGTTGTGCTCCCGAGTGTGAACTAGAGGACGCCATTGTTGGCGCTCTCTTGTTTAAAAAGCTAACGTGTTGACGAGAGACCTCGCACAGATCTGCCGATATAATGGCTCAACGCTAATGTCGTGATGGGAAAAACCGTCCCTATAGAGTGCATTGGTTTAACTTTGGATCCATGGGACTACGCTGAACACCTCGCGTGAACCCTCGCGGGGCGACCTAACGAGCCTCGAGCTACGCAGTACCTAAGCCTATTTAACTACTTCCTACCCCATTATGCTGTCCTAATCTTGTAATAACCTTTTTAAACCCGATTGAGCCAGAGAGATTTAGGAAAACCAGATAGTTTACAATGATTTATGTACCCATTTTGTTTACTGTAGCCGATACGATGTAAATGCCTATTTAGGAATAAAACTAAAGAATTATTATTTTTAATTTTTTTTTAAACTAACGTTTAGACAAGATTTTTATGCATAGCACAAAGGGTAACAATTATTATAAGCAATAATTGTCAACCTGAAACACTAATTTACATTGAAAAATCTTCCGAGAAAAGATACTTGCCGCCAACGGGACTTGAACCCGTGTCCTTCTGATTGCCGGTCGGATACTCTGACCACTGAGCTATGGCGGCTTATCAAATACCCGCCAAATAATTCAATATATACTAGTGTTTCATTCAACAATTACTGCTTATTATATTTTTTCCACCTGTAAACAACCAATTTTCTTTTTGTTATATATATTTAATATATATATTTTTTTTTATTAGTTTTTGGGATATTATGCCGTGTTGCGCTACCTCCTTCTTTAGCCAACGTTTTGGACAGCGTTGCAGTGTCCATCATCAGGGCAGATGCGTAATAGTTGGGGGTGATCTTAGTACTTATCTATTTAGGGGCGATACCGTGTCGCCAGCACCACTGCTCTACGAGCTGGCGCTACAATATACTTCAACATGTTTTTTTTTGCATTTAGCCTTGATGTAACCGTCAGTTATCGGATACCAAGAACTATTGAGTTTAGTTCCGTCGTCTCTATTAATATTTATAGGAATTTCAATTGCTCAAAGAGCACGCCTGATTACGGAGGCAATTGAAATTCACAAAAATCGAGACGACGCACGGAGCCAAACTCAATCTCGGCCTCCCCTACTAATAATTCCCAATGCTTAAGTCACGTAGCGTCCACAGGAAAACCAAAGTAACCATTATATAAATATATAAAGTCAGAACTGTATTAGTGTATGGATGTGAGGCGTAGATACTGACGGCAAAGATGGCTGAAATGTTGGATACTTTAGAAAGAAAAGTATTGAAAAAAATACATTTATGTGGACCCGTGAAAGAGGGGGTACAGCGGCGCATCTGGCACAATAAAGAACTGAATGACATATATTAGGCCCCTCACATCTCAGCCCATATAAGACTCCTCAGGTTGAGATGGGCTGGGCATGTACAGAGAATGCCGGACTAATTATGACTGGTCCCTCAGTTGGAAGGAGAAAAATGGGAAGACCCAGACTGAAGTGGGAAGACGCAGCACAGCTTCTCCAGGTACCAAACTGGAAGTCAGCCGCTGAGGACAGGAGGAGTTGGAGGAGAATGTTGCAGGAGTCCAAAGCCCGATATGGGCTGTGGCACCAACGAAGAAGAAGTTTTTTTTTTTTAAACACATTTATTTATTTTGAAATACACGGCACAACATGTGCCATTAACATACATGTATATATAAAGTATAGTAGGTATAAAATATAAAGTAAAGAGTACAAAGTATAAAGTTTTAAGAAAAGAGTAAAAACAAAAGTTAAAAATATTATAGTAAAAAGTAAAATATAGAAATATAGATATAATTAAAAGGTGCATGGTTTTATATATAAATTATAAAAATTAATAAATATAAAAAGTTATAAAAGTAAGAAATCCTTTTAGGAGCAAAACAAAAAATTATAAAAAGTAAAATTAATTAATAGGTAGATATCATGGATTATGTCAACTTGATGTCAACGATGTGAACCTTTGACCAAGTATATGTGAACCGATATGATAAATTTTACAAGTAGGTACCTGTGATTTTTAGGGTATTCATTAATTTTAAAAATATAAAATATCTTTGAAAGGTGGAAAGTTTTTAATATAAATTATAAAAATTAAAGTTATAAAATATAAAAAAAGTTATAAAAGTAAGAAATCCTCTTAGAAGCATGAATTTTTTTTTTTATAAAAAGTAAAATAATTAATAGGTAGGTATCATGGATTATGTCAATGACGTCGATATGATAAATTTTACAAGTAGGTACCTGTGATTTCTAGGGTATTCATTAACTTGGTAGGCATATTATGTTTACCTGATATGGTGTTTACGTGGTTCTAGCAGACAAATTTAGTTTGATGCATCTTTTGTATGAGGCCAGGTTACCGGCGGCGTGATCGATATTAGCGTATGCATTGCCTAAAGTATGCAGGCGATTTATGATTGAATTTTGTCCTGCATTGGTGTTATTATTGTTGCAGTGAAAAGGTGTTTTGAATCGAGTTGGTCTGCAAGGTACATGATAATTTATTAACGATACCAATTCAGGGGAGTCAAACCAGTTATTCTGTATTTTAAATAAAAATATAAGATCATTAATTATTCTTCTATCTTTTAACGATAAGAGTCGCATTTTTTGTAAAAGAGAATTATAGTTTATGTCATCCGCGGGAATTCCTAATTTAAAATTAATTGATCTCAGAAATTTGCGTTGGATTCTTTCAATGGAGTTTGCGTGGCTTTTGTAGAAAGGATTCCATATGGGGGAATTATATTCCAAATGACTCCTAACCAGAGTTGTGTATAGTATTTTAAATGTATGGATATTTTTGAAATCCTTACATAACCTTAGAATAAGACCCAACATTTTCATAGCTTTATTAGTTACGATATCAATATGGTTGGTAAATAGTAGTTTAGTGTCGAAGGTTATTCCGAGGTCCCTTATTACAGGTACTGACAATAAAATGTGATTGTTAAGTGAATAGTTATATTTGATAGGGTTTTTAATTCTAAAGAAACTCATGATTTGACATTTTTTAATGTTAAGTGTAAGTTTGTTAATTATACACCACTCTACGAATTTAATAAAATTGGTTTGTAGGGACAAACAGTCAACATACGTATTTTTAATGATTTTATATATTTTCATATCATCGGCAAATAATAATATGTTAACATTAGAGAATATGGAAGTGACATCATTTATAAATAGTATAAATAATATTGGACCAAGGTGCGAACCCTGAGGCACGCCGCTAGTGGCTTCAAATTTGTAAGACAAGTGTTCTTTAATCCAGACAGTAAGTACACGTTTTGATAAGTAATTCTTAATCCAACATAATAATTTACCACTTATTCCTAGTTTAGACAATTTATTTATAAGAATTTTATGGCAAACCTTATCAAAGGCTTTACTAAAATCCGTATAAATCGAGTCAACTTGTTCTTTATTAGCAAGGGCATCTGAGATGAAATTTTCGTACAGTGTAAGGTTAGTTAAGGTAGATCGGCCAGAGACAAAACCGTGTTGAAATGATGAAATATTAAATTTTATTCAAGAACATATTTTTTGAAGTATTAACTTTTCAAAAATTTTCCGTATCGACGATTGTATGCATATTGGTCTGTAATTTTCAATTAAAGACTTGTCTCCGTTTTTAAATATTGGAGTAAGAAAGCTGTTTTTCCATATTTGCGGGAACATACCCGTTAAAAGTGATTGATTAAAGAGTAGGTACAGTGGGTAAGAGACACTGCCTTAACAGAATAAAGAAGCTTTGACTGTCCAACTAGGATGGTCTCCGTTCTAGGACAGTCAAATTGTTAGGTTTCGTCTATATTAAGTAGGGAGGTACATGATGATTCATATATGTTGTATTAAGTCAAGTTAAGATTCACAAATTCCATTTACATAATTATAATATACTAGCTGGTACCTGACATGCGTTGCTATGCCATTTAATAAAGAAATTGTTTCTACCTGCGTGTCCTTTCCCATTCGTCCCGTTCTCCTTCCGCCTCCCCTACCTCTCCCGCGTCCCCTTCCCCCCTCGCGTTCCCACTCCACCTCCTCCACCTTCCCTCTTCCCACTCACTCCACCCCTTCCCCCGTCCCTTGAACCCCCATCCAAGTTCCCCTCCCCCTCCCTGGTTCCCTTCCCCCCTCTGCAGTGAACCCCCTACTTGAGTTCCCTTCCCCCTTCCCCTCCCGCATACCATACACTCAGTCCTGGGGCATTCAGTTTTCAAACAGTTCGCGTACAACCTATTGCAAATTTCATAAACCCAGAGCTCACCAGTAGTTTTATACAAACCTTGTCCTGACAATAAAGTACACAAATAAAAAATAATTATTCGATTTGGTGCAGTCGTTCGGCAGTTATGCGCGTACATACATTTCGGGGATTCATTTTTATTTATATAGATAGATAGATAGAAGATAGAAGATAGAAGATAGAAGATAGAAGATAGAAGATAGAAGATAGAAGATAGAAGATAGAAGATAGAAGATAGAAGATAGAAGATAGAAGATAGAAGATAGAAGATAGAAGATAGAAGATAGAAGATAGAAGATAGAAGATAGAAGATAGAAGATAGAAGATAGAAGATAGAAGATAGAAGATAGAAGATAGAAGATAGAAGATAGAAGATAGAAGATAGAAGATAGAAGATAGAAGATAGAAGATAGAAGATAGAAGATAGAAGATAGAAGATAGAAGATAGAAGATAGAAGATAGAAGATAGAAGATAGAAGATAGAAGATAGAAGATAGAAGATAGAAGATAGAAGATAGAAGATAGAAGATAGAAGATAGAAGATAGAAGATAGAAGATAGAAGATAGAAGATAGAAGATAGAAGATAGAAGATAGGAAAATAAAAATTTGGGAAATAAAAGAAGTGTACAAGGCGCTCGTATTACATCAGACAGCTTTTTAGTAATATTTCTGACTCCGTCCTGCCTAAATCTAGTATCCATTTTGTTATTTATGGATACAAGAAAAACAGTAAAAAAAAAGAAAATAAATATTTTGAAAACAAAAGAAATATATAAGGCGCTCGTAATAATATATAATTTTTAGTTAAGAGGGTATTACCAGAGAAAACCAGAAATATGTCATTTTTAAATTTTATTTTAGATGTATTGACTCTTTTCCACAAATCAAATCATATATTATCGCTAATCGTCGTTGCGGTGGTAATATCTAAAAAAGTAACATGTATTTTATATACCTAAATACAAACTAAAAGGTAAACTTTCGAAATCACTGGTCACCCTTTTTTCACTGAAATTTTTATGAAATATTATATCGATAACGCTTAAACAAATCTATACAAAACAAAAAATTATTTTGCTCCTTCCTAAGAATATATTTTTTTATACATCGCACACGAGTCCTTAATGCTCCTAACCACCAGCCAGTGAGGCTATGGCATCCCCAATTGGATATGTTGTGAGGCTGAACGAAGTCGGGAGGGGAAGTAGATGGGAAGAAGGAAGGTGGGGAAGTACCTTGCTATTTAGATCTGGTCACCAAACACGGCTTAAGTGATACATTAAAGGTATATTATACCAATTATTATAAGCAATAATTATCAGCCTGAAACACTCATCCACATTGAAAAATCTTCCGAGAAAAGATACATGACGCCAACGGGACTTGAACCCGTGTCCTCTCGATTGCCGGTCGAATGCTCTGACCACTGAGCTATGGCGGCTTATCTCGTACCCGCCAAATGATTCAATATATGCTAGTGTTTCATTCAACAATTACTGCTTATTATATTTTTTCCACCTGAAAACAACCAACTTTATTTTTGCGAGAGAAACATTGTTAGTGTTAAAGTTAGTTGGCGTCATGTATCTTTTCTCGGAAGATTTTTCAATGTGGATGAGTGTTTCAGGCTGATAATTATTGCTTATAATAATTGTTACCCTTTGTGCTATGCATAAAAAATCTTGTCTTAAAAACGTCAGTTTTACAATTAAAAATAATAATGTATATTATACCCTCCCCCATCGTTGTTGTTACCTAATTAAAACCGGCTTATCTTCTATCCAATTCTTTTTTTTCTCCAATTTTTCATGTAACATCCTAATCCTAATATCGCAAACCGTCGCTTCGTTGAGCTGGTAATATCACGAAACATTTAAAAAATTGCTCAATTGTTAATAAAAAAAGGGCATGTACCTCTTTCGATTTGGCAAATACATTTTGTCACAAAAAAATTAAACGCTAGCAATATTTCTTTGTACAACCCTGAAAAGAATAACGCACACTGTCGCAACGCAACGGATTCAATCGTACACGCAAGGGATGCGTGCTCATTGGTGCTGGATACTTGGTCGAAGGCTGTAGATCACATTTTGGGCGCGTGTTCACATCGAAAAGCTGTGTGGCTTTCAAAGTGAGGGTCGCGAGACACTCATTAAATTATTTAGATTTTTTTGTTCTAAACTTTATAATGGCAAACGATTCAATTTCGGAGGCGAGAATGGGTACCGCCGCTTCGGGAAACATTTATTGGATAACAAACGCCTCTGTCATAGGTAACTTCATGTTGTTCGCTACGTTTGGCGACTAAGCAGGGGTGCCCGGGTTCATGGAGTGAGGTTTGTCCGGGTCTTGGCGGCGGATACGCCTGCAATTTTTTTTACTGATGAACCGTATGGCTTAATCGATGTCAACCGCCAAGCAGCAATTCTTCGGAGTGTCCTGTTGAAAGCGGCTTACACCGCAAGCCGCAAACCATACTATAGATTCGTGTAGAAAAAATTGTATACGGTCTCCTGTATGTAGATATATATTGACTGAGTTTAAGTACAAAAAATCCATTAATCGTTTACTTGAAAATATTATGAAAAATTCACCCTTTTACCGCGCACGCACCGTGGGCTGCCCAGGTTCGTTGTTCATCATTAACACAGTGACGAGCAGCCCGCAAGCCCATTTATTGCTTTCCGGACTTTTGACTACAAAATATATTTTAAAAAAAATTCGCACAAAAATATTCAAAGGCTTCGGTTCTGTTTTGCAAAAGGTCTTAGTCGAAAACTATAATCTTTCTTTAAAGTTTTGAATCAGCTGCTCAAAACGTTAAGTTTTTTGCGTATAATAAATAAAAAAAATGACAGGAATTAGTGGTTACTTAAAGCCCAGTAGTAAGCACTCAAAAAGAAGAGAAAGGGGAGATACGTAAATACGAATGTTAGAGGGAGCGCGCTAATATTAAAAACGATAATATTTAAGCGAAAATTATGAAAATGTTTAATAAAATATGAACAAGAACAAAAATCTCACGTTAAATGTCTTAAATAGCATTTAAAAAGACAATGAATTACCAAATTGTTCATATATATGTATAACTTGTAAAATATCAGAAATATAGTGTACGTAATAATTTTTATTAAGATATAACTTCTTCATCTTCTTCTTCTTCTTCTTCTTCGACTTCTATGGATAACCGCTAAGAAACAACACCTCATTCTGACAGCTCCAATTTTGATTATAAAATAAGTGACAATTAAGCAAAAAACACAACAAAAACACAAAAAAAAACAAAAAACCAGTGATTCGTTAAATACAGTGAGTTTATTTGGTAGTGGCAGTACTAAATATCTAGAAATCTAGTCAAAAAAAAAAACGAAACAAGACATTATAAACCACAGACAATTTATATTATATATACAAAAAAAAGTATCATTTCTATCATAGACAATACAACAAAATTATTAAAAAATATAAATTATATGGGGCATCTGTGAACAAACCATAGAATTTTAACAACAAGCAAAAAAAAAACGCAAACAACATGTCTAAATCTCGCAGTAAATTCTCCAGCTCGAAGAAAACCACATCCTCACCCCTATTAACTGGCACCATGGACTCACCGTCGGCGTCACACCAATTTATGATATAGACAGTGAATCAATATTTGAATTTATCAATACGAAATTCGAGGAAATGAAGACAGTGATGCTCAATAAAATTGAAACAGAGCTGCAAGAAATAAAAACCTTCACGAACTTCATCAATGACAAATATGATGACATTATACAAAAACTGCAACAAAGTATTTATTTTATTTTATTTTATTTTATTTTATTAGGAAAACCAAGAGTTACAATTATTATAAATAATCTTTGATGAAATATGTACAGAAATTTAACCAATAATAGGTTTTAGCTGAAGTATGTTAATTATTTAGTGAGTAGGTATAGAGAAAAATCGAGAAAAATAGTTAAATTATGTTATGTGGATGGGATGGTGGAAGGGAGTGGGTAGGGATGAATCCTTTCTGTGTAAATAATGGTATGTATGTGTAAATGTTATTTATTCATTTTAGTTTTGAAAACGTTAGGTACTGTGTTAAATAAGTCGAATTCATTGAATGAAATGTTTAAGGTATGTGAAGCGCGATGAATGAATGTATTTTGTTTAGAGTTAGTGTTGCATTGAGGAATGTTTAATGCGTGGTTTTGTCTGTTTGTCTGATGGGCACTCTTAGTTGAATTCTTTCTAGTAATTCCGGGCAATCTATCGTAGAGGTGGCTATTTTTTGTAAGAATAGTACGTCTGCCAAATTTCTTCGACTTTCCAAGGACGATATCCTGAAGAACGCGGCTGACTCTTCGTGGCTCAGATGAGGACGATAGCTCCGAAAATCAAGGTATCGTAGAAATCGGTTTTGCACTTTCTCAATCCTATCTATGTGACATATAAACTTGGGGTTCCAGATTTGAGAGGCGTACTCCAGAGAACTGCGTACGTATGCAAAATAAAGCATTTTCATAGTTTTTACATTTTTCAAGTCTTTGCAGGTTCTAAGTACAAAGCCTAGTATCTTGAAAGCCTTTGATACCATGGATTCAATGTGGCGGTCAAATAGTAGTTTCGGGTCTAACACTATTCCCAAGTCCTTAACTTCCGTCATTTTTGTTAGTACTGTACCGTTAAGTGCATAATTGAAAGTAACTGGTTTTTTATTGCGCGTGAAACATTTTTTTACATTTATTTGAAGGTTGTGCTGTGCACAATAAATATTAAAACGATTAAGATCTTCTTGTATGTGGGTACAGTCGTTGGTGCACGTGACAGGGGAGAATATTTTCATGTCGTCTGCGTATAACAAAGTCCTGAAGTGGTGAAAACATTTTCCAATGTCATTAATATATATGTTGAAGAGTAATGGTCCCAATAGTGATCCTTGGGGTACTCCTGATGGTACGGTTACCCAATCTGACTTATAGCCACCGACAACTACTGCTTGGCTGCGGTTTGCTTTAAAGGACGAGAGCCACCTGAGAAGGTCCCCGTGTACACCGATTTGTGAGAGTTTGATCAATAATATATCATGAATTACTAGATCAAAAGCTTTTCTGTAGTCTGTATATATTGCATCTACCTGTATGCGCTGGTCCATATTGTCTTGTAATAATTCGGTGAACGCCGTTAAGTTCGTGGTTGTAGATTTTCCCCTCATAAATCCATGTTGGTTGATATTGAGTGACGATCTCAGGGCTGGAAACATCTGATTGTACACAATTTTTTCGAAAACTTTACTGAAAATACGGAGCTTTGATATTGGTCTATAATTTTCGACGTCAGGTTTTTGGCCGTTTTTGAAGATGAGAGTTATAAAGGCTGTTTTCCAGGTGTTTGGCACTATTTCCTCTTTAAGGGAGCGACTAAAAATTATGGATAGTGGTTTAGACAGGCTGCGCGCACATTTGCATTATGAAGAGAGGGGGAATTTTATCTGGGCCTGCACCTTTTTTGGGATCTAGATCTTCAATGAATAGAATTTTTTTAATGCCGTGTTCATATTACCAACCGAGATAAGCTCATGCCAGTTTACCTGATTGAGATATGTATTAATTTGCTCGTAATCGCCGCGCCTAGAGACGTAAGCCCTTCTGGGCTCCTCCACTAGTGGAATAGGTTCAGAAAATACAAATTCCACGATTAAGGAGGTGTGATGAAAATCTTCTAAAATTAATGGTTCGTCACAAGCATAGACCGCAAGGAAGTCATTACATAGGACAAGGCCGAGAAAGTGACCATTAGTATTTGGAGTTCCATTATATTGATGCAATCCAGAAAAATGCATGCAGTCAATGAATGAGGCGCTAAAAGGTGATAAGCGATCACTGGGTATAAAGGACGTGCTAGTGGGAGACTTACTCCATGAAATTTCGGTGAGGTTGAAGTCACCTAAGATAATAAATTTATCCGAGGGAAACTGCAACGTAAGTGTTGAAATTTGGGTGAGGAAGCTTTCCATATTTTCACGATATGTTGATCCTTTAGGAAGATAAACACAACATATGTGAAGATTTGTGTCTTTAGGTCCTTTGGATTCTAATGTTATCCAGACGTCCTCAGCTCGTGAGTGCCACGCCGGGCGCTTGCGAGCTACCAGCTCACGACGAACAGAGAGTAAGACACCCCCGCCCAAGCGCTGGCCTGTACGAGCATAGTCTCGATCTCGGCGGTGTACGTCGTAGCGATCATCAAATAGTTCTTCGTTGCGGATGCCATCAACGAGCCAAGATTCAGTCAGAGCGATAACATCATATTCGTTGGACCGAACAGCCGTCAACAACGTATCAGTTCTAGTGCGAAGCCCTCTTACGTTTTGGTAATATAAATTCAGAGTCATTTGAGCCGAGTGAATCTATGATTAAGTGCAGACTTGAAATCGATTTGAATCCGTGCTCGTATTTTATTATTGACGGATTTATGTTTGTCTTTATATAGTTTCCAAATGATTGTACATAAAATTGACAGAATAAAAGAACGTGTTAGAGTGAAGGGATCCATAAGGTAGATACTGGGTATGAGGGAGGGAAAGGTACATTCTAAGTAAGATGAAATAATATGTAAAATTAAGGTGAAGTTAATTTTAAGAAATACAATAAATTTGAATGGCTTTATCTTAAGGCTTGGCTCGGCTGAGGATCTTCTGCATCTGCTCGGTTGGATCTTGTTGCTGGAGGCTCGCGGTCCATCTTCTTCAAGTCTGCCTCCTTTGAGATTATGATGGGCGCTGAGGTCGTATTTCGTCGTGCGTGAATTAGGCAGTTTTTTGTCCAGATAAATTGGTAACCTTTCTGCTTAGCGAGAAGCTTTGCACGATAAAACAGATGTTTGTTCATGCTAGTGATATGGTCTCCTACATAGACATTTTGCGGGGTTCCCGTGAATCCTAGTTCCGTTGAGGTGATCCCCTTGCGATCTTTAATCGCCTGCAGGAGCTGGTTCTTCAATTTCCGGCTGGTTAATTTTACGACTACTGATTTTGGTTTTGACTTCCCAGTTGAGTCGCTGCCTTTGGGAGCAACTCGAGTTGCAAACTCCATGTCCCTTTCGCCGAGTTTCATGTTGCCCAAGCTAGCGATATTTGAAATGATGGTAATTAGGTTTTCACCTTCATTCTGTAATCTTAAACAATTTAACGGAGTAGCTAATCACCAATCCAAAATATTGGATCTCATTTTGTCGGACAAACAAGACATATCAGTAACTCACTCTTCATTTCCACTAAGCAAAGAAGATCCGTATTACCCTGCTCTAGAAATAAATTTTCTTTTCAATTTCCTACCAAATCTAGAAACCTGCAACATCTCAAGACCAAACTTTTATAAAGCCGACTATGATTCAATCAATGCCTTGCTTTGTGACATTGATTGGGAATTCATCAATCAGAGCAAAATAGATCAATCTGTCGATCAGTTTTACAGTATACTCTACCAGATTATTTCTTCGCATGTTCCCATTAGAACGAATTTAAAACACTTCCTTACGTGGTATTCACAAGATCTCATTCGTTTGATAAAAGAAAAAAAACAAATTTCATAAAAAATACGGCAACGAACTAGATCATTTATCATACCAATTTATTAGAACCAGAACTAAAATTCTAATTAAAGTTTGTTACCATAAGCACTTAGACTTGATCAAACAAAACTTAAAAGCTAACCCAAAAGATTTCTGGAAATTCGCAAAAAGTAAGTATAAAAACACAACCGATATACCAAAAGAGATGCATTTAAATGACGGAAAGACTACCCAAGGTCAAGTTATCTGTGAGCTCTTTTCTAGGCATTTCCAATCGGTTTACAAACCACCCAATGCAAACTACTTTCCACAATTCCCTGAAAACTTTTGTAATGAAAGCCTCGGTACAATCAATATTTCGCCTACAACAGTTTTAATTAAATGTAAGAATTTTAAAACCAATAAGGGATCAGGTCCTGATGGTATTCCTCCCATTTTTATCAAAACATGCAGAGATTTCCTCGCCAGACTACTCAGCCTGATTTTCAACAAGTCACTACACGATGGTATTTTTCCAGTCAAATGGAAAACGGCTTTTTTAACTCCCATCTTTAAGAAAGGTTGTAAGAGCGATATAAAAAAATTATAGACCCATCTCTAAACTTGACTGCATAGGAAAGTTATTTGAGTCAATAATATATGACTGTCTACTGGCTCACGTAAGTAAATACATTATCATTGAGCAACACGGATTCTTTCCCCGGCGCTCTACAACCACAAACCTTCTTGTTTACTCCCAAATCGTCCGCGACAGCATCGAAAAGCATTTACAAGTAGATGCTATCTACACTGATTTTTGCAAAGCATTTGACCAGTTAAAACAGTCACTACTTATTAAGAAGCTTGAAAAATTTGGCATTAGTGGAAATACTCTGAAATGGTTTGAGAGTTACATTACTGAAAGAAAACTACAAGTAGTTATAGGAGGATACTCTGCGGATATTTTTACTGTAACTCTTGGACCCCTGCTATTTTTAATTTTTATCAACGACATAGTATTAAGAATAAAATTTTCGAAATATCTCCTATTTGCCGACGACCTTAAGCTGTACAAAAAAATCACATCATTGGAAGATTGCATCGATTTGCAAAAAGACCTATCATCACTACACGAATGGTGCACACTAAATGATTTGTATTTTAATTAAATCAAATGTGCTGTAATTTCCTTCACAAAGAACAGAAATAAATTTACAAACACATATCACATTAACAATGTCGCTTTATTAAACATAACTTCAATTAAAGATTTAGGCGTGATATTTGACTCATCACTTAGCTTCAATAAACATGTAGATACAATTTCAAAAAGTGCGTCACAAATATTAGGATTAACGCTTAGAATCACAAATTGCTTTAAAAGTGCAGAATTAACTTTAACATTATATAAATCAATTGTGCGAAGTATTCTCGAATACGGATCCACTATTTGGTCTCCCAATTATGAGATTCATAATTATAGAATCGAATCCATACAAAGAAAATTAACCCGTGTTATTGCTTATCGCGAAGGTATATCTGATCAATTTGGAACGTATAAAGACCGAATTCTACACTACAAACTACACTCTCTGCTAAACAAACTACACTTTCTACTAAATCATTGTCCCATCAGAACAGGTGCCAATAATAAATTGTTGATGATTCTTTTGTACTATACCTTTTACTCATTCTTGTTCGTCATTCACTTTTGCATATTTACGAATAGCTAATTATTACTGATATTACTTTTGTTATAATTTTTGTAATTTAAATCATCCATGTATATAAATTTTTGGGCGTAATGTCTGTTTTATGTACTTAAATAAAAATAAATAAATAAATAACTTGCGACCTTAATCGAAGAATAGTGCAATGGTTTTTTATTGAGTTTAATGTATTTTAAAGATTTCCGTTTTACAAAATAACTAAAATTATCTTGACGAAATATTATAGAAAATATTGAAATTCCGAACGAAAATAAACCAACATCATTTATTGGTTTCACCTTGAACGTTGTCAAAATTTTGTCTAGCAATTTTAGCCCTCTTTTCGCGACTACCTTTTTTGAATCTATCGCCAAAATTGAAAGTACTTATATAAGTTCTTTAATATTTCCAAATTAAAAAATCGATAGCATTAATTGTTTTGGCATTGTGGATATAAAATTTTCACCTGCGGTGCTTTATTTTTACCCACTTCAATAGTTTTATTAAACAAATATTGTTTTACAATATGTAAAGTAGGTTTGCGACTCCACCGACAACAAAGTTAACCGGGTTATGTTGTACATACCTCCAACCAAGGTCCGCATACAAAATAATAACGGATGCATTAATAATACTTCGACTAAAAAGGTTGATCATTCCTAAAAAACAGCGGGGGGTGAACTTATGTATTTATAATTATAATTTATGGAATTAATATAATTTATTTTATTACTAAAAGCGGGTCGCGCTTTAAAAAAGTTTGAAAACCCACTTCCAAATTGTGCTACTAGCCCTCGTGTATGTATGAGTGTGTGAGCTAGTCAATTGAGCTGTGATGACGTCACAAGCAGTGTGGTGATATGGTAACGTCAGAAACTTTCATTGCAACAAAAGTAATTCTTTAACTAAAATTACGTTCATTAAAACGCTGTCTAAAAGGCATATGTAAGGTGTATTTTTTGTTTTAGTCAGATAGGTGACTACATTTTCAAAAATAAAATCCGTTGGATAGAGCATCTAAAATATTCGGAAGTGGGATATTTTTGTGTTTGAAAAATTTAACCCGCTCGGAATGACTTGCCAGATCAATTAGCTCACTGTAGACTAACAAAAGGTAAAAGGCAAAGCACAATGCCATCAAAATACTATGATACAATGCACGCCCTTTTCATAAATGGGCTTTGAGCCAATTTGAAATTTGATTCGGGTGTTAATTTTAAGCTCTTAAGGCGCGTCTAGAGTCTTGGTCGAAGATTATACCACACCGATTTCAAATTATATAATCAAAACATTATCTGGGTATCGTATGTTTTAGAATTTTAATTTTAGTTAATAATAGGTACAATCATTACAAAATATATATACGCACATGTGTTTCTTGACGAAAATTGGTCTGTTTGTGTATTTATTTACTTACAAACTAATATACTTCAGATTTTTTTAACATTCTTATTTAGCTTAGACATTATTGAAAAATGATAAATACTTATAATCAAAAAATAATTACAAAAAGTATTTTATTTTAATAGTTTTATCATCACGCCTTTCAGCATTTTTGGATGAAGGTATAAATTAAAGCAAATTTGGAGTTATAATTTTAAAAAGTTGGTACCGAGAATAATTAATCTGTCTCATTGTAACCACCCTGCATGATCGTAAGAACAACTTTCGACGAAATGTGGATTTTCGGCCGCTGGCTGGTTAAACGCTCTTAACATTTTTTAATCATATTTTTGACAACGTCCTGCCTAAATCTAGTAACCATTTTGTTATTTTTGGACCGAAGGATGACACTTCGCACAGTTTTAGTTGTGAAGGGATTTTGTTATGCAATTTTGTTCCCACGTAGGAGAATATTTTTTGATAAGCGGCTGTGTTGCTTGTTGGAACATAATGGTCATTTCCTTCTTCTGGTTTGATGCTTGTGTTCGACTGTTTTCATTTTATGTTTATTTTCGTGAGCATAAATTATTATCGTTGTATGTATATATATATACACTGTCAAACATCTAGTACATTAAATTCCCCGAAGAGAGCGTCGCTCGAATAAGTGAATGGTTTCTTTGTAATAACACGTAAAATAGATTCCTGTGCCTTCAATAATGGTTTCAATATTGTGGAATACACTTTTATATACTTGTGTAAAGGGCTTACATGGAAACAAATGCATTTTTTTTTCATTTTTATTTAATTAAAGTTAAATTTGGTAATGATATTATCAAGTTTTGCAAGTATTTTTGTATGTATTTTTGTTACAGCTGTTTCGGTTTTCAAGACCATTTTCAAACTGTGGTTGATCTACATTGAGACGACCTATTTATATAATTTTAAATGTCAATGTTTTGAAAGTGTCTAAATTGATTTAATACCGGTTAAATCAATTTAAAAGATCCATACTATCAGAAACTCGAACAGGTCTACGACACATTACCGACATTAAGATGGTAATTGGGGACTTAAACGCCAAGATAGGACAGGATCCTCTGCTCCAACACATTGTAGGAATGAACAGTCTACACAAGGACGCTAATAATAATGGAACCCGAGTAATTGATTTCGCAGAATCAAGAAACCTAATTGTGGCCTCGACTCAATTTCCAAGAAAAGACATACACAAACGGACCTGGACATCCCCAGATGGTAGACACCATAACCAAATTGATCATGTCCTGATAGAAAGAAGGAGGGCAACGAGCATCACAAACATAAGGTCGTATACGGGGTGCCAACTGTGATTCAGACCACTACATGGTGGTGGCCACCTATAGGAGCCGAATCGCAAACAATAGGACATGGTACCCATGAACTCTTCTAAAAATCAATACGGAGGCTCTAAAAACACCAGAAGGCATAGAACAGTATCACAACGCCCTTGTAAATAGCCTACCAGGTCAGATCACTGAGCAGAACTCCCAAGAATCACTCGAAAAAGACTGGAATGATATAAAAGAAGCAATTGTAAGAGCAGTGGAATCAAGTGTCAGAAACATGCCCAGACAGCCCAGGAACCCTTGGTTTGATGAAGAGTGTGAAAGAAATATAGTTGAAAAGAATACACTCAGAAAGAAGTACTTGGAAAGGCCAACAAGAAACAAAAGACATGCGTACGAACATGCGAGAAAATAAACAAATTAGCTGATAAGGGGAAAGAAAAGAAAATTTCTGAATGATATACTGCTGAAAATGGAACAGGACTTTGTTCATAATAATACCAGAGAAGCATATGTGTAGGGGAGTAAACTTCTACAAGAAGAGTTTCAAACCGAATACAATACAATGCAAAGACGTTGATGGTTCAATTATATCCGATAAGGAACGAATTAAAACCGTGTGGAAAAATTACTTCTATAAACTTCTCAACCCTAATAGTGACCTGAGAAGCCAATCTACTAACATCCCCACTAAATCAAGTAATGAAAAATCAGCGAATCCACCAACAACGCCAGAAATAAATGCTGCACTAAAGAAACTTAAAAATTTCAAGCAGATTTTAGACAGACAAATATACTACGACGTGGACTGGACCAATCAAAGACCTCTAAGGAATACTGACAACCGAATACATACATGTGTGAAAATCGACCGAGCAACTTGGAATCCAAAATATGAACGTGATTTCCATAGTTATACTATAACTTCACAATTTTTTCTACAAAAAAATCAACAAGATCTTATCTCGGAAAGTGGCAAACCTACACAAGCGAATACCACAGCACTGTATACTCTAATATACGCCCTGTGAAGCGCCGCGATTGAAATGTTTGGCAATCGTAAACAAAGATCGCAACGACATAAATAAATATGTGGTTGGAATGATTTTGTCACGCACAAATACACAGAATTGAGACGAGTCATAAATATTTGGATTGAAAATGGCAGGCCTCACAAAAACTGAAGCATGTTTCATTTAAATTAGCATTGAAAAAATGTGAAAACTACTCCAAAAAAATTCAAATGTATAAAATAGCCAGAGCTTTAAGTTGTCGCGACTTCAAACGGTTTTGGAATAAAACAAATCAATACTGCAACATGCGATGTAAAATTCCGTGCAACATAAATGGAGAAATTAACATTTTTGCAGATCACTTTTATACCACTACACCGACTTCTCCCATTTCTGCAAGAACCACCATATAGTCGTATCACAAATGAAGACAACGGCCTCTTAATCACAGCAGACATGGTCAACATCGCCCTGAGATACATGAAAACTGGGAAATCAGTAGGTCACGACGGACCGAGTGCCGAACATATCAAACACGCTGAAGGACCAATTTTTCAACTGCTGGCGAGTTTATTTACCGACATCTTAAAGAATGGATACTTAGCAACTGACTTGACAAGAACCGTAATAACACCTATTTTCAAATCCAAATCGTTGGACTCTATAGACCAATCCAGGATCCGATGCCAGGACGGCTATAGACCGATCTCGACTGCCACCAATCGCACGAACGTCCACTATTAAATAAGATCGGACCCAGTATGAAACTAACGACAGTCAAATGGTATTAAAAAGCAAATTTTTACTGATAGTGCCATATTTACAGTATAAAGAACCTTGGAAAACAACAGAAATAAAAATACCACCTCATAAGCATGCTTCCTAGACCTGAGCAAGGGTTTAAACCTGAACAGAGTTTCTCACCTTCTGCTATGGGCTAAACTCGGGGAAAGAGGCATATGACCGAAGGTGATAGATATCCTCGACCTGTGGTATGAACAGCAGGCAAACTTAAGGTGGAGAGATAGATTTTCCGAACCTTTTCTCCTAAAGAGTGGTGTCAGACAGATATTGTCCAACTTGTATATGGACGAACTCACTGACAGGCTAAACAATTCAGGAGTGTGCTGCCACATCGGAGGACAACATCTGAACAATATTAGTTATGCAGATGACACGATTTTGATGGCACCATATATAATTGGATTACACACTCTTCTGAAAATCTGTGAAGAGTTTGCCGAAGAAACAAACGTGCAATACAACCTCACCAAAACTGCTCCTCTAGTTATAATATACAGGAAAGGACCGAAAAATATCCTTCCAGCTACCTTGAACGATGTAAACCTGAAGATGACTGAAGGACCAAAATACCAGGGACACATAATAAAATTATATAATAAAATCCCCCCAGAATTAAATATTAAAACATGCAAAATGACATGCATCGGTTCAATAAAATAAATAAATGGTTAATTGGCTTAGGTAGGGTCGAGCCTGAAAAATTGTTAAATAATGTCACTTAAAACTTAAAATTTTACATGCTTAACTATTAAATGGCACAATCAGTAAAAACTAAGTATATATTTAATCTACAAAAAAAAACACTTTGTTTTCTTTTGTACAGAATACATTTTTTACATTTTTTACATTTTTCACCAGCATTTGGTTCCTTAGAACCGGCAATCTACCTAGCTAGGAACTAATATAGACAAACAAGACATAATAACACTTGTACACATTTTAATATTTACAGTTATTTTGAAATATTATTATTATGTTATTTTGTTGTATAAATGTATCTTATTTAATAAATAAATAAAAAAAATAAAAATAAAACATAATCGTTAGTAATCTACTGGACGATGACGACATCGATAGGCAAATAAGAGATCTCAGCGTAAAAGCAAACATGCTCAGCAGAAGATTTCGCCTTTGCAGTACCGCTGTAAAAAGGACTCTCTTCCTTTCCTTCTGTGCAACGTTATATATGTACGTGCGAACTTTGGGCAAACTACAAAAAAGTAGTATCGAAAGACTTCGGGTCCAGTACAATAAAGCCTTCCACAACTTCAACTCCCTCTATACACGACGTTTAATTTTTAACCAAACTTTGTTATTTAAAATTCTGAATAATGGCCTGGACTCGCCAGACCTTATCAACTTATACAAATCCATATTCCGACAAGATCAACAAGACAATCCAACTTATTTCATTTGCCCACATTTCGAACTAACATTAGAAAAAATTCCCCGTACATGTGCAAAATATAATACAAAATTTTACAACATAGACATTTTTAACAATACCCTTCGGAAATACCGAATAAAAGTAACGCGTACGATAGAAAATGAATACAAGAGTGTGGAATGCATCGGGTGCATCTCCTATCCTTATCCTAATTTACTCTTCCTCTCCTCCTCACCAAAAAAAATATATTTTAAGATATGATAAAACTGCATCTCAAAGTAACTTTAACATAGGAGACCTTTTTGGTTTGACTTTAATTAACTTTGTATATAATATGTACGAGTATGTATCTTTTGTATTTATGCATAAGCTCTTTGTCTCTTATAAATAAATAAATAAATAATGTTTGGTCTCCCCAGATATTGCAGCGTTTTCCGGATGTTCATGGAGATTCAAGTTCCTAGTTATGCAGCCCTTATTAGATCCAGGGTGGCAGGAATGAGGAAAAGGATAAGCAACTCTGGAAATATCCTCATCATGGAAGCCCGCATCAGTCCATCCTCCAGCATTGACGCACATTGGAGAAAAACACTAGCTTCCAACGTAGTCACAGTACCCTAAAGGCTTATTATTATTTTTGTTTTTGTTTTCTCTACTCGTACCACCAATTTAATATTTGTTTCTATGTTTTTCAAGTATAATTATATTCGCTGCTTTTGAAATGAATGTCTTTATGGAATTTGTGGGGCTGCACTAACCTCCTCACTAGTCCTCACATACCGGAATAAACATCGTATTATTATTACAAACTGCTGTTTAATTATTGTAGGTGTGCAGCTGTCGTAACAATATTGGTTTTATTATTTCTGTTGCTCAACGTGCACCATACCATTGATTAACTAACCCAACCCATGCACCCAACTTACATACACGACATTGACGAATTAGTTATGCTTATAATTGTATTTGTATCTGGACTCTGGAGGCGTTTAGAACATGATAAATTGCTTATTCAACGGTAAAGGTACTAAGTCAGTTTGATGCTCCGTTTACTAGATATGACTGATTAAGTGAAAACTTGCTCAACTAGCCCCGCCCTACCCTACATACTTTTTAAACGACTTCAAAAAGGAGGAGGTTCTCATTTCGATCGTATTTTTTGTGTTTGTTACCTCAGAACTTACGACTGGGTAAACCGATATTGATGATTCTTTTTTATTTGAAAGTTGGTGTTTTCCGTGTGGTTTCATTTCAATTTAGTTCAGTTCTGTCAATGGCATCCATGAGAAAACCATATAAGCATTTAAGCATTAAGTATGTGCGCGACAAATGGACCAATAACTCAATATCACGCCAATCGATTTAGATGATTCTTTTTTTATTGGAAAGGATGTACTTTATAGGTAGTTTGGTGAGAGTTTGGTTAGGTTCTGAATATGGGATCTATGACAAAGTAACGGAACTCTTCAATTCTAAAGAGCAAATTAACGATACTCGGCCGAATCTTTTAAAGGCTATCCGGATCTTTGAGTCACCTACCGTAACGATGTTATGGTCAAGTTGTCTGTTTTACATGAGCAGAACGTTTAGTAGGTCTACCCACATTCAAACAAATTGTTATGAAATATTTAATTACATTTCATCACAATTAAGTCTAGTCACGTACCTCTTATTTTTTTCAATATTTGTTTGGTTTAAAACGCCAGTTGATTTTTCTTTAAATATAGAACTTTGGGCCATTCAATTATTTTTGAAATCAGAGGTTATAAAAAGCCATTTTTTCCTTAGAGCTGGGCACTTTATTTGGGAAGCAGTCTAGAGAGGTGGACTCCTTTTTGAAAGGGTCACTGTATATTTTCCGAGTTTATTTATAATGCAGTTTCATTATAACATATTGATAATTGTTGAAAACTTACGGAATGTAAAATTATATCCCGTGTGTTCCGATACATACAAGTTTAAATGGCGTGAAACTGAAACATTCTATAAAGCATTTAACTGACTGGGATTCAACAGTATATTCCTGCAGTGGAAGGAATTTAAATAAAAATATTATTTACAAACTCGGAAAGCTCTTCGTTGTATCCGTCTATCGGACATATTTGGAGAAAAATTAAAATAAACTTGAAGATCCATCAATTATATGCATGGAAAGCAGCTAATTTGACCATGGCATTGGTCTTGATCTGGTACTGGCTCAATCTTTAAAGACGAATGAAGTACAGCAGCAAAGCAGAGAGCATCATTCAACATTCCTGGTTGCTATCGGACTTAAGTATAAATTTAGCTAGAATAGATTTTTGGTTGATCCTTGGGTGAGTGTACATATTTATAATTTTTAATTGTTCTTGATTAACTGGATTTTATTTGTTATATTTTAAATATAAAATCAACTCTGTTATATGAAAACTGTCTTTCTTTTCATTATTAAAAGTCTTAATTGATCATAAAGTATTTAATCCCCAAGGCTCTGACAGAGAATTATGCTTTACCGTCTGTTAGCCTGGTTTAACAACCAGTGGCGCCCTTAAATAAAGCTAGCAGATACAAACATACATTACTCACATACCTTTCAATCTCAAATTTAACCCCAATCTATTCCCACAATTACACTTAACATTTGACACACTCCTCACTAAGTAACAAAATTAGTTAATGTACTTCAGATTCACTAAAAATCAAAAAATTAACAAAAATTTTAACAAATAAAAAATGTCTTGACTGAGGTTTGAACCATTCTACCCAGAAACTGGAGTCAACCACTCTACCAGCCATTTTTTTTTTCTGGCGGAAACATGTGGAAATTCCCACCCATGAACAGGCGTCTTTAAATTGCCATCTACAAATTGCCCGGTACGATAAATCGAGAAATATGCACCAAACATAAAAAAACTACCAATCAAATCGTCCGTAAAGTCTAACTACCCCATATTGCAGCCATATCCCCTTGCAAATATTTTTTTGCTCGAATCGCCAGCCAAATTGGCGGATCCACAAACACAGAGGAAATCGCCAGGACATTTAGAAGAACCCTTGCAGATATCTCAGGAAACGAAGCACCGACTGCTCCTAATATTATGTAATATGATGGACAAAACGCCTTCTTTTCTGAAAATAATATAATGAAGGCCATCAAAGCTACTTAGGCTGGTAAATCTCCGGGACATGACAGTTTACGTATTGAACATAAGATATGGAAGTAGATCCATACCTAAACTACTAAACAATCTGTTCAACGCAATCCTCAAATACAACCATCTACCGAGTGCAATGACGAAAACCATTATAACCCCGATCCTGAAAAAAAGAAAGCCTGACATGACCAACTCCAGCAATTACCGGCCAATATCCCTGGCAACTATAATTGCAAGACTAATTGAAAGGGTAATACTAAATGAAATAGAAGGTATACTCAATTCTAAAGACAATCAGATGGGCTTTTAGTGCAGATTATCCACTAATATGGCAATATACTCCGCAAAGTAAATAATAGAATTTTACGGAAACGAAAAACTACTGTATATGGATGCTTCTTAGACCTCAGTAAAACGTTTGACAGGGTCTGTCATAAAACCTTATGGGAGAAATTGAAAGCTAGAAATATGCCTACCATGTATATCAACACACTATTTCGATGGCACTCCCAGCAGGAAAACGTTATACGATGGGCAAGTACGTACTTCCAACCGATTTGCGATCAGGAGTAAGGCAGGGAGGGTGTTCAATGTATACATGAACGAATTATCAAATCGCCTGGACACCAGAGCTGGCATATTGCTGGTCGTATCAATAAACTATGTCTACATCACATTAGCTATGCGGACGACATGATTCTAATAGCTCCGTCAATCAAGGGATTGAGAATTCTATTAAAAATCTGCTAAGAATATGCAAATGACCACAACATGTTGTACATCCCCAAGAAGACTGAACTAATCGCATTCCACCATGGAAAAAATCCCGAGAAGATGCTCCCCGTACAACTCAATGAGGAAAACGTAAGCACGTCTACAAATGTAAAATAATTAGGTCACATAATCACTGAAGACCTATCGGATGATGGTGATATTGAACGATAGAGGAGAAGAATCAATGTATTGTCCAATATGATCGCCCCAAGATTCTTCCAATGCAGTAACCATGTAAAAAAAACATTGTTCAATGCATTTTGCAGTAGTCTACACACGTGTGAAACATGGTATCACTACCGAACCACCTCGATGGAACGACTCCGGATCCAATATAACAACGATCGCAGAATTACAATTGGATTCAGAAGACATGGCAGTGCATCGACAATGTTTACGGAACTAGGATTGCACGGATTCGCCGGTCTGATGAGACACCGGGTCACTGGAGCCAGGATGCGGCTAATGGTCTCCGACAACACATTGGTGACCGCCGCCTTCCAGAACCAAGCATTCCTGAGTGAGCGGTGGGCTCGAGCGCACTCAGCACCAAGCCCTGCATAGTAATGGATTATTTATTTTTGTTATTATTTTTTTTCTATTTATGTTCTTGTTTCTTTACGGTATAATTATATAAATATGTATAACTTTATGTGAGAGTGGGATTATACTATCTTCCCCACATCCTGGAATAAAGAATTATAATTATTATTATTTAACAAATTACATAATTTTTTAACAACTAGTTAATATGATCCCATGATGAAAGATAAAGGGGCCGTTTTAGGTTATTCGTAACCTGAGAATGTTTCTTTCAGAAAAAAAAATACAATAAAAAATAAATAAAATAAAAATATTAAACGAACATACCTTGGGTAAAACTGTATTGACCACGGCTAATTCGAGCGGCATCATCAGCAGCATCATCAGTAGCATCATCAGCAGGATGAAAAGTGGGCGCAACATCGGCCCTGAAATATAAAAAAATTTAAATAATAAATTTTATTGTATTTGTGCTTGTCCCGTAAATCTTTTTTTAATTGCAAAGAAAAGTAAGTTTGGTTGTCCAGTAGAACAATACACGCATGTTCCTCTGGACTTGAGGTATTATTCCTCTGGACATGAAGTAATATTCCTCTGGGCATGGGGTAATGTTCCTCTGGTCATGAGGTAATGTTCCTCTGGTCATGAGGTAATGTTCCTCTGGGCATGAGATAATGTTCCTGTAGAGCACACAACTAATTCTTTCTAAGGACCAGTTGTTTCAAGAAATCTGAGCAATCGTTGAGATTCTTCTATTCCTTTCAAATGTCATCAGGTCGGTTTTATCAATGTCTTTTTTTACGTCGATTTTTTTACAACGAATTCGGTTGTATACTCATCGAACTTAAATTTAGCATTCGATACATTTTTTTCCCTTTCATGGCTTTTCATCCAAAGGAGTGTTCTAGCATGTGTCAAGTGTTAATATTGTTGTGTAACAATTTTGTAAATATTGTGTGGAAGTGTAATTTTGGGTTATTGTTTAAAAAATAGGTAATAATAATAAGAACCTATCTACATTATGTAATAATGATAATAATAAGAATCATTGAATTTTTTAAAAATTATTTATTTTTTAATCGGTGAATTATTTTCCCATCTGGTCTCTGGTAGGTTGACATGTTGCTCTTGTATTGTTTTGTATTTATAATACTTATATAGTGCAATTGCATAACGTGGATTGATCAGATGATCATTTGGGAAGTGTGTGAAAGGGTTTAGTTTTTCCTGTGGGAAAATTAAACCCGGACATTTAAATCTGGTGCGTAAAAATACAGATAAATAATTTTTTTAGATTTTATAAATATTTATATTGAGGGATCAGTAGCATTTACAGGTTCAATTAGGAGTTCCACCGAGCTGAACCCTCTGATATGAAAATATCTGCAGTCGGTGAATTATTTTCCTATTTGGTCTCGTTGGCATGTCGTTCTTGTATTATTTTGTATTTATTTACTTATTTAGTGCAATTGCATAATGTGGATTGACTAGATGACCATTTGTGGAAAGATGTGTGAAAGGGTTAAGTTGTTCCTGTGGGAAAGATTTAAACCGGACATAAAATCTGAAGCATAATATAAAATTAAAGATACCCGCAATCGAATAGATTAGATCATACTAGTAATAAAAATGATATTAGGATTAAATTTCAAACTAGGATAAAAAAAAATTAAAATGCAATCTATCTGGTAAAAATTTTGTAAAAGCAATAAATTCTTGGACAATACCTCTATTGATTAAATGGTCCAATATAGATTTATAACTTAGAGCGATTAATTAGAACAACGTTAACAAAGTTTAATTGCCATCATCCAAATTCAGCTACAGAACGAATTAATTTACCTAGAAATTTAGGAGGTAGATGTGTAGTCAAAATAACATCTTTGAAACGCAATCAACCGTCAGACCGACAGCAGTGCAACATAGTATGTAGCTACCAAGAGCTACCTGCGAAGAAATCAATATTATTGTTAGCAAAATAAACAATTCAAAATCGCCAGGGATTGACAACATTCGAATATTTCACATTAAGATACGTATTAATATTTAAGTGCCTGTTATAACCCATTAATCGGTAGAGCATAAATATAAATCATCAGTATCTAATACCCATTTCCCCAGATTATATTTGACTTTAGCAGTAAAAACTTTATTATTTTTTATTGACATTGGTAGTTTATTAAATATTTTGGGTACAATATAGTTTAGGGTCCTTACGCCGTATTTATTGGTACATTTAAACCACCAATCCTTCATTTTGAGTGAATCTTGTATTAAGTTTATGGTCAACTCTATTCACTTTCGAAGGAATTGAAAAAAATAATTATTTTGTATTACCTCATGTATATGATAGTATTCATTTTAGTTGTTGATTATATTTATTTGTTCATATTGAATTCATTTGTACTTGTATATTATGTAAGGCTTGTAGTGCTATTTCTATACATTTATTTTATTTTATTTTTTTATTTTTTTTATTAGTAATAGAAGGTACATAAATTACAAATTAATTTTTTACAGTAATTAATTACATAGTAGAATATTTGATGTACCCCCATAATTAAGCAAGGCTTGTGTGTATGGGGGGTATATATATATACTATTCCGTAATTTAAACAATTTATCTAATTTTTGTTATTTTTTTTGGGGTGTTGTGCCGTGTTGCGCTACCTCCTGCTTTAGCCAACGTTTCGGACAGCGTTACAGTGTCCATCATCAGGCAGGCATAACACCCCAAAAACAAATAACAAAAATACTTTTGGCCGTGAAGATCTAAAATTTATCTAATTGTTATTTTAGCATCAACATTATTTATACACTGTTTTGAAAATCTACCATGTTATTGTATAAAATGTTGTCATTATGTACCTGCTGACAAACTACATAAGTAGTTTAGCGGGTTTAAATGCTAATAAATAAAAAACTAAAATTATTAAAAAAATTATAATACTGGAAAACTTACGAGGGAAGCCAATTTTCAATAATTTTCTAAATAAAACATTGTCATAAGCTCCACACACATCACGGCAAACACCGACAAAGGATTCATTACCGGCCAGGGCCAACTGGACATCAGAAGTCAGGACGGACACACTTTCGATCTAACGTTTTCTTTTTCGAATTCCAAACTGAGAGCTGGGAAGAATTTTCTCATTTTCTACATACCTGTCTAGGCTTCTTTTGTACATATATGTTCACCTATTTTATTATTTTAACTAAGAAAGACAGAGCTACAGGTTTGTAAGAAAGTCCAGAGTTAGGGTGTTTCTGGGGTTTTAGAATGGGAACAATTATTAAAGTTTTCCAGGATAATTGAATTTTGCCGGTTGCAAAGATCAGATTCATAACTGAAAGAAAATAGTCAAGTGTGGTAACAACGCAGTTTTTAATAAAGCTGTATGGAATTCCATCTATACCAGGAGATGAGTCTGTGAGATCGTTTAAGACCTCCCTAAGTTCTGTTAAATTTAAGCGGGTGTCCATCCAACCTCACGTTTTAAATGAGAACGTGATTTCTGATACGTTTTAATGATTTCTGTTTCATTTCAATTACTCGCAGTTTAAGGAGCTAGTTTATCAGCAAATTCCTTCACCTACCCTGAAAAGAGTCACCGTTGGGACGTGAGAATCCTTAAACCGTCGAATTGAATTCCAAAAAACTGAAAGAGGAACTTCGGGAGATAACGAAGAGCAAATTTTTTTTCAGCCTTAGCTTTAGCTTCAATCTGTTTATACTGAAGGAAGTTCTCCATATTCATATGAACTTTGTATGAATTGAATAATCATTCCAGTTGGCCTTTTTGACTACTACACTTGACATTTACGTTAGAATGATAAATATTTGAGGATTCAATGTGGTTAGGTTGATCGGTCCTACGCGGATCATCCAAAACCTTCCAAAACAGGGAGTCGCAATTGTGAGCTCCCCATTATCGATAGTGGGCATTAAAATCTCCCACAAAAAGAGAAGGGGGAGTGACCTTGGAAAACATTGCTTTAGGACTAACTTTGAAGGTTTGTTAGTATATAATATATACAAAGAAATTATTGTAGAGTCAAAAACCTTTGAAATAGGCAACCAATAGGTTTTACGTCTACTGGGGAGAAAGGTAATGTTTTTTTAATGAAAAGAGCGCAGCCGTCCTTCCCATCTTGACGGTCTTCTCGAAAACAGTGGTATCCCCTGACTTTGAAATCAAAATCCGGTTCCAACCACCTCTCTGAGACGGCAGCCTCTATAATTGAGTTTGAGTATAATGTGTTTAAAAATTCTCTATTCTTGTTTTTAAGATTATCACAATTTCACTGAAGAATCCCAATCAGAGGAGCCTTTTCTAGTTGAGTTGATAATATAAGTAATTTGTTTTACAAAGTGGGACGGTATTCGAATGTTGTATTTATTTAAAGTTTGTAAAATATTTAAAAATGAGGTGATTAGTGTAGATTTAAGGTCTCTTTTATATTTTGTTCTTTACTAGATTTATTTTGGTAACTATAAAAAAATTAACTGGAAGCAAGTTCATTAGTGCAGAGTTAAGGTCTCTTTTATAAATTTGTTCTTTACTAGATGTATTTTGGTAAATATAAAAATTTTAACTGGAAGGAAGTTGTCCATTGGAGAATCACAGAAGGGATTCGTGATAAGCATTATTTTTTTAGTACTCTGGGTTTCACGACCTTTTCAATAATTTTTATAAATGAAGAAGAAGAAGGTTGAGAAGGGGTAAAATTTTTAGAATTTTCGGAAGTTGCTTCAGAGTAAGATTGAATGGATTTGTGAAACAGTCTTTATATTTCCGTCTAAGAAATGCTCTTCTCAGCCGTTGAGTTTTTATATTGCGCTACCTTGACAGTCCAGGGCAAGTTTTTCTGACGAACATGTGAATTCTAGTGTAGTTTAAAATTTTTTAATTTTATAATAAAATAAAAATAAAAACAGTAATATTCTGCAGGATGTCCTCTATCGACCAGTGTGGTGGAATCCCTCTTGTAACACCTAGTTTTTTAACCTGATGGGTAGGTTTATGTATTAATGTTGATATTATATTTACGTTAGATTTTCTTGAGTAGTACAATGACCTACATAATTATTATCATCCTAAAAAAATACGTTTTTGTAAACAATTGAAGATATGTTTCCTCCATATAGATTGACATCAGAGCGGGCTGTCGTATCAATAATTTATGCCTAAATCACATTAACTATGCGGATGACATGATTCTCCTAGCTCCGTCGATCAAGAGGTTTAGAATATTACTGAAAATCTCTGAGGAATACGCAAATAACCACAATATGATGTACAACCCCGAGAAGACGGATCTAATTGTATTACACCGTGGAAAAAACCTCGGGAAGATCCTCCTCGTACAACTAAACAAGAAAAACATAAGCACATCTACGAATGTAAGATACTTGGAGCACATCATCACTGAAGACCTTTCAGATGATGGTGATATTGAACGACGGAGGAGAAGTATCAGTTTGTCAAATATTATTGCCCAAAGATTCTTTCAATGCAGCAAAAATGTAAAAAAAAACATTTTTCAATGCATTCTGCACTAGCCTGTATACATGTGAAACATGGTGTCAATACCGAGTAAGCTCGACCAAACGTCTCCGAATCCAATATAATGATGCATGCAGAATCATGTTTGGATACAGAAGGTATAGCAGCGCATCAACAATATTTACGGAATTAGGACTTCATGGATTCGCCAGCCCGATGAGACATCTCACTGTCACGAGTCACTGGAGCCAGGATGCGGCTAATGGCATCCGACAATATGATGGTGACCGCAGCGTTCCAGCACCAAGCGCCTCTCCTGAGTGATCGTTGGGCGAGCTCACTCAAGACCACGCCCCACATAATAATGCATATATAATTTTTGTTATTATTCATTTTATAAAAAAAATATTATTTATTTATTTTTTCTATTTATTTTCTTGTTTCTTTACCGTGTAAATATATAAATATGTATGACTATATGGGACGGGTGGGATTGCACTATTTTTTTATTATTTTTTTTTTACATTAACTCCACACAGGAGGCCCTGAGGAAAATAATTTCCCTCAGGGCCTATGTCATCTAGGATGCTGTGTGGAGGGTCTTTTTGAGGAGAGGAAGGAATGAACATTGGTTTTGAAGAGACCCATGTTGTAGGAAGGAGGAAACACAGATGCCGGCAAATCATTCCATAGCCAAGCTGTTGAACACAAGAGCGAGTCGAAGAAACGACCCGTTCTCATGTGACAAATGTCAACCGTGTACAAATGTTGGGCACGCGTTTGGCGTGTTTCCCGACTATGCACCGGTACCGAAGGGATCAATGATGCTAGTTCCTCGGAGCATATTCCATTGTAATACCGGTAGAACAAGGATAGCATTCCCACCCAACGCCTGTGCTCTAAAGATTGCAATCCGTCTGTTAAGATGGGAGAATCTATCAAACGGACCGCCCGTTTCTGCACAGAGTCGAGGGTATTTTTCAGGTATTTTGGAGCTCCAGACCAGAGGTGGCTGCCAAATTCAACCGTGGGGTGCACTAGTGATTTGTACATGGTTAGCAGTTGTGTACTATTAAAGTATCTGCGGGCCCTGTACAGTACGCCCAGTTTTTGGGAGGCTAACTTTACTCTGGCTTCGATGGAGCCCCCATACCTGAGCTGATCACTTAGGGTTACACCAAGCATATCAATGCAGGGCCTGTTCGGAAGATTGCTTCCGTTGAAAGAGACTAGATTTTCATTTCGATCCCTTTTAGACGTAATCAGTCAAGATTGGGTCTTTGAAACATTAAATTCAACGAGATTATTTTTACCCCAAGAGAAAACACTCTCGAGGTAACCGTCCATTCTTTGCTTCAAAGCCCTACGAGCTGATGGAGTTTTGGGGATTATTTTACTTTTTCTATCCTACCCACATCCTGGAATAAAGAATTATTATTATTATTATTTAAACAAATAATGAATACGTCATGTTAATCGGGGATTTAAATGCGCACATTGGAAACGACACAGAGAAATGGAAAGGAGTTATTGGTAAATTTGGCTTGCCTAATGTCAACTCTCAGGGAACAAATTTTACTGGATACGTGTGCAGGGTGTGGATTACGTATTATGAATACAATATTTCAACACAAAAATATACACAAAATAACCTGGCAACAGAGAAGACCGAATGAAATAAGACAATCCCAGATTGACTTCATTATAACTACCCAAGAAAAGCGCAAACTGGTTACGGACGTAGAAGCTAAAAGAGATGTGAAAATTTCAACAGATCACTTCCTGGTAGTGTGTCAGATAAAACAGACACTTAATTCACTGAAAAAACCTAAAAGAAAACCGAAAGCATGTCGCAGGATAAAGTGGGATCAGCTGTCCGATGACAGAGTACAAAAAAAATACAATAGTACGATAGATTGACTCTTCTCAGAAGTTCCGAGTGTCACATCAAGCGCGGAAAACGAATGGGAAATGTTCCAACGCGCAATAGTGGAAACAGTGAAAGAAACCTGTGGTACGAAGCGAGTAAGTTCGAATAATCAGAGAACGCCCTGGTGGACGGAAATAGGAAAACAAACAGTTAATGAAAAGAAAAATGCATACCGAGAGTATATTGTAAACCTTACAAGAAAACCGTAAAAGATACTCAAAAAAAATGGTTGCCAACAAAGTGGTCAAGGAAACCAAAAAACAGTCTGGGAAAAGTTTGAATCCAATTTAGAAGAAAGTTATTACACGGCAAATAAGGTTTTATGGCAAACAATACGACGACTTCGTAAGGAGACGCAATCGCGACCAAATGCATTAAAGATGAGGCAGGAAAACTGTTGAGGGAGGAAAATGAAATTCTCAGTAGATGGAAATAATACTTTGAAAAGCTGCTGATCGCCCCTCAGACAGGAACTCAAGAAGAGCTAAATATTCAAACGGAAAATTTCCCTGGAAAAAGTAAAACTGGCGATTAAGTCCCTTAAAAGGGGAAAAGCAGCCGCAGTAGATGAAATAAGGCCAGAAATGTCAAAAGCTCTGGGCAACTATGTAAGGCCTTAAGTAGTTAACGCGGGTTTTCTCAGTGGCTTGGAGAACGGGTAAGACCCTTAAAGCCTAGAGGACAAGAATTACAGTCCCAATATTTAAAAAAAGGGGACCAGAAACTGTGATCCAACTACCGAGGAATAACACTTCTTAGTCAACCAGGAAATGTTTATGCTAGGATCCTGAAAAAAAGATGTCAAAGAGCCACTGAGAACAAGGTTCAAGAAGAACAGTGCGGCTTCAGATAAGGTAGATGCAATACGGTTCAGCTTTTATCCATATCATTCATACACTACGGAACATTCATACGTTCGGAATACGGTAAGCCTTCATATGTTGGATTTATTGATTTAGAGAAAGCATACGACATAGTACCGGAACTTCTGTGGGAGGTGCTTGCTAAAAGGCATAGCATCTCCATATGAAAATAGTAGCTGTAGGGTCTGCGTAAACGGTCAAATTTGGAAGAAGTGGAAATCGGCCTCAGACAAGGAAGGGTGCCCTATGTCGCCAATCCTCTTCACAATATTCATGGACCGAATCAACCGAAACAGCCAAACACCGGATGCAGCACTGGTGGGCAGTACTAGAATCAGCTCCCTACTATTTGCTGACGACATCGCGAGGTTAACGACATCACAAGAGGGACTACAAGACTGAATTAACCATACTCAAACTCAGTGCAACATACTCACTTATGGAACTCAGCTGAAACAGGTAGACAGATTCAAATACCTCGGGGCGCCTCGGGTTTCGAATTTTCCAGCGATGGTCGGCAAGACGGAGAAATTGATAGAAGAATAAGTACGGCAAGCGGTGTATTGCGCCCTCTCTACAGCTCAGTGATAAGAAAAGCCGAGCTCAGCATCAAGACAAAGATGGCAGTGTTTAAAACGATATACCGCCCGACTGTCACTTACGGCCACCAGATATGGATGCCAAATGAACGAACACGCTCTAGAGTTCAAGCTGCCGAAATGAGGTACTTGAGAGGAGTGGCAGGAGTTACGAAATGGGATCATATAAGAAACTCGACGATCCGAGATGATCTAAACAACTCGCAACTGAGGTGGCTTGGGCGTGTACTAAGAATGTCTGATGACCGAATTCCGAGGAAGATATTGAGTGCGATTCCAGAGGGTAGACGTTCAGTGGGCCGATCCAGAAACTGTGTGAGGAGAGGATGGGTCTACCATGGATGGAGGCTGAACAATCAGCATAAGACAGGGACGTATGGAGGAGCCTTATCGATGCAATGGGTCACCGAGTCAAATAGGACAAGGGCAAGAAGTTGATGATGATGATGATTGAAACAAATGTGTTAATCGTACGTTCAAGAAAACAAAAGGTTACTTAGTTTATAATACCTGCATAATAACACATTTTTATGAACATGTGACAATTATTTATTTTTTTATTATTAATAAGTTAAAAGAAATATAATATTTCGCTTTCTTAACTTAAATACAGAGCATATAAAGTATAGAAGTAATATTTTTAATTTTTTCCAACATCTTAAGTTTAAATAGTTTTTTTAAAGGTTTTTATATTCTTTTCCGTTTTTAGGTTATCTGGAAGGAGATTATATATGTGAACCAATACTTTTCTTGCCACTTTCAGTCTTGAAAGTATTTGTGTACAATTTATCGTGTTGTCTAGTATAATGTTCGTGTACTTGTGATGTTTTTATAAATGTTATGTTTGTGTATATAAGTCCATTTTATATTTTGTGATTAAAAAGCGTATGTTAGTTGTTTATATTTTACTATATGTACGATATAATAAACATGGAATAAGGACAGCATTCCCACATGACGCCTGTGCTCTAAAGATTGCAGTCCGTCTGTTAAGATGGGAGAATCTATCAAACGGACCGCCCGTTTCAGCACAGAGTCAAGGTTTTTTTAGGTATTTTGGAGCTCCAGACCAGAGGTGACTGCCAAATTCAACCGTGGGGCGCACTTGCGATTTGTACAGGGTAGCAGTTGTGCACTATGAAAGTATACGCGGGCCCTGTACAGTACGCCAAGTTTCTGAGAGGCTAACTTAACTCTGGTTTCGATGGAGCCTCCGTACCTGAGCTGGTCACTTAGAGTATCACCAAGCATATCGATGGAGGTCCTGTTCGGAAGATTGCTTCTGTTGAAGGAGACTAGATATTCATTTCGATCCCTTTTAGATGTTATCAAACATGATTGGGTCTTTGAAACATTAAATTCGACGAGGTTATTCTTACCCCAAGAGAAAACACTCTCGAGGTAACCGTCCATTCTTTGATTCAAAGCCTCCGAGCTGTTGGAGTTTTATTTCGGTTATTGGTAAAACAAATCTCATTAATTCTAGAATTCCAATCGTCGATGCGATTGGTAGCTGCAAGATGAATTGTAATGTGGCCTCTTTTGTACAGCGCTCTTGAGGCGATTTTTTTTTTGAAAACAGTGCTGTAAAAATTGTCCAAATAGAGAACTACAGTCCAATTTTTTAATTTATTTAAATTAATAATGACCTTCTAACTTAAATAACTGCATTTTTATTTTTATTTTTAGAGTTAGTTTTAATAGTTAAAATAATTATAAAAGTTTTAATTTTTCAAGACTCCCCGAAAACCACCGTATGTATGGTGAATCGTGTGACGTCATCATTCCTGAAAAATTACTATAGGATCGGGCAATCAGCTGATCAACTGCCGTCATTTTGAATTCCGTTGTTCGAAGTATTTTCCCTATAAGAAGCATTAATATTTTTTTGTGCAGTAGTTTTTGAACATTTTCAATAAAAGAGATAAACTGATAAGAGGTTGCTTTATTTTTGAAACGTTATTTAGGCGTTAATAATTTTATAACAAACACAATAACTAAATCTATATAAACAGTATGAAAATAATGGAATACATTAATACGATGGCTTGTGTCACATCATACATTCCCATACAATGACTTTACGGTGACGTCACCACTAAAATGTCAATAATGCCATTTTGATGGCGTATTTTTACGACCCGATTAAAAATGGACTTTTTAATAATTTTTTAAAAACTCTGCGTTTAATATTATTAAATAAAACTTATATATTCAGAATCAGCGTTTATTGGTATATATCAGGGGTGTTCAAACTTGAACTGCTGGCGATCCATTTCAATATTATTAGACTCTTAAATATGTACGCTAAAGAAAAAAATATAGCGTACATATTTAACCCTTCAAGCCTCGACAGTATTTTATCTGAGATAAATAAAATCCAAATAAATTGAACATTTCTGAATATATCCGAAAAGAAAAAACTGTTGAGGGCAGGCAACATACGTGTGTAACTCTATATTCTGCAGTAACACGTTGAGACCCGAAACAAAACAGAAACAGAACATTACGATAGAAGAAGAAGTCGATCCACATGACTGGCTCTGAGCAAAAAAAAATCCCCCAGGGCCTATATAACTTTGGGGAGGGTCTTTTTAGGTTAGGAAGGAAAGGCAGAGGAATGCTCTGGGAAGGAAAAGGGTATTAAGTGTTGGTAGAAATCTGGGGATCAGTGTATCCAGGAGTGACAAACGTATGAATCCATCCCTCACACTGCGGTGCAAGGCAATGTTCCGAGAAAGTAAGGCTACAGAAGTCAAAGGGACTTCCTTTACCATTCTCTTCCGATCCGGCCTACCATGCAGCTGGCGGGCAGATGCATTTGCCGCCAAGACCTGTACAAACCTCACCCCATGAAACCGTTTACCCCTGCTAAGTTACCAAACGTTGCGAACCACTTGGGGTTACCTATGGCAGAGGGTGACCAGACAACTCAGAATCACCTCAGAAAGGTCATTAAGGGCGATGATATAAAATATTTTAAAAAAATAGTTAAATGGGTTCAGTTAGGTTAGGGTTACCAGCTATTTTAAAATTATTTTTTCATAGCTTTTAATGACCTTTCTGAGGTGTTTCTGAGTTGGTTTCATTCATGGCATGGAACCATGGCTGAGTTGTTGGTTGTCTAATAAATGGTTCCTGGGTGGCGGTACCCAAAACCGCCTCCAATATTGCTGAAATGACCGCATTATTAGAAAAAAGGCCAAAAAGAATCACAAAAGAAAAGAAATCTCTAAAAAAAATAAGGTCAATGATGGAAAATATTTCGCATATGGCGACAGACGTGGCAAAACTGAAAGAAAAAAAATATAATGCTGAAGGAAATTGAATTTTAGCATTGTAAACGAAAAATGAAAGAGTAACGTACGCATCAGCATTAAATACCAACTATCAACAAGAAACTATCGTGAAAAAAAAAGATGGGAAGAAGGCGATAAAATATGGACTATAATAATAATATCTACAAAAGATGACAACATGGAACATGAGGAACTTACAAAGAAGGAATTTAGAAAAAGTTACAGAAGAAAGTAAGCGTAACTTTTCTAGGTATCGGTGTAAGCGGAATCAAAAAAATCGTTTGATTGTGACATGTGACAAGAAAGATGACTCAGATAAACTAAAAAATAAATAAGCAAACAAATATCATAAAATAATGATAGAAAAGGTGAAAAAAAAGAAACAATGAACTATTTTTAAAAGAGTTGAAAATAAAATGGTAAACAATGATAATACATTATTTATGCAAAGCATTTTACTACAAAATGAAGATATTAGTATAATAATATATGTATACGTTTGCCCTGAGGAAGGAACGGTCATTCTGAAACCTGTCGGCTTTAAACAAATACACAAGTGGTTCAAACAAAGTAACACTATTTCATTTATATAAAAAATGCTCACACAATGGACGCTACTTTATAAATAATGTAGATAAAAAATGTAATTAAAAGAAAAAACACTGAACTTTCGAACATCATTGTGGAAACTAGCCAAGCAATGAGAACAATTATTTTGAACAAGAATAGTGATTTCGTTAGTGGTTTTTGGGGTGTTATGCCGTGTTGCGCCACCCCCTTCTATAGGCAACGTTTCGGACAGTGTCCCATTATCAGGGCAGATAGTGTTACTATCGGATACCGCAAAGTTAAGGTCGAGGACTGCAGTCCACTTATGCAATGCTGCCACTGCCTTAAATTTAACCATTGAGCCTAAGATATTTAAGGCGGTACACAACCCTTATAATTTTTTTTGCTCAAAACTCACATTTTAATCATTTTCGACGAATTCGTAACTATAATAACTTTTTTATTCCTACAGAATACTGGGGATGTAAATTCTTTGTATTTAAGATTAATAAAAACAATACCTTACTTTATAACTTTTGGAATCTTGGAAATTTAAGATTCCCACAATGTTTTTCTTCTTCTTTTATTTGATTGGGCAAATTCGATAGTACAATATACGGGTCGCGAGTCGCAATTTGTAAACACGGCTTCTTAACTTACGTCGTTAAGATTCTGAATATATTTTATCGTATATTGTCGTCGTAAATAAAACAAAATACCAGCCTGCTCACATTGCACAGGCAACCATAAATATCAAGAATGCAATAACAAACAAGAACCACCGAAATGCAAAAATAGCATCTTAAACAACGAAAGAAGATCTCTAAATAATCCAATTAATCACAGTGCGAGCAGTGACAAATGTCAATACAAACAAATTATGTCGACAATTGCTTGTCAAAAATAAACTACTGAAAAAAAAAGAATTTCCGACGAAAGACATCGACCACCTGTATAAAATAAACAAAAATGTTTGTAAATAAATGAAACAATGTTACTTTGTTTGAATCACTTGTATATTTGTTTGAAGCCGACCGGTTTCGGAACGACCGTTCCTTCCTCAGGGCAAACGTATACATATATTATTATACTAATATGTAAACTAAAACGTATACCGAAACCGGTCAGCTTTAAACAAATATGAAAGTGGTTCAAACAAAGTGACATTGTTTCATTTATCTGTAATGCGCAGGCCAAGTGCTTTATTTCCCTAGCACGGTACTCTCTTAACTTCACGTTATACAGATTGATACTTGAAATGAATAAAATATATCGCTTATTGTAAAAAACATAATAAATAAATATTACCGCATTTGACGCGTACCATTATGTGTACCGTTGTTGAGGTGATGTAACCACCTGTTTACTTGACTTCAGAACACCGATTGCCAGTTTGAAAATGACCGTACACGTCCGAACAGCTGTAACTAAAATACATTCTAAAATACTTGCAGAACTCGATAACAATACTATCAAATTTAATTCTTAATTAAATTTGTAAAAAATAAAATGGAGTTCTACGAATTAATCATAAAAACCATAAATAATAATGATTTTGTTATTTTGGTATCATTTTACGTGGAAATCTTAACTTTATCTTATCTCGGTAAGATGTCCGACTGCAAAATAATCTTAGTAAGTAATTTTTAGAATTAGTTACAGAATTTTTGTATCTTGGGGTTACAGTAGATTGTTTTTTTTTCAAATGAAACAAACATATAAAAAAAACCTGTAAAAGACTCAGATCAATTGCTGGCAGAATTTTCACATCAATTTTTTTCCTATCAATTGAAAATTATAATTCAGCGTATATTTACCCCGCAGCATAAAGAGAAATTAGAACATAAATACAGCACTAGATTCACGCGCAACGACGGGTTAATAGTTCCGAAATTTAATAATAAGTACGGACAGAGAACGTTTGAATACATCATAGGGAGGACCGGGGACAATAGTACCACGGGTCAGTAGTACCAAGGCAAATAACTCCCTAACCATAATAGGTACGCATACTATGTGTCGTCAGGCGATGGCCCTGATACATGCGGACAATCGTCAGTAGCCCGTGGGACATGGTGCAACCCAGTCGTCCGCAATCGGAAGAATACATTTTTGAGCCCTAGACGTAACTTTTCTCGATTGCGTTAATATTACAATGACTATATACTATTTGTTAGTATTTTGCTATCTACACATTTCTTTGGACATTTGAGTTTATTTTAGAATAGGTTTTGAAGCGTTCGTGAGTAGGGTTTAATAAAAAATTTGCGTTTTAATTTAAAATGACCCCTCGGGGATGGTTGTACCGTTTTTTGTGGGGACGATTGTACCGGTACAATCAACCCCGTGCTACAGCTAACCCCGAGGTTTTTTTTAAGATTCTGTGAGTACAGCTCCCAAATCATACGCTCAAGTGCATGTCCGTACCCGCCCGCCATACTTTCAATGTCCAAATCCTTTTCACTTTATGTATTTGTTAATGTTGATTAAATGCAAATCCTGGTCCCACGAAGGTTGCACACAGCGAGAACCTGGATACATGTGTTATAAATGTGAATCTGTGTAAAAAATTGTTCAATTATGTTTCTTTTGCATTTTGATAATTTCCTGCTTTATTTATAACGATCATTTTTCATATGTTTTAATTATTTCTAAATAAATAAATAAATAATATGGTAAGAGGTTGTTTGTTACTAAACTTTTCTTTTGTATGGTTATGTAGCAGCCAGCCTCTGCTACCTCATGCTTTGAATTGTTTTTGAAAAATATTGATCTTTCCAGAAGCGTCGCCCATATTAAAATGTTCGAATGCCGAACCATCGAGAACGTTCCGGCCACCGCTAGTAATTACGTGACTCTATAGTAGGTACCTATCATATCGATACTGAGCTGCGTTATACCTACATACCTGTACCTACCTCTCACGCGTTCCAGAAAAGGTTCGAAACCTTGCGCGCCTGAAATGCACAGTTCGGGCGCTTTCGAGAAATTCGTCGAATGAAAAATTACTACCGCACAAATCACCACTCCGACTTGTCGGGCTATATAAAGGCGCCCGGCAAAACACACAGAGTTCAGTGTAATGGTGTTTTTCATAGCGTTCAGCAAGCTCGCCTCAAGCAACCGCAGTTAACCTTGATCCAGGGAGAAACTACGTTCGTTTTATTTACTAAAGCGCCGGTAATATAATAAATCTGTTTCGCTGTCCATTCCTGAATTGATTTGCAAATTGTAATTTTTGGTAGAACTCAATAAAGACTTCCAATACGCAACCTCGTTGTTCCACAATGGCAACCTCCAACCACTAGTTCTTCAGTTATATAGTTTTTGTAAGTTATTAGGCGACCGACCCCTCACCAAGCAAAGCACGTTGTTTGCTATTTTTTGTTTGTTCACTTTTAGTTTATTTGTTACGTTTATGTAATGTTTTTTCTATGCTTAGTTTATTTGATTATGTATGTTGTATGGTTACAAGTTTATATTTTTTTGTAAATTGTTCCTAAAAAAAATTATATATAGATTTTTTAACCAGTGTGGTTGTTTGTCCGTAGTATTATTTATACTTCCCATAATATGGTAAGAGGTTATTTCTTATTAAATTTTTGTTTTTTGTGGTTACATAGTAGGGTGGATCGCCATTGTATGGATTTTTTTTTTGCTTATAAATCAGCTTTTGCGGGGTGCGGAATAGATGCTCTAAATGCATACAATTAAGCATACAAAATATCAATTTAAAATTTTGATAACAAGTACTGCCCCAAAGCAGTTGAATTATTTAAAATCTGGTAAAAAATTGTCCCCTGACAAAAAAAAAATTTTTGATATACATCAATACTTGAATTTTTATTTTTACATTTCATAATGAATAAAAATTGCCGCGCCTTAAATAATAATATTAAAAAAAATGTAAATGCGTAGAAACGAGCGTCTCTACCGATCGTGGAACGTAGCACAATTTTGGCGCGAATAAAGGACTACCATGAAAAATTCGGGCGATTCTTAAACCATACAAAGGTAGAAAGCATAGTAAGAATTACCTTAAAAAACTGGATAATTTCAAAAGACGCAGTCAGACGTTGTTTGATATCGCTGCTTCCAAATGTACTTCGTTCGAAAATTGTTTTTGTGCGCAAGATCGAAAAGTACCCATTGAAGAAAGACATTTTTTGATAGATCAAAGAGGCGACAGAAAAATTATGATTGGTTCTTTAGATAGAAAAACTACTAAGCAAAATAAGAGCAATATGTTAAGAAAATTAAAGCGCAAACTATACCAAGGAACACAACAAACACTTTTAAATCAACCGTCCACATCTCGCAGAACAGTTTCAAGTTTTACTAACCTTGATCTTCCAATCGACCAACAATACTTTGCTTCATCTACTTTTTCTTCTTATGTAATAAATCCAACAGACAGTGGACTATCTGTTGTATCCAAAACATTGGATCGATAAAGTATTTCTGATCGGGCAGGTGCTGCCATCGTTTGCACTACATTGCAAGACATTGGTTTAGTGACAACAGGTAATCTAACAAACGTGATCGATCGTAATAAGATTCGACGTGCTCGAGCTAAAACTAGGACCACACTGACTGCCATCAATCAGCCCCATTTTGATTCGTGTATTTACATATCGTATGACGGTCGAAAGGATAAAACATTAATCATGGAGGATGAATTCGTGCTTTCCAATGTGGTTTAAAATAAAAACATAACTTTCGTGTGTTTATGGGGCGAGACATCTCCACGAAACCATAAAATTGTCTCGTTACCTTCAAGCGCATTTGATAAAGGTGCTAGATCCCGTAATTCAACGCAACGGGTATTTTGGCCACAGCGAAAATATACTTATTAGTATGCTAAACGATGAACGAAGACAAATTAGAGAGTTGGCTCTGAGACGGATTCTAAGTATCCAAGAACGTATATCAGGGTTTAATTTCAACGCAACAGACTATATTGACTTGATCTACAGGGAAAAACCATCAGAACCACCTCTTACAAAACTGATATCTAGCGAGACAATAATTGATGCCATTGCAGACCACGAAATTATCGAATCCAACATTTTGTTTAGGTTCCAATTGATGTCCTGTCATACGCAAGCCACGGAAAGATTCACAAAGTGATAACGACATCATGCTCTGCTGTTTGCGGCCTGAAAGACGTGAAGGGTGGATACAAAACCAACTGGAATCTTGTCGTATAATGCAAGTATTCAATTCGAAGGACTGTAAAACGCAATAACTTTTATGATTTTTGACTTTATTTTTGAACATTGTTTGTAATTTTTTATGTGGCAATGGTACTTTTATTGTTTCATGATTAGTAGATAATTTTATTAGTAAATGAAAAGTTAAATTTTTTTATATTTTAACTACCATTATTGAGCAAAGATTAAACCCTTCTTTTTCCAGTTTCTCGGTGTTTTTTTAATTTGAATTGACTTGGGGCAGTACTTGCACTCGAAATATCTTAATGCTGTCATTATGGCTTTTAATAGTATTCCCATAGAGCATCCATTCCACACCCCGCTACTAAGAAAAACAAAAAAAAATCAATCCACACTATTACATAGTTCCTATAAGCTATAAGGTGACCGATCACTCAACAAGCCAGCGTTTTTATTATTTTTCGTTTATTGCTGTTTTTTTGTAATAAATGTTGTATTTTCAACACTAAGTCGTTTTTGAATGCGTGTATTTTATGGTTACAAGTGTGCATTATAATTATTTTAATTTAAATAAGACTTTAATGTGTAATAGTTTGTTTGTTCCTTGTACATTGTCATAAAAAATATTGCAAAAGGAATATATATATATATATATTCCAACAACAATATGTATATATATATATACATATTGTTTGGGGACAATTGTACCGCGGGGATAATAGTACCACAATGTTTTCATACAAAATTTTATTATTTATTTCTTCTCTTTTTTTGAGTTTAAAACATGCTATGGTGTTAATATGTATTTGTATGGTCATTTTATTATATTACAATAGTTAAGGTTCTTGGTAACACTTCAACTGATGAATTCTACAAGAGATTTCTTGTGGTCAGATAAATTGTGTATTACGTTCAATGTAATTGAAATTTTGAAAAGTAATTTTATAAACCAACAAAAGAACTGTTTTTCTCACCGAAATTATTATAATTAACTAAATTTATCCATAAATTCTGTTTTAATTTAAATTCCGCTACTGGTACAACTAACCCCGGGGTAGGGGTCAGTTGTAGCATTTCCCCCGATCTGTTTATGCGCTTATAGCTTAATTTCTATAAGATTTAGAAAAATAATAGAATAAGAATTTGGTAGACAACTAAATTATCTGCCGTCGAGTGTGAGCTATTTTTTCATAAACATTATACCTATAGATTCGACGTAATGTGGGTACGCGTCAATCTTGCCAGTACGGTAAGATTCTACGCGTGTTTATACCGCTCACCGAACCTTAGCGAATCAGACACGTCCGAGCTCTTCAAATACTATTGAGCGATACTATTGATGACCTCTTGCCCCGCTACCCTACGGCAGAGTTTGTGGTCCTGGGGGACTTCAATGTTCATAACGAACCTTGGTTGAAGTTCTCAGGATCAACAGACTCGGCTGGACGCCAAGCGGAATCCTTTGCCCTTTGCTACGGATTGGAACAAATGGTTCAGGAGCCTACAAGGGTTCCTGATGTCCAGACTCACCGTTCCAATCTGTTAGATCTATTTTTAACTACTGTGCCACACGGTTACAGGATTGAAGTCACAGCGCCTTTAGGATCGTCCGACCACTGCCTGGTGACGACATCAATCCCTGTAAACTTCAGAACACCAAACGAGAGGCTGAAGAGAAAAGTGTGGCACTATAGGTCAGCAGATTGGTTCGGTCTGCGGGCACATTTTAATGCTTTTCCGTGGTCAGCTGTCTGTTTTCGGACTTCGGATCCCTCAAGATGTGCCCAGGAAATTGGTGAAGTCATCACATCCGCGATGGATGGCTTCATCCATTCTACTGTTAAGGAAACTGGTGTGGGCTCAAAGCCGTGGTTCAGTCGACAATGCGCTGAAGCAGTGCGACGAAAAAACGCGGCTTACAGAGCCTACAACACATCTAGAACATCCGAAGACAGAACAGCTTACAACAAAATGGCAAAGGAAACCAAGAGAATCATAAATAGGTCGAAATTGGAGCACGACCTGCAGATCAGCAGAAAGCTGGCTGCATGCCCGCATGGCAGCAGGCAATTCTGGTCGCTTGCGAGCTCAATAGGTCGCAATTTCTGCAAATCCAGTTTGCCACCTCTCACCAGACCTGACGGCTCACTAGCAAACACCGCCACCGAAAAGGCAAACTTATTAGGTAAAATGTTTGCGGATAACTCAACCCTCGATGACCAAGGTGCTGTCCCGACGTCGGTTCCTCACTGCGGTTTTCGTATGAAAAAGCTGAGGATTCGGCATCGGGAAGTACTCCATGTTTTACGAGGGCTTGATGTTAATAAAGCTAGTGGGCCTGACGGAATACCTGCCCTGGTACTGCAGAGGTGCGCTGCAGAAATAGCTCCAATTTTGACGAAGCTTTTTAAATTGTCCCTGAAGACTGGCTCTGTGCCCTCTGGTTGGAAAAAAGCGGTTATCCATCCTATTCCAAAGAAGGGTGACCGCTCCAACCCGGCCAACTACCGCCCCATAGCGATCACATCAGTTCTGTCTAAGGTGATGGAACGTGTGATCAACGACAAACTGCTCACATACCTCGAGAAGAACAAAATTATTAACGACCGTCAATACGGATTCCGGCGGAACCGCTCGTGCGGTGATCTTCTCGCGTATGTGACGCATGTTTGGGGGCGATGCCTGGAACGTTTCGGTGAGACCCAAACGGTTGCACTGGACATCTCCAAGGCCTTTGACCGGGTTTGGCACCGAGGACTTGTCAACAAACTGCATTCTTACGGACTTCCCGCATCCTTGTGTATGTGGATTGCCGACTTCTTGAGGGAGAGGTCGATTCAGACGGTAGTCGATGGTTTCACTTCTTCCTCACACTCGATAAATGCTGGCGTCCCGCAGGGATCGGTTCTGTCTCCGACTTTGTTTTTGTTGCACATCAACGACCTTTTGTCATGTGCACCAATTCACTGTTACGCGGATGACAGTACAGTTCATGATAGCTTTTTGTTTGACAAGCCCCCAAAGGGCTCACAAACTCCAACAGCTCGTAGGGCTTTGAAGCAAAGAATGGACGGTTACCTCGAGAGTGTTTTCTCTTGGGGTAAAAATAATCTCGTTGAATTTAATGTTTCAAAGACCCAATCTTGTCTGATTACGTCTAAAAGGGATCGAAATGAAAACCTAGTCTCTTTCAACGGAAGCAATCTTCCGAACAGGCCCTCCATTGATATGCTTGGTGTAACCCTAAGTGACCAGCTCAGGTATGGGGGCTCCATCGAAGCCAGAGTAAAGTTAGCCTCCCAAAAACTGGGCGTACTGTACAGGGCCCGCAGATACTTTAATAGTACACAACTGCTAACCTTGTACAAATCACAAGTACGCCCCACGGTTGAATTTGGCAGCCATCTCTGGTCTGGAGCTCCAAAATACCTGAAAAATACCCTCGACTCTGTGCAGAAACGGGCGGTCCGTTTGATAGATTCTCCCATCTTAACAGACGGATTGCAATCTTTAGAGCACAGGCGTCGGGTGGGAATGCTATCCTTGTTCTACCGGTATTACAATGGAAGATGCTCTGAAGAACTAGCATCATTGATCCCTTCGGCACCGGTGCATAGTCGGGAAACACGCCAAACGCGTGCCCAACATTTGTACACGGTTGACATTTGTCACATGAGAACGGGTCGTTTCTTCGACTCGTTCTTGTGTTCAACAGCTCGGCTGTGGAATGATTTGCCGGCCTCTGTGTTTCCTCCTTCCTACAACATGGGTCTCTTCAAGACCAATGTTCATTCCTTCCTCTCCTCAAAAAGACTCTCCACACAGCATCCCAGATGACATAGGCCCTGAGGGAAATTATTTTCCTCAGGGCCTCCTGTGTGGAGTTAATGTAAAAAAAAAAAAAAAAAAAAATACCTAATATGTAGAAAATGGTCAAAGTCAAATTGGTACAACTCTCCCCGGTATCCCCTACCGAAGATATTTAATTTATTACCCGACACTATAAACTATAAAGCATTGTAATTTTATGAATAAGGTTAAATATATGGTGATAATTTGGCTATCGGAAAATAATATTTTATGTTTAAATATATGAAAAATGTTGAATCCGTAGATATAAGATATAAATCATAACTTGTTAAACGTAAATATAACTAAACTATAAGCACCTGTTGACAAGCCAATTTAATTGGCTTAGCAGGACTTGTTTGTTGATGTGTATTAACTATTCTTACAATAAAAATATTTTTTTTAAATTAATAAAAAAAATCACCGATTTCGTGACAAATTAAAAAAAAATGAAACCCTGCCTTCTCGTATATTCTTCTATTAAAGTATAGTATATTTCGTTTTAAACGACTTCAAAAAGGAGGAGGTTCAAAATTCGACTGTATTTTTTTTTTTTTATGTTTGTTACCTCAGAACTTTCGACGGGATGAACCGATATTGATGATTTTTTTTAAATTTGAAAGCTGATGCTTTCCGTGTAATCCCATTTTAATTTGGTCTAGTTCCGATAATGGAATCCATGAGAAAAACATATAAGTCTTAAATTTGCATTATGCAGGTGCGCGACAAATGGACGAATAACTCAATATCACGCCAACCGATTTCGATGATTCTTTTTTTATTGGACAGGATGTACTTCAAGGGTAGTTTGATGAGAGTTTCGTTAGGTTCTGATTATCGGATCCATGACAAAGTAACGGAACTCTTCAATTCTTAGGAGCAAATTAACGAAACTCGGCTGAATCTCTTAATTACGTCTGCCTCATATGAGCAGCACGTTTAGTAGGTCTACCCATATTCAGACAAATTAGTTAGTGTACTTCAGATTCACTAAAAATAAAAAAATAAGCAAAAATTTTAACAAAACAAAAAACCACTGTCATCCTTCATGTTTCGTTTTCCCGCCGGCAAACTCGCATATGCGATTTCTTCGAAAATTTCACGCCTGGAAGCGAAAATTTAGTAAAATTGCGTCAACAGTTTTTAAAAGGTCAATTAACCATCGTAATTATCACATTTCACAAAAACATCGTCGTAATATTCGTTTGAAATCTGACACGTGCGAAAAACCCACGGAAAAGTCATATTTTGAAACTGATGTTTAAAAATAGGTACAATTTTCACGGAGACGCCTATCGACAGAATCTAGAACCGCAGCTTTTCCTTGGAGAATTTCAAAGGTGTGTCGAAATTAAAATTGGAACGTTAGCAGATACTAGCGCCAAAAAAATGCTGTTGTTGAACGATTTATGGAACAAGTTTCAAATTAATTGTATGCGTACGAAGGTGATTAATAATAGACCACTCGAAAAATTATTAATTATATTTTAAATTTTATTTCAGACTTTATATATTTTTTTTTTTGTTTCAGAAAATCGATTCGGGCGGTCGCATTAACGTTTGGAAAGAGCAGATTCATATCTGAAATGAAGATGTGAATAATTTTTTAGTTTTCATACATTACTCATAAAAAAAAATATATTTATTATGAAATATAAAAATATATTTATTATATATGAAAAGAGCGTGTGTGTCAATGAATTCAAAAGATTGATAAATAAAAAATGTCATTTCCAAAAAAAATGGGTTTAAAAAATATATTTTTTAAAACCCAGAGTTATTTTAATTTTTTTAAATTGTTTTTAATAATAACTTCAATTCTGAACTACCTACGATTTCTGAAATTCTCTTCGACGCCCTCTTATTGGCTGGAACGTTAGAACTTCTCTGATTGGCTGGGAACACCAACCAGTCAAAACGACATTAGAGGGGCCACATTACTAGAGGCCCCCTGATTGGCTGACGGTATTTGGGGCGTGGCGACGGCCATTATTAAACGCTTTTTTTTAAATTATTATTATTTTCTTGTGAAAACGAGTAGGCACATCTTGATGACGTTATATTGGTTGGACTACTGATTTGATGATGGCTTTTGCTTGAATTCAGGATTCATATTATTATTTTTTAATGCGCTAAAATTCAGTTTCAAGAATTTTTTTTTCTCTAAATAATAAAAAAAAATTATGGCACAATTTTTGTGAAATATAAACATAGGACTTCGGTACTACGTTCTGGCATCGTGAAATTATGCATGGCAAACCGTTCATCCTATTGCGATGAAACTTTGGGGAATTGATGTGTGCATACATACAATGGTGTCATTATACTTACCGAAACCTGGCTAAACTCCGATATCAAGTCGACTGAACTTGGTCTTACTAATTACAAAATATTTCGTTGCGACAGAAACGTGAGATCAAGTTCCAAGTCAAGAGGTGGAGGAGTTTTAATTGCGATAAAACAGAAGTTGTCATCAAGAAAATTAACAACGAAACACAAAAACATTGAACATCTCTTTGTACAAGTAACGACTCCTCTCGAGAAAATTATATTTGGAACGGCCTATCTACCACCACTTTCTGACCCTCAAACATACAGAAACCACTGTGAAGACATCGAAACAATTTCCTCAAAATATTCTCACTCGAAAGTTGTTATCGTTGGAGATTATAACTTACCAAACCTAACATGGAAAGCAAACAACTGTGGTCTCATCACAAACGAAAGTGAAAACGATCGTGCACGTGAAGTTTTGGACATGGTAAACTTTCTAAACTTTCACCAACATAATTTTATATATAATAATAACAATCGCTTATTAGACTTAGCTTTATCAAACTATCCTAAAATATCTGTAGAACTCTCAAATGACCCACTCCTACCAATAGATAATCACCACCCTCCCCTATACATTAAATTAAATATTAAATGCGATAATGAAAGAATACCTGTACAAAGAGTCCTAAACTTTAAACGAGCCGACTTCGACTCCATTAACAGCGATCTCTCAAATACAGACTGGTCTTTTTTATCCGATGAAAACATTGATGAATCTATAGACCAACTTTATTTAAACTTTTCTAATACTATTGAATCCTATGTACCTTTTTATACACCGAGAAACTATACCTACCCGGTTTGGTTCTCACCAGAGCTTACTGCCTCTCTTCAGCAAAAAAAGAGTCAACACAAAAAATTCAAACACAGCAAATCCATAAGTGATTATATAATCTTTAGCGAAACCAGGAAAAAATGTAAAGATCTTTCCAAAAAATGTTACAAAAAGTATATAACCTCTATCGAGGAGACTGCCTTTAAATCCAAAAATCTTTGGAAATTTCTTAAAAAAATAAACAATGAAAACACAGAATACCCGCCAATAATGCAAATGAACGGAACCAGTGTAAACAATACACAGGACATTGTAAACCTTTTTTCGGATTTCTTCAAAAATGTTTATGATGAAGAAACCCCAGATGACAAAATACCTGATTACAAATTTAGCAAGACTACACACTTAACGCATTGCCATATCACACAAAAACACTGCGAACAGAAATTACTTTCCTTAGACACTGACAAATCCACTGGCCCAGACAACATTCCACCAATATTCCTCAAAAAATGCTCTAATACATTATCTAAACCACTCACATTATTATTCAACCGTCTCTTGACCCTTGGACACTTTCCAGACCGCTGGAAATCTAGCTTCATTACACCTATCTACAAAAAAGGAGACGACACTAATATAGCCAATTATCGCCCCATTTGTATACAGTCAGTACTACCTAAGCTTTTTGAATCACTGGTCCTTGATGAAATCTATCCCAAATTAATAAAATTAATTGAACAAAAACAGCACGGTTTTATCAAAGGTAGATCTACCGCAACTAATTTAACAATATTTCAAAATTTCATAATACAATCTTTTGCAGAAAATAAACAAGTCGACTGCATATATACAGACTTTTCGAAGGCATTTGACAAAGTATCCCATAAACTACTAATCCAAAAACTATTTGCTCTAGGAATAAGGGATAACATGCTAAAATGGTTTACTAGCTATTTATTAAATCGTAAACTGTTTGTGAAAATAAAATCATGGATGTCGAAAGCTTTCTGGGCTACTAGTGGCCTACCACAAGGTAGTCACCTTGGCCCGGTTTTGTTCCTCATTTTCATCAATGATATAACCAATTGCTTCAACGATGTCGAGGTATTGCTCTTTGCTGATGACATCAAGCTATACAAGAAAATAACTGATGTAAATCATTGCCATATACTTCAGTCAAATATTAGTATGTTTAAAGATTGGTGCGTTCAAAATAATTTATTCTTAAATGTAGAAAAGGGCAAAACTTTGACTTTCTTCAGAAATAAAAATCCTGTTTTATTCGAATATTCCATCAATAACACAGCTTTAGAAAGAGTCACGGAAATGAGAGATCTTGGAATTATTTTGGATGAAAAACTAAGTTTCGCTAATCATATCCACCAAATTGTAAACAAAGGTATGAAAACACTAGGCTTCGTACTAAGAACAACCAAAAACTTTAATTCCATACAAGTCATTAAATTATTATATGTATCTCTAGTTAGAAGTCTAATGGAATATAACTCGGTAGTTTGGTCTCCATCTTACAAAATTCACATTAATAACATTGAGCGAATACAAAAAAAATTTCTGCGTTTTATAAATTTTAAATTAAATATCCCACTAGAAGACTTGAAATATAATTTATTATTAAATGTTTTAAAAATACACACACTAGAAGACAGACGTAAAATAAACGACTTAACATTTTTATTCAAAATACTTAACTCTAAATTTGACTGTTGCGAACTACTGCAACTCATAAACTTACGAATACCGACAGTAACTACACGACAAAATACACTATTCTACTGTAGCATTCATAAGCGGAACTACATTGCCCACTCTCCAATACAACGATTTCACACTATGGGAAATCAGTACTTAAGTGATATTGACATATTTGACATAAACTTGGCGAAATTTGTTGATCTTTTAAAAAACTTATTATTCCAAAACTATTCCTAAACCTATCTGTTTTTCTGAAAACCCTGTATTTTTGTATTTTTATGACTTGTGTGCTTTTTTATCAAATTTTATTTTTATTATTCTGTATATGTTAAATAATCTGTCATGAATCATTTGTACTACCAAAATGTAAAAGCCCATTGGGCGTTAAATAAATAAATAAAAAAAAAATATATACTTCCGCTTGGCAGGTTTTTGCTACTAGGCCCTGCGGGCGGCTTTATGTATAAGCATTTTTAACCGCTAAATGTTGCTTAACCATTCATCCGACTGCTATGAAACTATGGAAATATGATGTGTGCATGCCTCCGATGGTGTATATATACTTCTGTATGACAGGTTTCTGCTGCTAGGCCCTGCGGGCGGTTTATATATAATTATGATAAGTTTTAAGATTTTCACGGCCAAAAGCATTTTCGTTATATGTTTTTGGGGTGTTGTGCCGTGTTGCGCTACCTCCTTCTTTAGCCAACGTTTCGGACATCGTTGCAGTGTCCATCATCAGGGCAGATCCGGCAGATCCGGTAGATGTGTAATTTTAGTCGTGAAGTGTGTGCTTATTTACTTCGAAGCGATACCGCGTCGCCAGCAGCACTAACTTTCACCAGTACAAAATACTCGTGACAAGCAGTGGCGTCATCGCCGCGAAACGGAATAGAAAGTTCATTAAATTTTAATGAACTTTCTATTCCGTTTCGCGGCGATGACGCCACTGCTTGTCACGAGTATTTTGTACTGGTGAAAGTTAGTGCTGCTGGCGACGCGGTATCGCTTCGAAGTAAATAAGCACACACTTCACGACTGAAATTACACATCTACCGGATCTGCCGGATCTGCCCTGATGATGGACACTGCAACGATGTCCGAAACGTTGGCTAAAGAAGGAGGTAGCGCAACACGGCACAACACCCCAAAAACATATAACGAAAATATATATAATTATGTTTAAACGCTAAGCTTTGCCTAACCATTCATCCGATTACGATGAAACTTTAAGGATTTAATGTGTGCATGCCTGCAATGGTGTCTTTATACTTCAACTTGGCAGGTTTATGCTGCTAGGCCCTGCGGGCGGCTTTATGTATAAGCATTTTTAACCGCTAAATGTTGCTTAACCATTCTTCCGATTGCAATGAAACTTTGGTGATTTGATGTGTACATGCTTGCAATGGTGTTTATATACTTTTGTTTGGCAGGTTTCTGGTGCTAGGCCCTGCGGGCGGCTTTATTTATGAGTGTGTTTAAACACTAAGCTTTGCCAAACCATTCATCCAATTGCGATGAAACTATGGAAAGTTGATGTGTGAATGCCTCCAATGGTGTATATATACTTCTGTTTGGCAGGTTTCTGCTGCTAGGCCCTGCGGGCGGCTTTATATATAATTATGTTTAAACGCTAAGCTTTGCCAAACCATTTATCCGATTGCTATGAAACTTTAAGGATTTGATGTGTGCATGCCTGCAATGGTGTATTTATACTTCAGCTTGGCAGGTTTCTGCAGCTAGGCCCTGCGGGCGGCTTTATGTATAAGCATTTTTAACCGCCAAATGTTTGCTTAACCATTCTTCCGATTGCAATGAAACTTTGGTGATTTGATGTGTACATGCCTGCAATGGTATTTATATACTTTTGTTTGGCAGGTTTCTGGTGCTAGGCCCTGCGGGCGGCTTTATATATGAGTGTGTTTAAACGCTAAGCTTTGCCAAACCATTCATCCAATTGCGATGAAACTATGGAAAGTTGATGTGTGCATGCCTCCAATGGTATCTATATACTTCTGTTTGGCAGGTGGCTGCTGCTAGGCCCCGCGGGCAGCTTTATATATAAGTATGTTTAAACGCTAAGCTTTGCTAAACCAATCGTCTGATTGCGATGAAAATTTGGGGATTTGATGTGTGCATACCTGCGATGGAGTCTGAATACTTCCGTTTGGCAGGTTTCTGCTGCTAGACCCTGCAGGCGGCTTAATATATAAGTATGTTTAACTGATAAGCTTTGCTAAACCATTCATTCGATTGCGATGATACTTTGGGGATTTGATTGCTGCATTACTTCGATTCTTTCTGTATAAAATAATAATATAAAAGAATAACTATAGACCAATATCTTTACTGAGTCCGATTTCAAAAATAATTAAAAAAACAGGTAAACAAAGACTTTACAAGTTTCTTGAAGATAATAAAATCCTGTCAAATAATCAATACGGCTTCCGCAAAGGTCGTAGTGCCTCAGATGCAATTGCAAACTTCACTTAATTAATTTCTGACAAACTCGATAAAAGTCGCAAACCCCTCGCTGTATTCTTGGATCTAGCTAAAGCCTTTGATACTGTATCTCACCGCATACTTCTGAAAAAACTCCTGCAGATAGGAATAAAAGGCATGCCCCTTAAATGGTTTGAGAGCTATCTAACAAACAGGTCCCAGTCAACTATTATCAACTCGGCTAAAGAGCACAGAAGTACAAGTTTACCAAGCACATATGGCGTGCCCCAAGGCAGTGTTTTAGGCCCACTTCTCTTTCTAATATACATTTGTAAATGAAATAAAAGACATAAGACATAATTGTACAAAAAAATTCCTAGATCGTAACACGTATACAACTCCTGCTATTATGTCGATGAGATTTAGACCTGTATCACAAAAAGATGTTAAAAAAATTATTAATGATATGGATGTTAAAAAATCAGAAGGCAATGACCAAATAAGAATTAAAGACCTGAAGTTAATTGCTGATAATATAATCCCAGTACTGACTAAACTAATTAACCTTTGTATAAGTAAAAGTATCATGCCTGACGAACTTAAAACATCCATCATCAGACCTATATATAAATCAGGAAACCACAAAGATTTCACAAACTATCGACCAATAGCGATTCTCTCGTGTACTGATAAAATTATTGAAAAGGCTATCTTTAATCAAATACAAAATTTTATAGAAAAAAATAGAATCATAAATCCCATACAGCACGGATTTCAAAAACAAAAAAGTACTACACAATTACTTTCTAAATTCACTGGCCATATAAATTGTCATTTGAATGAAAAATATTATGTAGGCATAATTTTTATAGATTTTAAAAAGGCCTTTGACACATTGGACCATGAAACATTACTAAGGGCAATGGAGGAATGTGGTATTAGAGGTCCTTTAAATAATTTTTTTTAAAATTATTTGTTTAATAGAAAAATTAAAGTTAAAATTGACGGAATTTTAAGTGATGAAATGTTGGCAAACCCTGGGGTAGCTACGGGATCGATATCGGGACCTACGTGTTATATTATGCAAGTAAACAGTTTACCAAACGTAATAAAACGTTGTAAATGCTACATGTTTGCAGACGATACTTGCATCATATGTGCTGACAAAAATCCACAAAAAATTCAGGAAATTTTACAAACAGACCTAAATAATATAATTAAATGGTCCCACGACAATGGCATTATTATCAACGCAAAAAAACCAAATACATACTTATACATTCACCACATGCAAACTGTCAGGATAAGGAATTGCACATTAAAAGTCATTCATATGATTACTTACACACAAAAAACCAATCCCTGCAGTGTAATTGCCAAAACATAGAAAAAGTGTACCAATATACATACCTTGGTCTTACAATAGATGTCAATTTTAACTGGTCAATTCATATTGAAAATGTATGTAATAGATTAAGATCCATATTAGGGAAATTTTATCACCTAAAAAACTTTGTTAATAAAAATATATTATACTGTATATATAACGCATTAGCAGAATCAATTATATTCATATATATATATCATTATAATCAGATTATAATCAATCAAAATTCCGCAAATATTTAATGCATTACCTAAAAATATTAAAAACGAGACATCATATTCAAAAATCAAAACTAAAGTTAGATCATTCTACTTCAATAGAATATGAAAACTAAAATATTGTATAAAAATACATAAATCTATGAAAAACAAATATTATTTTGATCGAATAGGTATAGATCTAGACCTAGTTCTTTTAACCATTGTTCAAAATAAAATTTATGTTACAATAAGCATTATAATGATTAGTTAAGTATTTTAATATTAAGTATTATATTATTAAATAATTACTAGATATGTATTAAGCACCAAAATATCAAACATTTTATATGTTGTAAGTAAATAAATAGGAAAAATGAGAGATTTCTTACAATCAAACTGATTGATCAGTTTTGTAAGATTTAAGTAAGAGAAATTATTGTACAATTAATAACTAAATAAACATATTTAAAAAAAAAAAAAAAATTAACACGTTATGCAATCTGAATACTGCTGGCACTATTATATCTTTCGCCGATGACACGGTTATCGTATTTGATGACGAAGATTTAAATTTAACCTTTGAAAAAGCAAATTATGGCATGAACTTAGTTAAAAACTGGTTAGATTTCAACCTCCTAACTCTTAATATAGATAAAACAAAGTATCTACTTTTTTCCATACGTAATCCAAATCTACTTCATAACTGCCAAAAACTTACCATACATTCATGTTCACAGAACCTTAACACACCTACATCACATCATAAAAAATGCGCATGCGATAACCTAAAATTATCCAACGAAATTAAGTACTTGGGAGTTATCATAGATGATCAATTACGATGGGAGGCACACATAAATTCGGTAACAAATAGACTTCGCAAATTATGTCACATTTTCTACTCTCTTAGATTTATCCTTAACCTACAAACACTATGATGTGTTTACTTTGCACTTTTTCAATCAATTGCAACATATGGTATTACAAGATGGGGAGGTTGTGCAACATCAATTCTTCATCCCATGGTCTTAATACAAAAACTATTGCTAAGGATAATATTCAAATGTAACCCATCACACCCATCAGAACCACTTTTTAAAAAACTCACAGTATTAGACATTCGACAATTATACATAAAGACGATTCTCATATACATATGGAAAAAGGATTTGATGAAAAAAACACAACAAAAAATTCGCACCCGGTACTCATCCCAACTAAAATGCATAATTCCTCCAACAAAAACAGCCTTCGCACAGCGCCAGTTCTCTTACTGTAACCGACGTGTTGCTCTCCCTCATTTCTTAATTTTAATTTTATATGTTTTACTGATGTACAATGCCCCGGTGCAACCAAATAAAGCTTGTGTGCCAAGTTTGCACCGGGAGACATTCTAGAATCCTATAATTTTAATAATTTTAACAATTAATACTTTATTTATGATTATTTACGCCTCCAAAGGCAACCAGGCTGACTAGCCTCCTTTTTAGTTATGGCCCTGAGAAGGGCCGTTTTGTCGGCTCCGAAGGAAGCAGCTACTCCGCTAAGCGGACTGCCTTCCCTCCCTTGCTGCTCTGCCGTTATGGCTCAGCAGGAAGCGGGCTGCTCTCTATTTTTAATTATGGCCCTTTTTAGGGCCTTTTTTCGTCCTGGCCACTAAGTTCAATAATACCGTGCCGCCAGCAACGATCTTTTTCAAAACACATTTTTTCAATTTTAAATGTCTTTTTCTTAATACACAGATGCCCTGGTGACACAAGTAAAAACTTGGATACCAAGTTGCCACCAGGAGACATCCTAAACTTATTATTTCATCGCCTTCAGGGCTATTTTTCCGGCTACAAAGCCAAAAAACCAATTTGGGCGTCCCTATTAAGGGCCTTTATATTGGTCAAAAATACACCATATTTTAATATAACTTCGTTTAAACACCCCGTAGGACGCTGAAACTAAGACGTTTCAGTGCAGAGTCCTACGGGGCATCCATAGAGCCATAAATCAACCTTGTAACTCTTAAACTGCCAACGCTATATGCCTTTGCGCACAAATTTTGTACTTAGAAAATTTCCGATCAAAAAACAGTCTTTTTCCATTTTAAAAATCCAGGAACCTCGTAAGACGACGAGACAAACCGGTTTCAGTAGCCAGTCTTACGAGGAACCTGGGGAAAATACTAACTTCTTCACATCACTTTGCAAACTTAAATTAAACTCAAATACCTACCAACAAATGGTAAACATTTCCAAAATTGTTCCTAAATTCATTAAACTAAAAATCTACGGGTAAAGAATACCCGTACATACATGTTAGAATTAAGAAATACTTTATAAAAACTATGTTATAACCTATAGAATTATTATTAAATAATGATTTTAATCGACCACTTTCTTGAGCGACACAAGCAAAATGAAGTGCGACAAGAAAGTCGGCGTATTTATACTTACGGGCGAGGTCCAACCCCCCACCCCATAAATGTACCATGTGATCACCTTTTTGCCCAGATTAGGGTATAAAAGGGCGCGTATTTTCTAAATAAAGTTAGTTCTTCTCTACAGTCAACTCGTGTTATTATTCCTACTGGGAAATTTATTATCACTCAGCTGCCTCCCCCGCCGACCTCTGCCTGTCTTCAGTCCTGGTGCCAACACTCCTCCAGAAGAGCCGGCCCTACTTTGGCAACCGCCAGGCGCCAGGATCAGGCAGAGGATTAAGCACATCCAGTGTCCTTCACGCATCAGGCACTGGGTGCACGGGAGGTCAGTTTTATTATTTGTTCCATCACCACCATCCTGTTCGTGCACTAAAAACCCGGTACTTTTTTATAGTCTTGTGGCGACGCTGATACGTCCGTTACACTTACACTGCGCCCAAAATGTTTAATTCGCTGAGTATTGATATCAGGAAATCGAAAACTGGCGATAGTTTTTATCACAAGGGTTCAGAACTGGTTGATTCTAAAGGGAAGGGACTATTTTAAAGAATGCCTCACATCATTAATTAAGGCTAACTTGAATCAACTTAAATTAACTAGATTACTTAAACTAACTTAATTAACTTAACTTAACATTTTCTGCTAAAACAGGGATAGATATATAATTATATAATATAATTTTATTATGAAGGTCAACATTTGCTTAAACTGCTTTTATTACTGTTATCTGTATAATATAATATACCATTTTACTTCATTTATTTGGAGGAAAAAATCATTTTATTTTATTATTATTTTATTTTATTTTCATTGTGAAAATATAATAAAGCTAAAAACTTTTTTTATCAAAATGGGAGAAAAGAAAATCATTTCTTAGCCCTTTCCACTCCAGGCTTTTTATTATTTATTATTTATTTATTTTTTTTCTTTGTTTCTTGGTTTTATTTCACCAGCTCCACGACGAAACTGTGTATTCAAGTTTTAGTTACTTTTTATAAATAAAATTGATAATAGAATACATACCACTAATAAAAGTTTTTTGTCTGTAAAGAACTATACGTTATTACTATAATAGCTGAAATTTTAAATACTTTTAAACTATTTACTTAAAACTGTTTGGCACCACTGTGTATCGAATCCGACGAAGTCCCATATGTACTTCCCAGCAATAAAAATAATTATAATTTAGTATTCGCCGGACTGAAACATGAACAACTATACTATATACTACATACTTACTGTACAGCTGTTTAATGTAATTTGCCGGACTTGAAGAATAAAGCCCAACATTTAATTGTACAAAAATTGGTGTTCAATAATGTAGATTTTCAACAAAAATCCTTCCTTCCTCATTTGCTTACCATATAGTACTCACTCTGATTTTATACTCGTAACTCTTTTAAATTAAATTCTTTTATACTATTTTGCATTATATAATATTCTTTATTATTATATTATTTTATGTATATATTTTCTTAATACTCTCACACATTCCTTATATTGCATATGTTAATTTACTGTATAAAAAATCGACCACACGGGCATGTGCCTAGCATGGTGGTCGAAAAAATCCCCAACTTTTGTAAAAAAAAAATTTTTTTCAATGAATAAAGAAAACTTAAAAAAAAAAAAAAAATAGTGAGCTCGGGCATCATGAAATTATGCATTGCTAAACCGTTCAACCGATTGGGATGAAACTTTTGGGATTAGAAGTGCACATCCCTTTGATTTGATGTGTGCATGCCCGCGATGGTTTTTTTATACAATAGTAAGCTCTGGCATCATAAGATTATGCATTGCTAAACCGTTCATCCGATTGCGATGAAACTTTGAGGATTTGATGTGCACATACCGGCGATGGATGGTTTCTGTGTATAAATGTGAGCTCCGGCATCGTGAAATTATGCATTGCTAAACCTTTAACCGATTTCGATGAAAATTTTATATTAATCCGATTGATATTGATATTTTATTTAACACACACTCCTCCTCGCTTCATCCACGTTCACACGTCAAATTACATAGTGTTTTAACCCGTTGGTTGCTTTTGCAACGGGCCCAGCTGGCATATATAGTATTGATCACTTTTGGAAAAGCTCACTTTATTTAAGATTTCTAAAACAGGCGAAAATCGACCACCCTGCCTATCCAGTTTCACCGACCGCAGAGATCAATTTGGCCGGACAGGCAACATGGACAGCGATCTCAGCCAGATTTCATACAAAAAAGATGATGCAGGATTATCAGCGCACCCAAACGGCGAAAACTACAATTAGATCTCTCGCCGACGAAGAAATTCGGCCTCAGTTATATTTCTGCCGACAGGCTCACCCGTTAAAAAACGTCGAAACGTTTAGTAAAGAGATTTCCCATACAAAACTGATATTACTAGGGATTTATTCTAATTTATTTAACGGCGTTCTTGAAAATAACGTCGAAAAATGGACTTTTTAAAGGCCCTTTGCGGGATTTTAGATTGCAGCGAAAAAAAACATTTTGTAAGAGATGTTTTCGATTAAATATAAATTAAACAAGTTTTAAAAACTTTTAAAGTCATAACATGTGTAGCTTCCCATTTAAAATGTTCCGCGATTTTGCATTAAAATTCAACATTATATTAACATTTAAGTCATATTCACTTTCATCAAAAATGTATAATTATGCGGCCAGTACAAATCGGTGGTTGAGTAGGTACTTACATTCCTTTCAAATCACAAAAAATAACAATTAACAACGAGTTCGATAATCGAGGTAGGTACTGCAGATACTAAACACGTATAAAATTAAATTTGCTCGGAAAATTATTCTCAGTAATAATACGGCTTTGCTGAAAAAAATTGACATTTGAAAAGTGCATTACGCCAACGAAGATATCATCAAAAACACACATCATAACGGAAAAGTTTTTGGATAATTTCAAGGTCTGGAGGTCATAAAACTTTATTATCACATAATTACGGTTGCGATCCATTTAAAATATGTCACAGTTTTGTATTAAACTTTTGACATTTTGACAAAAATCAACGTGAAAATCGTTCCTTCGAGGATGAAAAATTCTGTTGCCAGGTAAAGCCAAAGTAGGTAGGTAGGTACTAAATATGTTGAAAATGTAGTGGATTTACATGTTCGAAATATTCAGGTAATGCTGCATTCATATTATTAAGAAGTTTTATGATATTGATTTCAAATCAAATGGGTAGGTACCTACTTAATTCCTTCGAAAATCAAATAAATTGCTAATTTTTTTAATGCTGCAACCACATTTTAAGTCAAAAGCTTTAGTTTGGTGAATTTCTATAAATTCAATTACAAATGGGCCAGAAGTACCTACTCAGGTGGGAACGTTATCGTTCAAATATTGAGAAAATAATAAAATGAGTTAATTTAAATAACTAAAGACGGTCCATTTTTTGCCAAATGATGTAGGTGCCTACTTGAACATAGTACGTCGATATAATTATTTTTTCCTCGCAGTGCTCTATACAAGGAGCACAGAAATATGAGTAGTTACAATATCAAAATGATTTGAATTAAATTAAATTAAATATTTATTGAAAAAAAAATGTGAAAAGATGTAGGTACCTAAAATAATTATCTTTTCTGTGATTTTGATTTTGCTGAGGTAATAATATATTGTTAATAACTAAGAATGGTCCAATTTTTTTTGCCAAATGGTGTAGATACCTACTTGAGTAATGCGCTGGAACTACATTTGTTCTGTAATTGTTATGTAATTTTTAATTAAATTTTGATGTGAATACCTACCGCACAAGAGTCCCAACTACTGGAGCCAATGAGACTATGGCATCTCCAGCATGGTACGTTGTGGGGCTGAAGATAGTAGGGAGGGGAAGGTGATGGGAAAGAGTAAAGTGGGGAAGTTCCTGGCTATTCAGATCTGGTCATCAAACACGGCAGAAGCCATTTCAAGCAACGTTTCAATTCTGAATGGTGGTCTTACACCAGGGCGATACTGAGAGTATCTTCCACTATGATGTGCGTATTCCCTCGATTCTTTTTTTATATAAAATAGTAAGCTCTTGCGTCATGAAATTATGCATTGCTAAACCATTCATCCGATTGCTATGTAACTTTGGGGATTTGATGTGTGCATTCCTACTATGGTCTCTGTATACAATAGTGAGCTCTGGCATAATGAAATTACGCATTGCTAAACCGTTCGTCCGATTTTGATGCAACATTGGGGATTTGATGTGTTTTTGTATGCAATATTGAGCTCTGGCATAATGAAATTACGCATTGCCAAACCGTTCATCCGATTGCAATGAAACCTTGGGGATTTGATGTGTACATCCAGTCAATTCTTTCTGTATAAAATAGCGAACTCTGGCATCATGCAATTATGCATTGCTAAACCGTTCATCCGATTGTGATGAAACTTTGGGGATTTGATGTATGCATGCCCGCAATGGTTTTTGTATACAATAGTGAGCTCTGGAATCAAGAAATTATTCATTGCTAAACCGTTCATCCGATTGCGATGAAACTTTTGGGATTTGATGTGAAAAATAACACAATTTATAACGCGGTAGGTACCTACCGTTCCATCGAGTTATTGCAAATTCGTTAAATATGTACCTACGCGTTTTATCTTACGTAATAAAGTACGTAAGAAAAAACGCGTAGGTACCTACACCAACATTATTTTTCTCGGTATATACTAAGTAGGTACCGGCTTATGAAGCATTTAAATATTAAAAGAAATCACTCAAGATGGTCAAGTATTTATTGAGAAAACGCGTAGGTACCTACACCAATATTATTTTTCTCGGTATGTACTAGGTACGTAGCGACTTATCAACTTCTTTCCTTTAAATGTTAAATCGAAAATTAATGATATGAAATGAAAAAATCACACAAGATGGTCACTTTTTGAATTATGTAGGTACACGGAGTTGCTTCTGGACACCCACTGTTGGTAGGAACTTTATTTTTAAATTAGTTAAGTTCATTTTCACGTAATGTGCGAGTTGTATTTATTCAATTATCTTCAAAACTTATTATATTTATTATTATTTATTTATACTTATTATTTCAAAACAGAAATAATTACAGAACTTGAATAGAACTTGAACAGAACTTTCAGAGAACGTTAAAATTAACTTGAAAAATTGAAGGTTTTTAAATTTTTTTTTAACAACCGAAGTGAATTGAACCGAACGACTGTACCAAATTGGATAATTATTTTTTATTGTGTCCATTTGAACAAGGTTTTTATAAAACTACTGGTAAGCTCTGGCATTATGAAATTTGTTTAAAAATGATTCGCCGAAATGTACGTATGCGCATAGCTTCCGAACGACTGCACCTAATTGGATAATTCTTTTTTTGTTTTGTTCGTTATTATCAGGACAGGGTTTGTATCAAAGCACTGTTGGGCTCTGGCATCATGGAATTATGCATTGCTAAACCGTTCATCCGATTGCGATGAAACTTTAAGGATTTGATGTGCGTATGCCGGAGATGGCTTCTGTGTACAATAGTGTGCTCTGGCATCATGAAATTATGAATTGCTAAACCGTTTATCCGATTGTGATGAAACTTTGGGGATTTCATGTATGCATGCCGGCGATGGTTTTTGTATACAATAGTGAGCTCTGGCATCATGAAATTATACATTGCTAAACCGTTCATCCGATTGCGACGAAACTTTTAGGATTTGATGTGAGCATCCAGTCGATTCATTCTGAATAAAATAGAGAGCTCTGGCATCATGAAATTATGCATTGCTAAACCGTTCATCCGATTGCGATGAAACTTTTGGAGTTTGATTTGCGCATCTATTCGATTCTTTCTGTATAAAATAGTGAGCTCCGGCATCATGAAATTATGCATTGCTAAACCGTCATTCCGATTTTTTTTTTTATTTTTGGTAAACCGTTCATCCGATTTTTTTTTTAATTTTTTTTTTTTTAATGATAATATAAGGATAACGTAAAATTACAAAATAAGTAAAAATACCAATATAGTGGTTTGTTTACAGTCCTCCTCACTAGGTATTCCTGAATGGGTGTAGAACTTTATTTCCTCATCTTCTAGTTTCTTGATTTTCATAAAATAACAATAAATAAAATAAAAGTATTTATGTTTGATGTCTGCAGGTTATATTGGGGTTAATTCATAATTTTAATGATTTCCTCATCTTCCTGTTTACTTAACTATAATTTTATGTTTTTTTTTAAACATTTGTATCTCCATGGTGTTCTTAATTTTAATTGGAAGGGCATTATATAATTTTGTAGCATGGAAATTATGGTTTTTCTGGCCAAAAGATGTGTTTAATCGCGGGATGTTCAGTAGTTTTGAGGATTTTGACCTTGTAGTGTAGGTGTGTTGGTCAGCAAGGTATTCATATTTTTCTTTAAATTTGAGTAGTGCATTTTTTTAGTATAATTTAATAATGCTGAACACATTAAAGTTTTTAAAAATTTCTTTTGATGGAGTTTTTAAGGGTACTTTTAGGATTGTTGCGTTCTAGCTAGCTGCTTGATGTGAATGTTTGAGGCAGTTCCCCATCCTATAATCCCATATTCTATACGTGATTGACAAAGAGCATAGTAGACTTTATATAGATCATTTTTATTAAGTATATTGCGTACGTTTCTAAAGAAGTACATGAGCTTTGTAAGTTTCTTTGTGATGCTATTTATGTGGGAGTCCCATTGAAGATTTTCATCGATTTCAATGCCGAGATATTTTATGTTTTTAGAATGTGTTATGGTGGGGCAGTGGCATGATTGGGTTAAGTCTTTTCCTTGACAATCGTGTAATTTAAGAGCATAATCCTCTGCTGGTTGTCCTCTAGCCGTTATAGAAAAAGTTAAATATTTAGTTTTGTTAACATTAAGTGTAAGTGAGTTTTGCTTAAACCATTTTTGCAGAAGTACAAGTCCGTGTTCAGCGTCTTTGAAAGTGGTTAACCAATCACTTTTATTAAATAAAATGACAATGTCATCAGCAAAACTAATGATTTTTCCTTTGGTGTGTAGGTTGAAGATATCATTTATAATATATCAAAAATAATAAAGGTCCTAAGACACTTCCTTGCGGTACACCGTAATTGATTGGGAGAGGCTTACTTTTACGGTTTTCAATTTTAACACACTGTGAACGTTCTGACATGTAGCTTATTAGCAGATTTAAAGTTGTGTTTGACATCCCAATTTTTTTAAGTTTCTTGAAAAGGATTTTATGGTCTATCGTATCAAAGGCCTTTTGCAGGTCTATAAAAATTGCCAAAGATTTATTTCCCTCGTCTAAGCTTTTTGTGATCGTATTTATGATATCGTCTATGGCGTCGGCAGTACTCAAGTTTTGTCTAAAGCCGTACTGGGATTTCGATATTAGGTTATTTTCTTCTAGGTACATCATGAGTTGTTTTTTTAGTACTTTTTCCAATATTTTAGAAAATGTACTTAGAAGCCTTATCGGTCGATAGTTATTGATATCATTTTTACATCCTTGTTTGTAAATAGGTATAACAGTAGCTTCTTTAAGGGACATGGGAAATATACTTTTAGTTATAGATAGATTGATAAGGTGTGTCAGTGGGAAAGTAATTACTTCACAGAGGTGTTTTATTGTATTTGTTGAGATTACTTCATCGCCTGATGAGACATTTGGTTTTAAGGAAGTAATTATATTTTTGATTTCGTCAACGGTTATTTGTTTGAAATCAAATTCCTTTTCCAGATTGCGAGTTTCATTTTGTTCAACTGCATCATTAGAACACGGTGTTATTTGTTTTGCTAAATTTGATCCAATATTTGTAAAAAAGTGATTAACGTGATCCAGAATTTTGTCAGGGTTTTCAGCATATAAAGTGGGAACCTTGTTTATGTTCAGTTCATCTATTTTAGATGTATTACAAGTGGATTTAGTATTGGTCACTTCATTTATAATTTGCCACATTTTTCTGGGATTATCGTTACATTCGTCTATTTTATTTTTATAGTAGGATACTTTTGTGGTGTTTATGATATTCTTGCAAATGTTTCTGTATCTTTTGTAGTATCGTAGCTTGTGTATATCATAAGGATTTTGTTTAAGTTTTTTATGGAATTCGTCTCTTTTTCTTATACAGTTTATAATATTCTGTGAGATCCAAGGCTTAATGTGTATATTCTTATGTGAAATTTTCTTCACAGTTTTTTTGGTGTTGGATACTATGTTATGTTGGATTATATCAATGAAGCTGTTCCACACATCATTTGTGTTGTCAGTATTTTGTATTTTTTTCCAATCAGTACATTGCAGGTTTTGTTTAACGGCACTCCAGTTTGTTTCAGATTTTTCAATTATCGTCGGTCTATTTTGAGTTTTCCTTTCTTTGTTTTGATTTATAGCTAGGATTGTTGTAAAATGGTCAGTTATTGTTGATTCGTATACGACAGATTGAGTATGTTTTTTAGTTTTACTCATAATATGGTCAATACAGGTTTTGGAATTGTCAACTTTTCTAGTGGGTTCATTTGACCATCATGACCATTTTCCAGAATATTGATGTTTAGATCTCCGATAAGAAAGACATTTTTAGTTTCTTTTGTAGAGTGAGTTCATCATCCAAGGATTTAATAAAAGGATCCAAATTGTAAGATGAAGATGATCGATAGATTGCTAATATAGTTGATTCCTTTCCAATTTGAATTTTAAGACAATTGGCATTTATTATTGTAGTTTCTTTCACTTCGGCTTTTATTTCATTTTTAACGTATACGATTACGCCATCATTTTGTTTATTGCTAGTTACGGTTGAGTATGTAGTATATCCAGCAATTTCCATCGGTGAAGATTTCTTATTTATCCAACATTCAGTGAGAATTATGATGTCAAAGCGGAGTCCGATATGTTTTAATTGAATTTGCAATTCATCAAAATTTTTATTTACGCTTCTTATATTTGTATGTAGAATTTTGAAATAATTATTTAAAGTTGTTAAAGCCTTTGGTTCAGAAGTAATTATTGTGGTATTCATTTTCACAATATAAATTATTAAGAGGATTTAGTAATTTTTTTTATATAATTTGCTAAATTATTTTTACCATATCATCTAGGTGCTTTATGTAGATAATTTTATCATCTTGTTTTTTACGGATCATAATTTTGCCTTGTTTGTACCAAACGTATTGATAATTTTTTTCCCTGGCTACTTGTTTCGTTTTCCATAATATTTCTTTGTGGTATGGGCTCAATTCTTCGCCACTGTAGATAGGAGATGTCGTCAGATCCTTTATTTCATTATCATTTATTTCTTTTTTCTTTTCAAGAAGGGAATCTCTTTTTCTTTTATCAGAAAAGATCGCAAGAAGTTTTGGAGGGGCTCCATTTCGTCTGTCTGAGACTCTTGTGACGTCAGTTATATCTGTGTGTAGAAGGTGGATTCCTGCTGCGGCAGCAACTTTTTTTACAATTTCCAAAGGTTGTTCGCGGTTTTGTTGTGGAATTCCTGCTATTTCCAAACTATTTGATTTTGTTAAGGTCTCCATATCAGACAGTCTGATTTCAAGTTTTTTTATTATAATATTTTTTTCCGTTTTGTCTTTTTTAATATTCTCAAAATCTGTTTGAATTACCCGATTTAGATTATTGGAGACCTCAATTTTTTTTAATATCTCACCGTATTTGAGCACTGATAAAATCAATGCTTTTAGAAGTTTCGGAAGTTTGTAAATCAATTTTTGTAAATATATCCTTTTTAAGGGTTTCAAATTTTTTATCGATGTACTCAATAATTTTATCCATGTTTATTTTATCTTCGGAAATTATTGGGATTTTGCTACGTGTAGTCATCACTATTTTATTTAGTTCACAAATGCCCCTCACAAAGTATGCTTGAAGGAAAATTGTTTGTGGCAATCACTATTTATTTATTTTATTGCATAGACTGTGGCATAGACAAAGTCACTAAAATTGACAGTTGATGATTTTTATGAATTGGGATTTGCGTAAAAATCACTCACACTATATCTTTAAACTAAAACTTTTTGATCCCACAAAGGTAGGGCGTTTCTACTTTAATTTAATCGAATTATTTTGCCTCCAAACAACTACTATTTATTTTTAGACTAGTTTATAAGAGACGCGGAAATTTTTGATCTTAGTACTATTGTTAACCATAGATTATTGAATGAAACTGATTGCTATGAAACTTTTGGAATTTGATTTGCGCATCCATTCGATTCTTTCTGTATAAAAATGTGAGCTCTGGCATCATGAAATTATGCATTGCTAAACCGTTCATCCGATTGCGATGAAACTTTTGAGATTTGATGTGCGCATCCAGTCGATTATTTCTGCACCAAATAGTGAGCTCTGGCATCAAGAAATTATGCATTGTTAAACGGTTCATCCGATTGCGATGAAAATTTTGGGGTTTGATGTGCGCATCCAGTCAATTCATTCTGTATTAAAAAGTGAGCTCTGGCATCATGAAACTATGCATTGCTAAACGGTTTATCCTATTGCGATGAAACTTTGGAGGGGGCGTCGACTACCTGTTCCCTTAGCATGTCAATGGATGGCCTGTTTGGTAGATTGCTTCCGTTGAAGGAGACTAGATTTTCATTTCGATCCCTTTTAGACGTAATCAGACATGATTGGGTCTTTGAAACATTGAATTCAACGAGATTATTTTTACCCCAAGAGAAAACACTCTTGATGTAACCGTCCATTCCATTCTTTGCTTCAAAGCCCTCCGAGCCGTTGGAGTTTGTGGGCCCTTTGGGGGCTTGTCAAACAAAAAGCTACCGTGGACTGTCCTGTCGCTCACGTAACAATGAATTGGTGCACATGACAAAAGGTCGTTGATGTGCAACAAAAACAAAGTCGGAGACAGAACCGATCCCTGTGGGACGCCAGTATTTATCGAGTGTGAGGAAGAAGTGAAACTATTGGCTACCGTCTGAATCGACCTCTCCCTCAAAAAGTTGGCAATCCACATACACAAGGATGCGGGATGTCGGTAAGAAGTATGACGGCCGGCGTAGTGCAGCGGTAAGGCGCTTGACTCGCATTCCGAAGGTCGTGGGATCGAATCCCAATGGCGTGGCAAATAAATTTTATTTATTTAATTTGTGTATTTCACAATTTATTCATTTTGAATAATATGTAGAATATTTGCGGCACGTTCCAGAGTGGAAGATACTCTCAGTATCGCCCTGGTGTAAGACCACCATTCAGAATTGAAACGTTGCTTGAAATTGCTTTTAGCTATGTTTGGTGACCAGGTCTGAATAGCCAGGTTCTTCCCCACCATATCTATAGTCTCACTGGCTCCAGATGGGAGCAGTTGGGACTCTTGGGAAAAAAAAAGAAAGCCGTTTTTTTGATAAGTATTTGACTATATTCTTCTTTCTTTCCTATGTTTCTTTGCTTTCGTTTCAATGTATGTATTAACACTCTCTATGGGATGGATGGGTGGGATTGCACTCACCACCCCACACCCTACGACCATTATTAATATTATTATTAATATTCTCACTCACAAAGCACTCTTTTAAGGGTGAATTGCCTACTTCAAAAAATATATATTCCCACCGATACGGCGACGGTACAAAAAGTCAATAAACATATGTTCCTTAATAATACAGGTAAAATAATGCTGCAGCTCTATCTTACACTTAAAAATAAATAATGGTGAGAAAAAAGATGACATGATGTACATACATATTATGTTTGTTTCCTCCAAACTACTACTTCTTTTCCTTTGGAGGAAACATATACAGGGTGATAAGGGATGTACTCGACTTACTTTAACCAGTGATTCCTGACATTATTTGGAGCAAAAAATGTAAATGAAATTTTGGTCTCGGTGACTTTTTTTGACGACTTTTTTTTTTTTTTTAATTTTTTCTTCAAAATCAAACCAAAAAAAAATTTCTTCCACATGTTGTCACTGGTCACTCAGCCGGATGTCCGACGAATCCCTTACCCCGCCTCCAACTGTTCAACAACTACCATTTTTTTATGTTTTTGTAGAAAAAAAAAGCATCAAAAAATTCACCGGAGACCAAAATTTAATTTACATTTTTTACTCCAAATAATGTCAGGAATCACTGGTTAAAGTAAGTCAAATACGTCCCTTAACACCCTGTATACATTGTGTGTCTCATCTTTCGTCTCACCATTATTTAATTTTTAGTGTAAGATAGAGCTGCAGCCAACGTATGTTTATTGCCTTTTTGTTCAGTTACTAGCCATTTCAAAACACTGTTAGTAGTAAAAAAATTAAAAAAACAAAAACACCCTCAAATATCCAGATTTGAACAGTAAAGTATTATCGTTATTTGTTTTTGGGGTGTTATACCGTGTTGAACTACCTCCTTCTTTAGCCAACGTTTCGGACATCGTTGCAGTGTCCATCATCAGGGCAGATCCGGTAGATGTGTAATTTTTAGTCGTGAAGTGTGTGCTTATTTACTTCGAAGCGATACCGTGTCGCCAGCACCACTAACTTTCACCAGTACAAAATACTCGTGGCAAGCAGTGGCGTCATCGCCGCGGAACGGAATAAAAAGTTAATTAAAACGTGGTATTTATGCTAGCCAGGGGCAAGTCCGTTTGCAAACTCGGCCACCCTGATAAATCGGCAATCGCTGAGCACTTAATCGAAACCGGCCATTACTTTGGATTTGTTCCTGAGGTCTTGGGAAGATCCAAAACTTGTAGAGCACGCCTAATTAAAAATAATAAATTAATTAAATATGGCTGAGAGATCAAAGTGATAATAAAATTACAAACATCGTGAAAACGATATAAAGACAATCCATAACCAAATACAAATATTTTAAAAAAACTACAGACCACCTCAGAACAGGAAATCCTAGTGAGGAGGTCTGTGAAAAAAAAATGAATCTATACTTATTATATACATCATACATACATGTACAAACCTTGTTATTGAAATTAATAAAAAAAAAAAAAATTTCGGAGGCAATTGAAATCTACAAAAATCCTTTTAATATTAATAGAGACGACGGAGCTAAGCTCAATACCTCTTGGTATCCGGTGATTGACGGCTACACCAAAGCTAAACGCAAAAAACATGTCTATGTATACAGTAAGGCCAGCTCGTGGTAAACCATTTTGTGTTATAACTTTATATTGACTAAATTCGCTTTAACCAGTGTAATTCTAATTCTAGTAAAATTCATTTAATAGAGCAAAAAAAACCATGTCTAAGTATACAGTAATGCCAGCTCGTGGTAAACTATTTTGATTTATATTGACTAAATTCGCTTTAACCTTTGTAATTCTATTTCTTAAATTCTTACCATTGTGATTTCTAATTTTAGAATTCATTAAGAGATGGAGTCACTTCGGTCGGCATCTCGCAAACGGACTTGCCCCTTACTAGCATTAATACCACGTTTTAATGAACTTTCTATTCCGTTCCGCGGCGATGACGCCACTGCTTGTCACGATTATTTTGTACTGGTGAAAGTTAGTTGTGCTGGCGACACGGTATCGCTTCGAAGTAAATAAGCACACACTTCACGACTAAAAATTACACATCTACCGGATCTGCCCTGATGATGGACACTGCAACGATGTCCGAAACGTTGGCCAAAAAAGGAGGTAGCGCAACACGGCATAACACCCCAAAAACAAATAACGAAAATGCTTTTGGCCGTGAAAATCTTAAAACTTATCAGAAAAGTATTTGTCAACGTTCCTGTTCCGCATTTCCCTTCACTTCCTTATATGTACCACAAACGAGCACGCCGTGGAGATATCACAACAAATTGTTTAAAAACTTAGAAATTTCATAGCCTACCTACTCAATTATACAGGTAATAACATTTTCTCTGATATAGACATCTTCAATTGTAACGAAAGTAAATAAAAAAATTCTATTAAGTGTATTAAAATTATTAAATGAGTACAAAACTGCATAAATGTTATGATATATTATGTAATGACATATATTATGTCTACCTACCTCTTGTTATAGGTAATGTCTTTGAATGTCTGGTCAGTGGTTGAGTGGGCATAGCACTTGGGTCCATCACAACACAAGCAACATTTTCGGCTTTCTGTGGTGGTAGTAGGAGATTTTCAAACATTGTTGGGTTATTCGTAACCCGGGAATGTTTGTCTTTCTTTTTAAAAAAAATGTAATCTTTCAGTTGTAAGACTTCAGTTTGAGTTAATTAATATTTTCTAGATACCCAATGTAATAGCATAATGAGGAAAAAACCAGGATTTCCCAACCTTTTTTTCGCCGAGACTTTCCGAACCAAAAAAAATATATTTTCATGCCCCCCTTAGGGGTCGTCCATTAATCACGTGAGGCTCAAAAAAATCACGAAATATCACAAGGGGGGGCGGTAATAAGATATCACGTGTATTTATTATACATACCTGCATTTAAAGATAATATTCTGAAAATTTCAATATACTTTGTATTAAAAAAACACCTGATTTTGGGTATGGAGGGGGGGGGGGGTAGTTCAAAATCTCACCACATATCACCAGGGGGGAGGGGGTTAAAAAGTTGCTAAAAAACATCACGTGATTAATGGACGAAAGTAAGTGTTGATTATTGACAGATTCTTCTCCCAAGAAGTGGTTAACGTGTTTTGTTATTTTTATAAATTTTGTTTGTTTTATAGAAGTAACATAAAAAAATATTACTATTTCACGTACTTCAATCATTGTTTGTTAATTATTTAATTTAACACTTGTTAACTGTCTGAATAAGTGTAAAAAATAAGCCAAATAACAGTAAAAAATCGATTTTTAACATGTCTAAAAAAGTTTCGGTTTCGATCGAAACTGAGACAGACACCGAAGATTCGGTTTCGGTGAAAGGTCCTGTTTCGGTCGGACACTATACTGATCAGCGACTATGACGAAATGTTTCTCGATATCGTCGTAAGAGTTGTATACTTTGAATAGAGCCAACCCCAACAGCCTACTTACGCAATAAGTTGGGACATCGCAATGAAGAAGAAGATGAAGTTTTATACTTTGAATGATTTAAAATTGTAATAAATAAAATGAAAAAAATCGTTTATTGATCTCTTATTGGAACATTGGATCGAAGATTGTGGGAGCCAAAGATATTGAAATATCTGCAGTTTTTACTAGGTGGGACTGCGCTTCCGGATGTCGCCGATATTGTTTACCAATTAACAAATAAACTAAATGAACGAATAATTAACGAATAAACCAAACGAAGATTAAACTAAATAAACGAATTATTTATTCAAACTACATTGTTAACCAATACTAATGCACTAATCTAATCTTAAAAAAATCAACGAAATGAACAAATTCTTTTCATATGCAAACTACAGGGCGTAGTCCGCCGACAGTTGCGCTGACACCATAGCATATCTCTTTTGTATTTGAATATCTTTGGTGGGAGACAATATCTTTCTCTAATGTTCTTTTAAGCTCGATTCTAAAGTCAGGGATTCAATGATGACGAAATTTAGTAGTTGTAAGGCTACATTCATCTTAATTAAAGAAATAGTCCGGTCACTGGCCGAGTTGGAATTTGAGTCCTACCCAGGCGTCGTGTGTCCGATTCATTCGTTTGTCAGGTCATTCGTAACCCGGGAATGTTTGTCTTTCTTTATTTTTTTTTAGCTTAAATGTAAGTAGATACATTTAAAATATATAGTAACATATCCTTATATAAGACGGGTTGTTTAAAAAAATTTGAACATTTCATCAAATACTTGAAGTTAATTTTCACGTTCTGTGGATGTTCTATTCAAGTTCTGTGATTATTTCAGTTTGATGAAGCAACTGGCCTATATGGAGGGTTAGTGCAAATGACACATTTAGGCATTAGGCATGTGTCAGGTCAGTTTATGCCTTCTAGCATTGAAGGTCTCGATGTCAAAATAATAGCAATTTAGGACATTGGATTACCGGAAAAAATTAACGGTAATAAATCTTATCAGCAAGACGGTGGCTCTGCCGATAACCGGAATTAGGAAAGTATTATTTAATTGGGAAATGAGGAGAGTTATAGATAGTTGGGTAATTTTTTATTAATAACGAGAAATTAGTCTATAGCCGATAATCACTTAGGTGTGGCCTGCAATAACTAATACCGATACTTGCAGATAACTGATACTTACAGATTCTTAATTGACTTGCAGATAACAACACAGTGTCTTCTTCAGCTTGTAATTTTTATTTATTTATTTTATTTGATGCAATATATTTACATTTTATACACAATTCAATGATGTTGGCCTCACTGGGTGGTTTACCCGTGCTGAGGCCTCCATTTCATATACAAAATTATACACAATACATACAAATATATATTTATCTCCTCACGTACTTTGTTGATCTTGCGCGACGGTACACCAGTTTTATAATTATAATAATAATAAGGTAGCAGGAACTGCGTGATATCAAGTTAATTCCAGAAGGGTAGTAAATGATACAAATACAAATATAAATATGAGGGCGAGACATAAATGCACGGGTCAAGACATACCTCGAAAGAATGGCCATTAGTTCAAATTTATCAAAGTTATCAAAGCGCAGCCAATTTGCTTTCGTCGGAGATAATAATGGCATTAGTACCCTCGTTTTTGCGAATATAGATCTGTCCCCGCTTAGTCCAAACAAAGCGATGTTGTTTCTCCTTCGCCGCAGTTCGTGTCTTGTACCACAGCTGTTTACCGCTGTGGTACAAGACACGATATAGAATAAATATATATATATAACGACTGATTAACATTCAAACTTTCATAACACATAAAAATTATACAATGTTGACATAAAATTAAACATAATTTTTTTTATATTTTTGAATGTAGCTATTACTTTGTGGTTATCCATTATAGAATAATGAAATAATTTTACTTTGTATAAACCACTTATTTGATGTGCAAATCCGACCGGTTTCGGAACAAACGTTCCTTCGTCAGGGAAAGCTTATACTAATTTGACAGTTTCGAACAATGTTTTATTATGGTAGGGGTGGAGCTGTTTCTAGATAATAATGTAGATTGGGTAGGTAGGTATTAGTGTAGAGTGGGTGGGTAGGGGAACAAATCCATGATTGGGCTATATGACAATATTTTTTGTTTGTTGATAATAGATTCATTATTTTTAAGGGATTTTTTAATTTCCAAGGCTTCTAAGTTATCTAAACGTTTTCCTTTATGATTAATATGAAGAATATTTATCCCTGTATTTTTTTCAAAACTATGGTTATTTTCAATGATATGGTTAGCAAACTCAGAAAAATTATTATTATTAAGTCTTAAATTATTATTATTAAGTCTTAATAATAATAATTTTTCTGAGTTTGCTAACCATATCATTGAAAATAACCATAGTTTTGAAAAAAATACAGGGATAAATATTCTTCATATTAATCATAAAGGAAAACGTTTAGATAACTTAGAAGCCTTGGAAATTAAAAAATCCCTTAAAAATAATGAATCTATTATCAACAAACAAAAAATATTGTCATATAGCCCAATCATGGATTTGTTCCCCTACCCACCCACTCTACACTAATACCTACCTACCCAATCTACATTATTATCTAGAAACAGCTCCACCCCTACCATAATAAAACATTGTTCGAAACTGTCAAATTAGTATAAGCTTTCCCTGACGAAGGAACGTTTGTTCCGAAACCGGTCGGATTTGCACATCAAATAAGTGGTTTATACAAAGTAAAATTATTTCATTATTCTATAATTTTTTTTATTTAAAAAGGACTTTATATTTTGTAGTTGATTTGTAAGAGGTTTACAGAATTTTGTTATTTTTTCATTTACTGTGTTTTTTTGGTTTTATTTAAAGTACAAACTCTAAACTAATTATTTAACTTGCTTTTAAACTGTGTAAGTATGATAACATGTCAAATATTCACTTTTAAACTTCAGTACGTCTCTAAGACGTATGATAATTTTTTTTACCTACCTTAACCACTTGGACCCGTAAGCTTGTTTTCACGATAATATAACATTACCAGACATACATATTAGTGGCGGTCCGTGAGTTTTCAGTGAGCTAGAGTGCTAAGATTGGTATTACGACATTACTGATTTGTTATTGATTTTTTTTTCAAAATTCATTTTCAGCTACAACAACTTCAATTACGTCATATTTTTCAATCTTAGCAATCTAGCTCACCGAAAACTCACGAACCGCCACTGATATATATGTCTGGTAATGTTATATTATCGTGAAAACTAGCTTACGGGTCCGAGTGGTTAAGGTAGGTAAAAAAATTATCTTTCTAGGGTTTATTGTCAGGCCAAACATTCTGTTCGATCCACGGAACGAATCCGGACACTCGGGTGTAGACGGCTGGCATGTTGACTTCTCCGCACACTTTTCCAAAGGAGGTGATGCCGATCAGAAGATAGGTGCATTCCACTCTTTTGCCGTTGTATATCTGAAGAGGACCACCGGAGTCACCCTGAAAATCATTTCATAGTATAAAAAAAAGTCGCTCCCACTGTCTGTACGCTTAGTTTTTTTTTTACGTTAACTCCACACAGGTGGCCCCGAGAAAAATGATTTTCCTCAGTCATCTGAGATGCTGTGTGTAGGATCTTTTTGGGGATAGGAAGGAATGAACATTGGTCTTGAAGAGACCCATGTTGTAGGAAGATGGAAACAAAGAGGCCGGCAAATCATTACACAACCGAGGTGTTCAACGCAAGAACGAGTCGAAGAAGCGACCCATTCTCATGTGACAAATATCAACCGTGTACAAATGTAAAACCGGTAGAACAAGGATAGCATTCCCCACCCAATGCCTGTGCTCTAAAGATTGCAATTCGTCTGTTAACATGGGAGAATCTATCAAATGAATCGAGGGTATTTTTCATGTATTGCGGAGCTCCAGACCAGAGGTGGCTGCCAAATTCAACCCTGGGGATAAGATATGTAATTTCATGCGGTTTTTACCAATAGTGACTCATGAGGAAGGTTTTTAGGTATATAGTTTGTCAAAGTTTTGTGTAAATTGGTTGAAATATATTATAATACTAGCTGGTTACTCGGCATGCGTTGCTATGCCATTTAATAAAGAAATTCCCGAGAAAGAAACCGCGAACCCCCCTCCCGAGATCCCCTCCCCCCTCCCGCGAAGCCCCTTCGCGAGTTCACCCCTCCCGCATTCCATTCATTCAGTCCCGGTACATTTAGTTTTCAAACAGCTCGCGTGCAATCTATTGGATTTTATTAATGTAAATTTCATAACGCCAGAACTTTAACGCCAGTAGTTTTATACAAACCTTGTCCTGATCATAACGAACACAATCAAAAAAGAATTATCTAATTTGGTGCAGTCGTTCGGAAGTTATGCGCGTACATACATTTCGGCGAATCATTTTTATTTATATAGAAGATAGAAGATAGAAGATAGAAGATAGAAGATAGAAGATAGAAGATAGAAGATAGAAGATAGAAGATAGAAGATAGAAGATAGAAGATAGAAGATAGAAGATAGAAGATAGAAGATAGAAGATAGAAGATAGAAGATAGAAGATAGAAGATAGAAGATAGAAGATAGAAGATAGAAGATAGAAGATAGAAGATAGAAGATAGAAGATAGAAGATAGAAGATAGAAGATAGAAGATAGAAGATAGAAGATAGAAGATAGAAGATAGAAGATAGAAGATAGAAGATAGAAGATAGAAGATAGAAGATAGAAGATAGAAGATAGAAGATAGAAGATAGAAGATAGAAGATAGAAGATAGAAGATAGAAGATAGAAGATAGAAGATAGAAGATAGAAGATAGAAGATAGAAGATAGAAGATAGAAGATAGAAGATAGAAGATAGAAGATAGAAGATAGAAGATAGAAGATAGAAGATAGAAGATAGAAGATAGAAGATAGAAGATAGAAGATAGAAGATAGAAGATAGAAGATAGAAGATAGAAGATAGAAGATAGAAGATAGAAGATAGAAGATAGAAGATAGAAGAAGATAGAAGATATGCGATGCGGACAGCGATCTGGCAAGCGGGCAGTGTGGATTTGATATGTATGAATATTAAGAGATGGCGTAGGTTATAAAAGTTGGGTAATGGCGTTGTCAGTACAGTTGTGTTTCGTTCGCCACAGCAACGTGTGTCCGGGTCTGCTAGTAGTACATAAAAGACCTAAATCCCGGTTACAACAGATATACAGTCATCGAAAAAGTATCCGTGACTTTAAAATGAAGTAAGAAGAAATGTATCATTGAAGAAGAAGGAAACACTAATAATCTTATCGAAAACATGAAAAAGAACAAGAAATTGAAAAATAGAAAAAAATAACGGTCGCAACTTGGACTCGAACCCAGAACCACTCGTCTAACCGGGACGTGCGCATTAAACAATTCCGCCATTGCCACCTTTTGTCAAACCGTCATGATTTTTAATCTTTTCCATATTGTAGGCAACTACCCGTTTTATTGAAATAAATCAATCAAGAACTGGTTTGTAACCTAGATAGCGTCTCGGATAAATATATGTATGGAAAAAATTACTCGAAGATAATATTGTTAATTCTAAAATTTGAAATATGAAATTGACTAATATGAAGGTTTGACAGAAGGTGGCAATGGCGGAATTGGTAGCAATGGCGCAGGTCCCGGTTAGCAAAAGTTCTGGATTCGAGTCCCAGTTGCGACCGTTATCATTATCAATTTTTCTTTGTCTTGTTCTATTTCGTATTTTCGCTTAGATTATTATCTTCTTCTTCAATGATATATTACGTTATTATAAAGTAATCTAAAAACCTGAGATAATTATATCTAGTGTAAATAGCCAAATAACTAAAAATTCAATCGTCAAAGACATGCCAACAAATATGGAAAAACCGGTTCCATGACAGTTGGTCCGGCGACATTTGTTGGTTTATTGGTCCGGTAACAGTTGGTCCGGCCGACAGTTTGTCCGGCTGACATTTGGTCCGGCGACAATTGGTCCGGCGACAATTGGTCCGGCGACAATGGGTCCGGCCGAAAGTTACAAGATGTTTTCTTCAAGTAAGTATGCAAAGAGGTTATACGGACGTACAACCAAAGTCGATATACTGACATCTGAAGGCATCTTGTAACTACTAAAGTACTACTAAAGTAACCATACTCTCGTAAAGGTTATATATTATATACATATATATGTTTATACTGTTTCTAATCAATGTTGCATGTTAGTTTTTAATGATTTGAGTTTAATCCGATTGTAATCTGAAAATGTAATTACTCATGATTATTGATTGTATTACATATATATGTATATAAAAACTAATAAAAAAAATAAATAAATAAATCTTGTAAATGGTTCCCGGAGCGGCGGTAAACATATCCGTCTCCTAAATCTTACGTAGATATTGCGCATATAAGTATGTCGTATTATGCTATTCGTCAGAATTCATTCAGAATTGTAACATTACTTGAAATGGCTTTAGCCATGTTTGATGACTAAATCTGAATAGCCAGGTACATTCTCCACATCTCCTTTCCCTCCCCACTACCTTCAGCATCACACCATACCAAAATTGGGGATGCCATAATCTCACTGGCTCGAGACGGTTGGGAGCAGTTGGGACTCTTGTGTTATATTCAGATATAAAAGTTATCTTATATTCAAGTAGGAATCTTTAGCATTTTTTTGTTAAACCGACTGATATAAAAGATACTTCAGAAATAAAAGTTATCTTATACGCAAGTAGAAATAGTTAGCGTTTTTTTGCTAAACCGACTGCACGTTTAAAATGTCGTATTTTGTGATTGCTGCATGCTACTTCTGAGCGTCGAAATTATTAGTAAATATAATTTTACAACGGATTTTCACTCGAGATGCCTTCAGATATAAGTATATCAACATAGGTTGCAAGGGCGGCTGGTTGAACGGTGTGTTTGTGTGCAGCACTGGTAAATTATATCGTCTAAAATTACTTTATAATATCTTACCGAAAAATATAAAATTTATGAATTTCATTAAAAATATCACCTACCAATATAATGCATATTATAATAAGAATCAGGGAGAGCAAATTCTCAAAGTTTCGCGCAAATTTACCCTGTCCGGTGTGCAGGCCAATAGCAAGCGGAACGAATTATGTTTTTGTATCGAATATCCCGAACATCGCCAGCGCGCAACGCTGGCCATATGTATGAAAAATTAAGCTATATTGGTGTGCCACCCGGCGGCCTTTATCATACAAACTTAAATTTGGATTTAAGGCCAAAATACTTAACCAAACTGAATAATTCTTTTTTTAATCAAAAGGTACAGCAAATACCTAAATTTTACATATATTTGCTTTTTTTATTGGTGTTTTAAATTATAAAATGCAGATCATTAAGGAATACAATTTTTTCATAGGTAACTTTGACAATTTTGCCCTCGTGCTGTTTACACATTGTTTATAAATACTGTTTGTATCCTGTTTAAAATGAAATATAAAACTAACTAACCAACCATCACACCGTTTCCCCACAGGGGTAGGCAGAGAGGACGGATCGCCAAATAACTCGGTCTTGGCACACACTCTTTGCTTCACTCACATTCATACATCGTCTCATACATTCTCTTCTATTATTCCGACTTTCGACATGGCCCGACTCAAGTATCTGATTCACTTGCTCGTGCCATGTCTTCCTTAGGCGTCCCCGACTTCTACCATTCACATTTGCGTCGTATATTCTTCTTACACTACTTTCAAATTTTTTTTTTATGAAATATAAAAAAAAAAATTAAACATTGTAAAAAAAAGAGTTTTTTGGGTTGAAATTTAAGATTAACTTACGAAAAAATAGTATTGTGTTTTTATTTTCTTATACCGAAAAATAAAATTTTTAATTTAAAAGCGATATGTAGAAGTTTTCGCACTTCGAAAACAGCTTAAAATAGATTTCTCTCTCTCTCCAAATAAGATAAGTGGGATCATTTTTACCTAATGTTGCTATAGTTACGGATTATCAGTGAACCACCACGTTTTCAGGGCAGCGGCCGCCACTGATTGGTTGTACGGCCGTATATCCTCTTTGCATACTTACTTGAAGAAAAAATCTTCTAAACTTTCGGCCGGACCAATTGTCGCCGGACCAAATGTCAGCCGGATGAACTGTCGGCCGGACCAATTGTCGCCGGACCAGCTATCGGAAGGATCAACTTTCAGAAGGATCTACTGTCGGTGGACCAATTGTCACAGGATCAATTGTTGCCGGACCAATTGTCGGATCACCGTTGTGTACGGACAAAAAAAGGCAATTTTAAGCAACATTACTATTCAGAATTGTAGACTTTGTAGAACTATAACCTATCAAATGAGGAGGTTCTCCAAAGAATCGAAGGAGGAAGGCACCTGCTCAGGACCTTGTCCGAAAGGCGCGCAAGATGGATCGGCCATGTAATAAGACAAGAAGGCCTCTTGCATGCCATATTGGAGGGTATTGAACGAGGGGACAAACGCTAGGGGACGCCCACGCCGAGAGTACCTGGAGGACCTGCTGGTGGACGTGCGCTGCTCATCATATGCAGACTTCAAAAGAGCCGCACAAGACCGGGAAGAGTGGAAAAAACGTATAGACGAAATTGCTGCAAACCAATCCCACGATTGAAACCAGGGAGAGAGAATGTACAAAATAGGTGTTGTCCTGCAACATCTACTTTAGCGATGGCCCTGATTGCAAGGTAATGACAAACCTGGCAAGTGTCATGACGCTCATCCTTGTGTCCATAGCAAGTCTGCGTGTCATTCACGACCCCCTGCACTAGTTTTGGAGATTCTGCATCGTATGTCTCATTGCATTCCTCGAAAGTAAATTTCTGCACAGTTGCCTGAAAAAAAGAGAAGTAAGGAAGAATGTTTTTGATTTGAAAATTTGATCAACTAAAAATAGTATACATGCTTTAGTCAAAAACTGCGAGTAGAACGTAATGATATCTTGGTTTTCAAAATACTTGATCGTTTTTAGTAAAGTCTTTTTTACAATCCAAGATAAAAATAAACATTCAGGTCACATATAACGATTTGATTCTATGGTGTTGTAAATTAAATCATTTAGAAAATTATAGAAAAACATTTAAATATTTGTGCTTGAACTTCGCAAAATAAAATTAAAACATGCTTTTTGGAAATGTTTATTCGCATAATTCAAGGCTTGTGTTTGTTAGGCGAGAATTCCCACCCTATCGACACGAAGACTGCTTGATTTTTCCCAATACCGAATGTTGTTGCTTGTTTTATTTTGTCATTATTCTTTTTTATCTCTGTTCTGTTTAGTCGCTATTCGGTTTTGTAACTGTTCTGCTTTGTCATTGTTTTGTTTGGTCACAACTCTGTTTTATCACTGTGCCCTTTTACATTAGGTTAGGTTATAACAGAAAAAATAGAACTTTAGATATAGTAAATTTTGATCAAACCATTTTTTTATTAAATTTATATCTTATTTTTAATTGATAAACTAACGTTTAAGACAGTTGGGAGAGCATCTGACCGGCAATCAGAAGGACACGGGTTTAAGTCGCGTTGGCGTCATATATCTTTTCTCGGAAGATTTTTTCAATGTAGATGAGTGTTTCAGGTTGATAATTATTGCTTATAATTATTGTTACTCTTTGTGCTATTCATAAAAATCTTGTCTTAAACGTTAGTTTATTAATTAAAAATAATAATTAATATTTGACAAGTGACAAGTTGACAAGTTCACCAAAAAATGTAGACATAATTTTTCTCGACGCCACCTAGCGAGAGATTTAGCACTAACAATGTCTCTCACAAAAACAAAGTTGGTTGTTTTCAGGTGGAAAAATTTAATAAACAATAATTGTTGAATGAAACACTAGTATATATTGAATTATTTGGCGGATAAGCCGCCATAGCTCAGTTAGGAGAACACCTGACCAGCAATCAGAAGGATACGGGTTCAAGTCCCGTTGGCATCATGTATCTTTTCTCGGAAGATTTTTTCAATGTAGATTAGTGTTTTAGGTTGATAATTATTGCTTTTAATAAGTAAATTTATATCTAGTTCAGCCGTTAACTGTCCTTTTTTTCTTTTCTATTATAATAAAAATAATAATTATTGGATAATTTTTTAGAGCGCTGTTTTTGTGAAAAATCACCTCAAGAGCGCTTTACAATTTATTTTGAATTATTAGGCTATCTAATTTTATTATTTACAAAAAGATACAGAAACATACTTACCTGGCAGGTTACTTCCGATATACACTTTTTTAGAAAGTTTATGTTTGGGGAAAATACGACTTTGCACGTGGAGGACATTATATTTAAAATTGCATGATTTTACCTTTGCTACCCTCATTACTGTTGGTTTTACATTTTGTCTCTGTTCTGTTTTTATCTGTTCTGTTTTGTCATAGTTCTGTTTTCTTGTCTCTGTTCTATTTTGTGTCTATTCTTTTTGATCTCTGTTATTTTCCGGTCTCTGTTTTGTTTTGTCACTCTTCGGTTTTGTCACTGTTCTGTTTTTTTTTTCACTTTTCTATTTTGTCTCTGTTCTATTTCGTCACTATTCTGTTTTGTCTTTGAACACTTTGAAACATGGAAACATACCTTGAGCAGATTTTCGCTCATTGCTCCACGGGTTTCATTGGCTCCCCATCCTGTCACCAAAGCTTTATCATCATCAACAGGTTCCCCGGTGTGAAGACAGATAGGCCTGACGTTCATCGCAAATTGTACCCTGAAAGTAACAAGTACATGAGACAAAATTATTAACCTTATTGTTAGGATTTGGTAGGGTCCCTTCTTGATTTAAACACTCCGAGAATTTGACCTGAGTTATGAATTTACAACTTTTAGGTTAAAACGTGACTGGAAACTTTAACATGCGACACTTAGTCTGTACAGCCCACAAACAATACCTGGGACCGCTTCCCCGTTCAATTTAACGGTAAATATTTCCCTATCGAGTCCACACTCAAAACACACTTTCAAAATTTAAAACAAAATGTACTAGGTAGATTACAGTTAGTAATAAGTAATACAGTAACCGGAATTGAAAAATATTGCATTTTAATGGTTAGTTTGTTATCTTTAAAAACGCAAAATGTCATTTCTCAAGCAACGCCATGTTGTTAATTACGACGGCAAACGTCTCGCGTGATTTTTCGTGTTTATGAAACCGAACAAAATAATGATTAATACGCATTATTTATCATTTCCGAAGATTGCAATTCGTACTTATTATTGTCTAACTGCCAGAAAGTGATTTTATTTTCTAAAAATTCGTATTTCATCGTCGTAATAAACAAGGCGGTCCTTGAAAAATGACATTTCGCGTTTTTTAAATAAAAAAAAAAACATTAAAACGCAATATTATCAATACTAACCATTATCTACGTAGTACAATTTGTTTCAAGTTTTTAAAGTGTGTTTTGATTGTGGACTCGATAGGGAAATATTTACCAATTTAACTAAAGGCGAGAAAAACCTAAGATTTTCAAAAGAAATATCCCTCCGTAAAAAAAGTCTGGGTATATTCCAGATTTCAGAAAAAGTTGATGAAAGCATCTTCAAAGGTTTTGCGAGGAAAGCTTCGCCGGCAATGGACATTAGCTCGGTGTATGGATGCCTGGAGGCACCTTATGGAAACAATTACTTTTAATCATAACGCCTCATACTTTGAATCGAATCAAGAATTATAGATATTTTTTATAGATACCTATGTTAGGTACAAATTTGATTGATCGATTTTTTAATAAACTCTTTAAGTAAATGAATTTTTACCTACAGTTGATTTTCGGAGTACGAACGTATGACAGAATTGAATTGAATTATTTTTTTAATTATAAATCTAATAATATTCGGGAACGCGTGAGGGGAAGGGGACATATAGGGAAGGGGAGACGCAAGGGGAACGGAACGAATGGAAAAAAACATGCAGGTAGAAAAAAAAACTTTATTAGCGGCATTGCAACGGGAACTCGCTAGTATGAAATCAAACAGAGTCACAGAACTGGCTGTTGATTGGAAGGCTGATAGAGATATGTTTTATTTATATATGTTATATGTTTTATTGTTTCCGGTACTGGTATTGTTTACACCTTCGTGTTGTTGCTCCGAAACAAAAATGAAAATTACATACTTTCAGTCAGATTTTCTACTAAAATATCGTTTCCAAGTGAAAAACTTAGTGGCACTGAGCGGTGGAAATAATCAGCATTGTGTAACTACATCATCCAATAATTAATATTGAAAGAAGAAAACCGACAGAATTTTTAGGTTAGTTCATTATTACAACGGATTGTGTTGACATTACCAACTAAACCGACCAATCTTTAGATAACTGTCAGACTTAACTGACAGATCACGTCATAGATATCACAGTCGGCGAACGTCTCAGCCATCAGTGTTGCCAGCGTAATAAATTACTTGGAAACGTTCTTTTTACGCGCAAAACCATGGATAATCAATTTAAAATTTTCTTTGAAAAAGTAAAAATAGAAATGCAGAACCAAACTGAATTTATAACTAATACAATAATGGAGAGAATGGATGAAAAACTGAAACCAGTGTTAGAAGAAAATAGAAATTTAAAATTAAGTTGGAAAAACTGGATAATAAGATACAACTTTTCGACTTTTTTCACTGTTCGACGTGTCGTGACGTCACCGTAAAGTCATTGTATGGGAATGTATGATATGACATAAGCCATCGTATTAATTTATTCGTTTATTTACATACGGTTTATAGAGATTTAGTTGTTGTAAAGGTATCTCTTGTTTTAGTATCTCTATTATTGAAAATATTAAAAAACTAATGCACAAAAAAATAGTAATTCTACTTCTAGGGAGAATACTTCGAACAACGGAATTCAAAATGGCGGCAGTTGATCAGCTGATTGCCCGATCCTATAGTATTTTTTCAGGAGTGATGACGTCACACAATTCACCATACACACGGTGGTTTTCGGGGGGTCTTGAAAAATTAAAACTTTGACAATTATTTTAACTATTATAACTAACTCTAAAAATATAAATAAAAATGCAGTTATTTGAGTTAGAAGGTTAGTCATAATTTTTTTTTTAAATTGGACTGGAGTTCTCTATTCCGATACCATCAAGAGACTGAATAAATGATTCGAACAATCCTAATTTGCCATAAGACAAATAAGAACTGAACTAAATATTTTTGTCGGTTTGATAGCAAACTTACGTTCTGTTCAGTTTTAAGAGGCCAATGTCATTGTATTTACTGATTCGCCGGTAATTGGGATGTTTTAGAAACAAATTAACGGTGTAAAGATTTTCTTCTGCTGGTGGAATCTTAATGTTCCCCCCTCCAAGGCGAACGAGAAAATCAGGCCTGGAATAAAAAATATTATTTATTTATAAAATACATGATATTTATTTACAAGACATTAACAAAAGATTGACACGTGAAATCATCAACTTAAAAACACAAAGCCTTTTTATTGAAATTTGCAAGAAAACTGTCAACTCACTTTCTATCTCGTCTATTCAATTAAAAAAATATTTAAAAAATTGGTGGCTTATAATTTAGAGTAGTTTTAATTTCTCAAAAAATAGCGATGAAAAACATAACATTTTGAAAGCATCGCTAGCACGTCTTAGAAAGTTGATTTCTTTGGTACATGTTAACAGACATTTATGTATGTTAAAAAAACATCACTTTAAATCAAATTCTTATAAACTTAAGATCTTAAAATTAAATCAGATAATTGGTATAACTGTAAATCCTCATTTTCTGACATAACACAAAAGCTTATAGCATCCAATTATTGTATAATTAGTAGACTAAAACTGGCGTAAAGTAACACAAAAAAGTTGTAAATGTGTTGAATTATAATATTTATTATTATAATAAGTTTAACATTTTACGAACAAATATTTAAATATTTATAATATTAATATTTTAAATATTTATAATATAATATTAATATTTTATAATATTAATATTTTTAATATTTTAAATATTTATATTGAGGGATCAGTAGGATTTATAGGTTCAATTAGAAATGCCACAGAGCCGAACCCTCTGATATGAAAATATCTGGAGTCGGTGAATTATATTCCCATTTGGTCTCTAGTGGGTTGACATGTTGTTCTTGTATTGTTTTGTATTTATAATACTTATATAGTGCAATTGCATAACGTGGATTCACTAGATGATCATTTGGGGAAGTGTATGAAAGGGTTTAGTTTTTCCTTTTTTTTTTTTTTTTTTTTTTTTTTTTTTTTTTTTTTTTTTTTTTTTTTTTTTTTTTTTTTTTTTTTTTTTTTTTTTTTGGGGGGAAAATTTAACCCGGACATTTAAATCTGGTACGAACAAAAACACGATGTATTGATACATTATAGACACTATCACACTGAATAATTGACCACGTTTCAAACGCACATTAAACAACTAACAGAATGTCCGGGGGTAAAGTGCATTAACTTCGGGAGGTGATCCTACATGATAGTACAAGTAAAAAAGAAAAATTACTTTTTCCGAAATTCCAACTTTTAGGGGTAGTTTTTTGGTAAAAAGATAAAATTAGACCAGCGTGTGCGGGCGGCGTTATTATTTTCCGCCGTTGCCGAATCCCCGCTCCAAGCGCTCAGTGTCGGTGTTGAATTCGAATGTAACAATTTTATTCGCGTAGTAGTGTTTCACTTTAAAAACTTTATTGTTGTTAGTCAAAACTTGTTGATTTAATGTGTATTTATTAAGACTGACACAAAGGAACAACTTTATTCAGTGCGTGTTGTTTTCAGGCTTACTTTTGTTTATTTAGTTATAGACTTGCCTAATGTTTATTTGTGCGTAATTTTGTCATTGAAATATTTGGTCAATGCCTTACTTTACCAACAAAGAACGGGCACATATTCATTAATGAGATACGCCACAACGTACGAATTGATGCTTGCTTACAAGCTGAAGGTGGACATTTTGAAAATTTGTTAAACTAGTTAAAAGCGATGACATTTGTTAAGTGTTCAATTAGTTTAAACAATTTAATCGTTAAAAGCGTGCCTTCAATTGTTATTTAGGTGCAGTTATCTTTTTACATTTGGTTTAAAACCTACGATCTGTATTCACGTCAAATTCTCAGTCTTGTTATTGTTTACAAACGGTTTCCATAGATACAGGCTAAATCACACCAAACAACGTTGCAACAATTGCGCCCGGTAAGCTAACTTCAATTTTGTTGGGTAAGTGCTACCTTACACTAAGGATTTTTAGTAGGTATCTCTTTTTGTATGGGAAAAAAAAGTTGGAATTTCAGAAAAAGTTAATAATGTTTTTTACTCCTACCATAATGTAGAATCACCTAACGAAGTTAATGCACTTTACCCCCGGACACCCTTATATTGATACACGGTGCCGGACAACTGCCAAAATATCCCGAATGGATAACTCATCGGGTATTTACGAATGCAAGCACAAGACAAACAGGAGTGGAGAATAGAGTGTGTCAATTATTTCACCTTTTGAATTCAGAAACGCCCGGGGTCTCAAAAGTTGCGTCTTACAAAGAAAATGAGAACTGCATTTAATTTTTTTAAACGGTTATTAGCCCGCAAAAATGCATTAAAAATCAGAAAACTACCTAAAAATTTTTTTCTAAATTATTTTTATTATTATTTTTTTCAATAATTTAACCTTTTAACGTTTGTTTGTTATTATTGTTATGACAAAAATTAAATAAAAAAAATGATGTTTATGAAGAATTCTGATTTTATCCTGAAAAAGTGTTATTTTCCCCTTTAAATTTTTAACCAACACATCACATATGTTTCAAAAAAAATTTATAGATTGGAAAATAACTAAAAATAAGCAGTTATGGAATGAAAAATAAGTTTGGTTCAAAATATAAAATATGGACACTTTGTTTTATATTTTTTTCCAAATCACGAAATCTATTTATTTTCAAAACTTCCGGCCAATTTAGCGGGCTAATAGTGAACAATAATTTAATTCATTTTTAAGTGTTCGAATAGCTACAGATCATACGAAACTTTTGAGACCCCGGGCGTTTAAAAATAAGGTAATTTTTTTCTCTCTATGGAGAGCGACACAAGCTAGTGGAGAATCCTGGGTCACCGGGGAAATTGGAGTAGGATAATGATTCTCAGCAATGACGAAATGTAAGTAAAAACATGGATGAAATCTTACTCTCCCTTGTTGAGGCAATGTGCGGCTGTGAGGACCCACTGTTCACTTATGAGGCTCCCACCGCAGTTCCAGTTGATATCTGCGGGAGACGTGGGGTCTCCGTAGCCTACGGCAGCCTGCAAGTAATGGTGAAACATTTATAGAGGGATGGTATTATGGAGGTCACCAATTATTTATAGAGGCTTATTGATGGTGACGATAATAGTTAAATATTAATGTGTTTTAAAGTGTGTAAAGGGTGTAAATCAAATAAGTAAGATGTCGGTACATTACTTACAGGTTTATTAACAATTTACAACTTATGCATAATTCCTCTATATTTTAATATTTTACAATAATAATAATGTGAAGGGCAAACAAACACGATATGCAAGTGAGTCTTGACCGGGAGTTTAAAACAGAATGATGCGGCGCAGAGAAAGTTCTTGTGGCTTGAAAATGAATTCGATTGGCTGCTTGGGGACCAATCGAATAGCCAGCCGACTGCAATTCTGTGTCCTTTGTTCGACCTTCACACATTATTAAACGTCAAAATCATAATAATATTTGGATGATTTACATGGCGCAAGGGCGCTGTACAAACTTATGATACATTTCTAAAATCTAAAAAAAAAATCAAGCTAGACAAACTATTAAAACAACTTATGGCTAAAAATTACATACACCGGTTCATTGATCACCGATACGAAAATATATGTACAATTTTTTGACCAATGAACGCGATGCTGCCTAAAAATGAATGAAAACAGGACCATACTTACCTGAGAGATCGCTTGAAATTAACACTGTTTATTGTCTATTTAAAGAAATTTAGACAGAGTTCGCACGCAGAGGACATAATTGTGAACACATGTTATTTTATCCTGAAAAATATTTTAATATTATTTTGTAATATATTCTTTGATGAGTGTATTTTGGTAAAAGCAACATTTAAGTAGTACCTATAAGGATATAAGGATTTGATCTTTCTAAATGTGATTCCTCAAGAGACATATTGATGTGTAAGGACTCCAGTAATTTTAATTCAGTAAGAAAAGTGTGATTAAGACATATCATAAAACACCCGCAGAGTACTTAAGGAGATATTTCTTCCAGATTGAATACAACATTTTTTTGGGCAAGGTCTCAATTCATAAAAATCGTCAATTTGGTATTATGGATTAGGAAAAGAATACCACGTTCTGGGTTTATATTTATTACTAAACTAGCAGTTAAAAACCCGCTCCGCAGGTTCTAACTTGGCGAAGCCGAACCAAAATGCGGCTTTTGGTTCGGCTTCGGTGTAAATTAAAAATACAAATTACCTATTTACGGCGGAATAAAAACTAGTGGTTTATATATTAAAATTACTACCCAAAAATGCATTTTTCAGGTTTTTTTTATTTTTTATTTTATTTTTCATTGTATTTTTAAAATAAATATAGTAAAATTTTTTTTATGTTTTTCTTTTACTCACAAATTTGCCTAAGTTGCCTACAAAATCATGAAACACCAAAATCTTTAGTGGCCTATATCTTATAATTTAAAGCAAAAATAAATAAAGTAGCTCACATCCTAACTAGATATTTAATATATCTTTTGATTACTAAAATAATTTTTTTTATTTTGGTAAAGTATTTTGATCTCAAATCGAAATCTAAAATTTGTATGAAACGGGCAGATATAGGCCGCGCATACGTTCCCCTTAAGGTACGTGCCAAAGATATTGGAAATACAAAAGAGATTATGCTACGATGTTCGCGCCACCATCGGCGGACATTCGGCGACCAATTTGTTCATTTAGTTGATTTTTTTAAGGCATGCAGTAGTTTTTTAGATTTATTGGTTAACAATATAGTTTGAATACGGAAAGACTTCGTTCATTTATTTTAAAGTTCGTTTATTTCGTTCGTTAATTATTCGTTCATTAGTTTATCCGTTAATTGGTAGCGACACCAGAAAGCGCAGTTCCACCCAGTAAAAACTGAGGATGAGGATAGTACATTTTTTATATTTTCAATATCTTTGGTACGGGCTATCCATTAAATTATTAATGATTTTGTTCGCCGTTACTGCAACTCGTAACCGCTGTCCGAAGACTTTGGCAACGCTTTTCGGCGAGCAGATCTTCATGATGCATGAATCGCGGGTACTCTCCATGCATTCTCATATTCTAAGAAACTTTTTTTGAGTCTTTTCTATTTTCTTCATCATCATCATCATCATCATCATCATCATCATCATCATCATCTTCTTCCCCTTATCATATTCGGATCTTATATGTCCCTGTCTTGTGCTGATTGTTCGGCCTCTGTCCATGGTAGCCCCATCCTCTCCTCACACAGTTTCTGGAGTTGCCTCGCCCAACTGTGTCTGGGGCGGCCCACTGGACGTCTACCCTCTGGAATCGCACTCAGTATCTTCCTTGGAATTCGGTCATCAGACATTCTATTTTATTAATGTATTTTTTTCTGGCATGGGGCCCATACAGCAGAGTCGTATTCAATTTTACTAATACCTTGTAAAACAAAGTTTTGCCTCTACTATTCAAAGGTAGCTGCAACCAAATTGCACCATCTTTCGAAGTAACTTTAGTTAGTCAGTGATCATATTTACCATGTGAGGGAATTCAGATTCGGTAGCCTCTGTACCTCCGACCACTAGAGGGGTGGCATCGTGACCGCAATCGTGGGCTCGAATGCCTCGGCGTGTAGCTCTGAACGAAGCGGGACGGCAAGGATTCACATTATAGGCCAAGTCAATGCATTCTGGAAGAAAGGATCATTTTTATTTTAATTCCTCCTAGAAGAAACTTAACAACTCTGCCCTTACCTCTGTCGAAGAAATTAATGACCTGGACTTAAATTTCGACTCTAAATTAAACTTTTTAGCCCATATACACACAATTAATAATAAAAGAATGAAAATTCTTGGCTTCATTCTTTGAAATTCCAGAGGTTTTGGAATATTTCAATTTTAAAATTTTTGTATACATCATTATTACAAAGTCAATCTTAATAAATACACACTAGATAAAGACACATTAAATCAACAAGTTTTGACTAACAACAATAAAGTTTTTAAAGTGAAACACTAATACGCGAATAAAATTGTTAGATTCGAATTCAACACTGACACTGAGCGCTTGGAGCGGGGATTCGGCAACAGAGTAAAACAGCGGTCGTCACAATTTTCTGGTCAAGGGTCACACAGGACAATGTGAGGTATCACTGCGGGCCGCACACTTTTGATTTTGGGGCGGGGGGAGGGGGGGTGTTGCACCTTTTAAATGTGAGAATTTTCGCACACGTGATAAAAATGATTACAATACATAAATAACAAAAATTAACCAATATTAAAGTTTATTTTGCTTTATTAGTACGTGGTGAGCGTGTTTTTTTGTCTTTTTTTACGGTTTTTTTTTACCTACCTCCACCCTCACTGTGCCATCTCTACGCCCTCTAATTTTCTCTGGGAAAAAATATATATTTTGAAAAATAAAAATACGGGCCCCAAAAAAACGGATAGTATAATTGTGCTCGTACATGAACAAAAATATATCTAGTTAGAAAGAAAACGGCAGATATTTGTGCGGGCCGCAAAAAAACCAATAATATAATTAAATATACATGAAAAAAATATATTTAAAAAGAAAACTGCAGATATTTGTGCGGGCCGTAAAAACGAATATTGTAATTGTACATGAAAAAATACATATTTCAAAAGAAAACGGCAGATATTTGTGCGGACCTTAAGAAAACGGATAAGGTAATTAATTGTACACGAAAAAATATATATTTAAAAAGAAAACGGCAGATATTTGTGCGGGCCGTATAAAACGGATGGTACAATTGTACGTGAAAAAATATATATTTAAAAAGAAAACGGCAGATATTTGTGAGGGCCGCAAAGAAAACGGATAATATAATTAATTGTACATAAAAAAAAATATATTTAAAAAGAAAAAGGCAGATATTTGTGCGGGCCGCAAAACACGGATTGTATAATTGTACATGAAAAAAATATATTTACAAAGAAAACGGCAGATATTTGTGGGGGCGCAAAAAAGGATGGTATAATTGTACTTAAAAAATATATATTTAAAAAGAAAACGCCAGATATTTATGCGGGCCCCACAAATATCCGCCGCGTGCCGCTAGAAAACGAATAAAATAATTAATTGTACATGAAAAAAAATACATTTACAAATAAAACGGCAGATATTTGTGCTTGCCGCAAAAAAAACGTATGGTTTAATTGTATATGAAAAAATATGTATTTAAAAAGAAAACGGCAGATATTTGTGCGGACCGCAAAAAAACGTATGGTATAATTGTCCATGAAAAAATATATATTTTAAAAGAAAACGGCAGATATTTGTGCCGGCCACAAAAAAAAGGATGGTATAATTGTACTTGAAAAAATATATGTTTTAAAAGAAAACGCAAGATATTTGTGCGGGCCGCACAAAAATCCGCCGCGGGCCGCAGTTTGACGACCACGGGTGTAAAATAATAATGCCGCCCGCACACGCCGCTCTGATTTTACCTTTTTATCAGAAAACTACCCCTAAAAGTTGGATTTTCGAAAAAAGTTATTTTTCTTTTTTACTTGCACTATCATGTAGGATCACCTCCCGAAGTTAATGCACTTTACCCCCGGACACCCTGTATAGACATCAAAAATGTAAATGGTAGAATATACAATCCTGATTTAATTAACCTCTTGAATTTCATAATATACCTACGAGAGCAACTCTTACAAAATCCTGGTTAAATGCAACAACAACAACAACGAAACACTCGCTTGTACCTAGGTTGCATGAAGTTAGTAATAGATACACAGGTGTGGTAGATCTATTAAACTACACGGAAGATAGGTACAAGAAGGTTGTATTTATTTATTTGTAAGAAACAAACAGCTTTTACATAATATACAGCGATAATAGATATAGGTACAAGTGAGCTGAAGTCAAGTCACAGAAATTTCTTATGCAAAAGTACATTGGAAATGAAGTTTATTTATTGTTATCAAGTTTAATTTGTAGAACTCCATTTTTTATAAAATAAAAAAAACTCCATTGATTATATAATAAAAAAAAAATTAAAAATTAAAATTAAAATGGAAATAAAGTTTTAAAATCATAAAATTAATTTTGGGTTATAGAAAGGGGAGAGGAAGAGGAATATATGAAAAGGATAGGAGATGCTCCCGATACATTCCATACTCTCATATTAATTCGATCGTACGCGTTACTTCATACCGCTATTTCTATAAGTTATTACTGAAAATGTCAATGCTGTGAAATTTTGTATTATATTGTGCGCATACGCGAGGAATTAAAGATTTTTTTCTAATATTTGTTCTACATAAGGGTAAATAAAATAAATCGGAATGTCGGGTTGTTCTTGACGCAATATGAAAATTTATTAAATTTGGTAAGTTCTGGTGATTTCAGGCTATTATTTAGAATTTATACAATAGGATGTGATAAAATTTAGAGGTCGTGTTTGGAGGGATTTGAAATTCTGAAATTTAATGGATTCGGTATAATTTGAGTAGTGTAAGTTTAGTTTTCTTTCTATTCTTTCAATATGGGCTTGGTATAAAGGAGTCCAGATCGGTGTACAGTGTTGTTGTGGAAGGGTTTTGCTATTCGAATTATAAATCTCAGCATTTTATTGGCTTTGTTAATGATTTCATAAGTGTATTGGAAAAAAATTAATTTAACATCTAGGTAACCCCCAAGGAAAATTTCAATTTGGTTGCGTGTAAATGTTAATTTATTGCATTTTGAGATGTTAATAACAAGTTTGTTTCATTCACAATAGACAAAAAGATGATTGAGGTCTTCTTGGAGTTTAATGCAGTCATTGATTGATTTAATAACGAAGTATATTTTTTTATCATCTGCATATGCTAGGTTATTAGCATTTAAAAAGCTTTTGTGAATGTCATATACAGGGTGTCCGGGGGTAAAGTGCATTAACTTCTGGAGGTAATTCTACATGATATTGTAAGTAAAAAAGATAAATAACTTTTTTTGAAATTTCAACTTTTAGGGGTAGTTTTGTGGTAAAAACGTTAAATTTGACCGGCGTGCGCGGCCAGCTTTATTATTTTCCACTGTTACGATACGGGCCAGTCACCACCATTTATTGTTGCCACGATCGCGCCCGGCAGGCTCCCGGCAAGTAAGATCGTACCTCACACTAAGGATTTTTAGTAGGTAGATCTTTTTGTATGGGAAAAAAAATGTTGGAATTTCGAAAAAGTTATTAATCTTTTTTACTCCTACCATCATGTAGAATCACCTCCCGAAGTTAATGCACTTTACCCCCAGACACCCTGTATATACACATTAAATAATAAGGGGCTTAAATGAGAACCTTGAGGTACACCGGAGGGCACAGAAAAACTTTGGACTTTGGACTTTGTTCCCTCAACTTAGACACTTTGAAGTCTACTCCAAAGGTATGAAGTAAGCCACCGGAGTAAATCATCATGGATGCCTAATTGTTTTAATTTTTGAATTAGGATGAAATGGTTTACCTTATCAAAGGCCTTAGAGGTAGATTACATTTACTTGGTTTCTATTGTCCATGTTGCTCGTTAAATATTCCGTAAAATTTACCAAGTTTGTTAGCACTGATCTGATGTTGGATGGTTTGAGAGGAATTACAAGACCGGCATGGAATGCCGATCTGGTGTCGAACAGAGATAATTTTGAATGCTTTAAAAAGTTTGTAAAGTCTTGGGTGGAGAGATGGCCTGTGCTTAGAGTTGCTGACTTAGATTAAAATCATCTTTGTTTCAGGTGCCAAACGTATTGCTCTTGTCTCTCCATGGTTACTCCTCCGTCTCAATTTTATTATTGCCTATGCTCGATTGCTTTATATTTCTGTTATACTCTTGTTTTTACATTTCTTGTTTGGTGGTATGACTACACTGTATTTATTATTCTGTTTTTATTTATAACTACTGTTATACATTATTATTTTTTTGCTCTTTACTGCTACGTAATCTTCATATTATTTTTTTTCTTTTTTCTCTATTTTGTTGCTTCAATTTTTTGTTGATCACGCCTTTTTACCTGTCTTATTTGGTTTTATTATGTTACTAACTTCTTGAATTGTGACTAGGTTGATGTACTGAACTCCATTGTACTGTATTGTCCAACTCCCCACCATGGGGGCGGATAGACCCGGTCCCTGCATCCAGTCAGGTGGCAGAATTCTGGTAGGGCCGTCCCACTAACGCCCGTGTCTCCCCCGGCGTCATAAGCGAGCTTGAGGAATGTTTGCGCGAGCCCGGTTCCCTTCCGTCCTGCCTCCGGTGACCCGAGGCTCACATCATTCCCCAGGGTCTTTGGGAGTATCTCCCCCCTCCCCTCCACAAACACTTCTTCAAGGGTACTTTTGGGAAACTGGATAAGGGACGCGGGCGTTTGGGCACGTTGCGACCAGGCCGCTCGCCCGCTCATTCTCGCCGGGACTGCCCCGTGATAGTGGGACAAACTGCCCCCAATATCTTTCTTTTTATATATTTTCTTTGGTTTTAATCATACTTACACCTGTAAATATTTTTCTTTTTATTTATTATTTTACTCAACTAGATGCTGAACCAACAGGCCAACTATTTTTATCTTTTTAATTACTGCAAATGTAAGTATGCATACATTTTACTTTTTTTACTAACAATCATGCATGCAGGGACATTGGAGGGTCTAGATTCGTTTCAAAATAAATGTAGCTTCCTTTTTACAAAAAATTAGAGTCCTGACGTGTGCGGCTAAGGAGGTTAAACAATCAGTTTCCTCACACAGCCGTGGGAAAGTGGTGGGTCCCCTCCAATGATCTTTTTTGAAGAAATCCGTGTTGTTGGTTTTGTATATTGCCAACAATTGTTGTGTAAATTTGATCGTAGACAATGCGCTCGAAAAATTTACTAAATACCATGAGTATTGAGATTGGGCGGCAATTTTCAATGTTAATTATTGAGCCTGTTTTACGAATAAGGATTATAATTGCTTCTTTAAACTTGAAATTTACCTTCTTTTAGTAACATTATAAACATGTGAGTTAAAGGGTGAGAAAGATTTTTGGCACATTTTTTTGATGAAATATGGCGAGATACCATCATTACCAGCACCCTTAAGTACATCTAAATCTAAATTATTCAGGTATTTATTGATCATTAGATTGTCAATATTTACATTAGGAATGATTATTTACATAAGTAGAATTATCGATTATGCTGGTATTGTTCGTGCCCATATCGCTTACGTAGGTGGACTGAAAGTTTTTAGAGAATAATTGACATACTTGATGAGTGCCGGTACCTGACTTGTCTCTAAGGTGCATGATTTGTGGGATGCCTGTTGTTTTACTTTTGTTTTTAGCGTAATTCCAGAGTTGTATATTATTATCATGAATATTAGATTTAACCGAACTTATATATTGATTATAGCAATGCTTCTGTAGGTGTTTTTGTTGTGTTCATTTGATAGCTAACTCTATGTAATCATTTGGATTAGTATAGGATTTCCATTTTTTATGAAATTTTATTTTTCTTTAATGATCTTGATTAGAGGAGCTGAACAGCAGTTTAGATTTTTTTTTCTTATTGACGAGGCGTTTGGGGACAAATTAATTGATAGAATTATTAAGATGTTATAAAAGGAATCAACTACTTCGTTAATGTTCGCATTTTCCTGAGTAAATAACCAGTCTATCATCGACAGATATCGGTTGATTAATTCATAGTCGGCTTTTCAAACAGGCATAGTACTTTAGGAGGAGCGTTGATAACTGGAAGTGTATCGATTTGTAATATAATTTGAAGTGATGGGTGGTGTGAGTCATCACTGACAAAAGGATTGCATGTACAAGATACATGGATTATTAAATATAGGATTCGTTTATTTGATTTTTTTATGTGATTGTACTATTTTAATTCGTAGTAATAATTTGTGTCAATAAGTGTGGAACTATTTGTATTAAGTTTCCAGGTGTTAAGTGTGAGTCATGCACTTCCCATATTATAGTGGGCATGTTAAAGTCTCCAATTACAAGTAAAATGTCATTGGGAAATTGATCTTTTACATTAGAAAGTAAGCAAAGAAATGAACTGAGAGCGGTTTCATATCTATGACCTTGTGACAAATATACACAAGCTACATGGATAGTATGTATGAAGGTATAGTTAGAGGGAGGAAAGGTGCCCCAAATGCATTCGGCATTGCACATCAAGTCTTCGCGAGGGTATGCGTTAAGATTGTTATGTGTTATGATCATCACTCCACAGCTTCTTGGTTATTGATGATATTTCTCGAAATGTTATTTGATTTATTCCGTCTAATGCTGTAATATTCCTAATTATAAAATATTTTCAATCAATATTAATTTAATTTGTACTATAAAATTTAGTATAATTGTATCTCTAGCGTATTTTCTCAATCAAACGTCATAATTAACTTTTATAAACTTTGTTATTATTTCTTTTTTAACTATGATTTTGTGATATGTTTTCAACGTTTATGGTATATTTATACCGTTCATATTAAATAAATAAAGAAAAATTTATACAGTAGGTGATTAAGGCCAAAAAATGATCCATGAAAAAAAGTTGTACTATATCTATTTTCAATTTATTCTAGTTACGCCATCCTTGGGCAGGTTAGAGTAGCAAATTTCAAGATTTTATTTTGTTTGGTTTGTCTGAGGATTGATTCTTCCTCCCTCCTCCTCCTAGGGATTCGGGCTAGAAAATTTTTATTATTAATTTTTTGCACTTAGAGTCAGTGCACAGAAAGGTTCGACGAATATTGAGAAACTGGATTTGAATAAACACTTGTTCAATTGCGAAGCGTTTTGCAGCAAAAACGCTGTAAAATTTTGAAGAGGTAATGTTTTTAAAATGTTCCTCAACATTTGTGCTAAGGCACCAAACATAGCAGCCATTTGGGGTGATCTATGTCATGAGTGTTGGTTATCCAGTAATAGTTTCCGGGGCGGTGGTACCCATACACGCCTCCCAAATTGAAAATGTATGCAAATGTAACATGTACAAGTACACAATTATTATTTCATGTAATACGAGTATATTCATGCATCCCTTTTCCACAAATTCTGATCTTTTTCCTTAGGCCTCAAGAATATCGTAAAGAGTAGGTACTACTTTCACATTTATAAAACTGGGAAGACTTCAGTGGCTGAGTCATGTGAAGAGAATGACCGAGCATCGAATACCAAAGTCTCTGCTAAACTCAATACCGATAGGGTGAAGGAGCCTGGAAAGGTAAAGATTAAGATGGAGCGTCAACGTCCTCTTCCCTTGGAACTTCTAAACTGGAAAGAGCTGGCACAAAACCGAGATGAGTGGAAGAAGACTCTTGAGGAGGCCAAGACCCACCAGGGGTTGTAGAGCCAAAAGTGATGATGATGTTGACTACTTTCACTTACTATCCCAAGCCTTCCGACCCGTTTTCTGCACATTGACCGCTCCGAGCGGCAGGGGCGGACAATTCAGGTAGGAATACCCAGCAGATCTAGAGGTCCGCCTCAGGAACAGCGATGGAATTACGCCACTTGTCGCTGGACTGACGAAATCATCCTGGGAAGTGTCGCAGCACACTATAGAAATGTTTCCCTCGTAGAGACACACCTAAGCAAGAAAAAAATTACTTCAGGAAGGCATTATTTAATATGGTACGGTGAACGACGAACGACGAACGACGAACGACGAACGACGAACGACGAACGACGAACGACGAACGACGAACGACGAACGACGAACGACGAACGACGAACGACGAACGACGAACGATGAACGATGAATGATGAATTATGAAAGTTGAACGATAAACGATACATTAAATTATGTAGGGTAAGTAAATACCTGTGGACGTTTCCCTAATTTAAATCCCATCTTGGCTGACTTGCAGTCCTTCAGAGATACACACACTCCCGAATCGCCAGACTCTTCAAGAATGCACTCGTCTCCTAAAAACATAAAACAAAAAACTTTATGAATTTTAAAATTACATATTTTTTGAAAAGTTTGCAATTGGATTTTTTTGTTTTCCAAATTGGTCAAATTTGTCAGTAAAAATTGTTATTTTTAAAACGGTTTTTATCTGAGATCTAATTTTCTCGAATATAATAAATCAAAACCTAAAATAACTCTGAAATCATAAGATTTATAAGTGGGCACCTAATTAACTCTCAACAAGCCAAGATGCCAAACATAATGTCCGTAACCATGCATTTTTTTACGTGCGTTTAAACCATGGAGATCTTTTTTTTTGTTATTTGTTCATTTTATAGGGCAGGCAGGCGATCAATGATTTTTTCACATTTTTTTTAAAAGGCACATTATGTATTAATTCTTTGCGAAAGAATACCTAAAATACTAAAAATATATTTAAAGTATTTAAGTAGATATTATAAGAAATATAGTAATTTTGGGGTCTACTTTCGGCCCCAGTTGGATGCGGGAGAGTTAATCATAATAATAATCATTTATACATTCTTAGTACGTTTTCAAGTCTAATATAATTCTTCGATCTGGTACCCCATTTTAAAATACATTCAGATTCAATAAAAAAAATCAACACAAATTCCTATGATACATTAATTTTAAACTCGATATTCTCGTTGAAAATATAAACTACTAGCTGACCCGACAAACGTTGTTCTGCCATATAAATTGTAAGTGTGTAGGGTTTGGGACAGTAAGAGAAATGGAGCGCTGTAGACGATGACCGCCGATAAAAACAAAAAAAACACCAACTTAAGTAGAAAAATGAGAAAAATAAAATCAATAAGAATTTCGAAGAGCAATTCAGAATACGATATTTGTTGTCAATCCGTCTTTAGCCAATACAAATAAGCTCGATGGTTTGCCCACGCGAGAACATGATGCCGAATGAAATATTAAAATGACGCAGCGCTTCTCGTGAATGTGCGCATGTTTGGATGAAAACTCGATGAGGCAGACGTAGTGCCATCTGTCTTTCAACAACTTAAGTAATTTCGTTCTGTTTGAAATACGAAAAACGGATTTAATTTGTTCATACAAAAATACTAAAATCGCGATTAAAAAATGGGAAGGTGGGGGTAGGAGGATTGAAATTTGAGGTTATAGGTATTTTTAAAGCAAATAACAAAAAAAAAATAAGTACAAAAAATATTGACAAAAAAAATCTGGATAGGGACACCCTAATCACCTAGCGGTGTTAAATATACTTTAAAACCTATTCTCATACCTACCAAATATACATAAAAAAATCCCAAAAATTGGTCAAGCCGTTTCGGGTGTGTACGACCATAAACACCGTTCTACGAGATTTTTATATATAAGATTTTATTCAAATAGGCAAATTTCAAAATTACATGGAAGATCGCAGTCGACTCAGACTGACTTTAAAGAGAAGAGATAATGAATGGGCGGAGGCAATTTTAGATAATGCTTGATAGAAAAGAGGATATTTGTTTAGAGAGGGACCCCAAAAAATGCGTGATGATCTAAAGTTCCCACTCCTAGATCACAGAATGTACAATTTGGAGAGTCGAACACATGCACATTTTAAGGGCCCGCAACCCGGATTTCTACCGATTTATTACATATTTCCCTTAAACACGGTAAGTTTTAAAGCTCTTAAAAAAATATGATATTCTTGAAGATAATATCTAGACTTTGTCCGGGCCGAAACGCAAATTATATCAAATTCCCTCCATAGAAAAAAATCGCAAAGTATGCTTCAAAAATTATTATAAACACGTTTGATTCAGTTATTTTACAAGTTATATGTATGAAAAAATTCACAGTGTTTCTTTAAATGTTTATTGAGATAATGTCCGCGAGATTTTTGCTCTATTTTAAACGAGTCGTGTTTTATTAAACATTTTCGCAATTTTCGCATCGATTTTGTCTCGCTGTAAATGTTAGCGCTCTCCTCTAACATTCGTAATTTCGTATCTCTCCAACTTCTTCTTTTCGAACCCGGTTGCAGAGCCTTAATAAGGTACGAAAGAACGGAACAATATCCAATTCTCATTAGAAGTGAGGAATTTTTATTTTTTGGAAAAATGATGGAAGTGTTGATATATATAACCACGATATTGATGGAAGAGTCCTTTGTATTGAGACGTAGCAGGTTCCCATGGATTGCCCAAACATTTCGAGATCTCTATTTGACTTCAGTAATATTTTTCAAATGTTACATTAAAAATTATAACTTATTAAAACGAAAGTTTGAATGATAAAATTTTGATTTAATTAAATGAAGACAATATTAGCGAAACTCAATCGAAAATCTGGAGACAGAAACATCAAAAAAAGATATTGGCACCTCAGGGACACGAACCCAGGACCGTCTTCTTTCGTGGCGATAGCTCTGCCAGTTGGTATAGCTAAGGTGTCTATATCAAATTGGTCACTTTTAAGTGTATAATACTTGGATGATTTATGTAGCGCCGTTTTTGTGAAAAATCACCTCAAGGGCGCTAAAAAACTTATAATACATTGGCGTTTTTTACGCTCTTGTTCTTTATAGGTTTTATATTGTGTGATCTTGCAGTTGGAAATTTTCTATGCTACTCGCCTTTGCAAATTAAACACTTTTTGCATTTGTCTGATCGTACTTTTTATATTTCTTGATTTTCATCCAAAAAATATTACAGTATGGCTAGGATTTCAAAATGGAACACATTTTTTTTCCTAAGACAAAAAAGCTACATTCTTTTTTTTTTATAGAACACATTTTTTTTTCCTAAGACAAAAAAGGTACATTCTTTTTTTTTATTGAACTAATTCGAATAGAAAGAAAATAATAAAATTAGGTAGGTACTTGCCTAGAAGTAATCCCATAGAACAAGTACCTACTTAATAAATATCAATTTTAACCATACATTTCTAAAATCTAAAAAAAACTACAAGCTAGACGAACAATTAAAAACAGCTTATGGCTAAAAATTGTATACACCGGTTCATTGATCACTAAAACGAAAATATATGTACAATATTTTGACCAATGAACGCGATGCTGCCTAAAATTTAATGAAAACAGAATCATCCTTACCTGGGTGGTCGCTTGAAATTATCACTGTATATTGTTCATTTAAAGAAATTTAGATAGAGTTCGCACGCAGAGGACATAATTGTGAACACATCATACGTAATGTATCATACAGTTATATCTAGATAGCATTTAGTTCGGGTTTGAATCTTGCAATCATATATGTATAAAGGTAGCAGCCAATAATATGTGCGTTAAGAAAAATGAAGATAATGTTGGTAGTTCTTAGTCGAAGTAGGATACAGTAAAAAGTGATCGAATTGGATATAGACACCTTAGCTCCAGGGCTGGGCAGTATTTGAATTACTTGTATTTGAAATACAAATACGTATTTTGTATTTGTATTTTTTTGTAATTGGTATTTCAATTACCTGCTGCTGAGGTATTTTGTAATTTGTATTTCAAATACTCATGGCTTCAAAATACATTTTCAAATACATTTAGCGATCTTAATAATGATAATGAAAAATAAACTAACATAGATAATACGTAGAGTAAAAACGCTAGAATCCTGTACTATTGTCCTATTGTCCTGTGCTACAGCACTCTTACTAATGATTATTTGTAGTTTTCTTATCATTGCTTTATAATTATATTTTTGTCTTGTACTATAAAAGCACTGTTATTGTACATTTTGTATCAAATTATTTAAACTTATCATTGCTTTGTACTGTATATTTTTATAGTATTAGATCAAGCACTATAGGAATAATTTGACTGAACACTAGATTATTTTTAAGTTAATTTCTGTAGAGCGCACTTGCTAAATGTTATTTGTTTTAAGTTAATTACTGTACAGCGAAATAACACAAAACTGCGCTATACAAATGTCATCTATGTATATAAAAATGAATTCTTGTTTCCCTTGGTCAGGCCATAACTTCAGAACGACTTTATCTATTTCATTCATCTTTTTTTTCATTCAGTTTTCTAATACTTTGTAGAAGGTTCTTACGGAAAGAAAAATTAAGAAAATTATGCAGAAAATTGGATAATTGCAGAAAACTTGACGACTATTTTAACTTCGCACATTTGACAGTTCGCGCGTTTTATGAAATTGAATTTAGCAGGCAGCTGTTTTTTGTAACAAAAGAATTGTCTATGGTTTTTTTTTTTATTTTTGATATTTTAAATAGGTACCTACGTTAGGTACCAGATTTGATTGCTTGTTCTTATAATATACAAAAATGAATATTTGTAATATGTGAAAAATGAAAATTTTAATAAAAAATTGTAATATCTGGCACGCGAGTTGTTTGAAAACTGAATGTACTGGGACTGAATATGTGGAACGCAGGAGGGTGGTTGGCGGGGAGTGGGAGAGGGGAAAGGATAGGCTGGGAAGGTGGCAGGGGAATGGGATGTGGGAGGGGAACGGGGACGCACGGTAAAGGACATGCAGGGATAAAAAAATTATTTCTTTGAATGTGGAATTGCAACGCATGCCGGTAACCAGCTAGTGTTATAATAATAATTATTATTATTATTATCTAACACCTAAGTTCTATACCTCAAAACTTTACAAGTGGAGCGGATACGTGACGTGTCTTCTGAGCAATACGATTGGTCAATTTTTGCACGTCTCTGTTTCACTCTGCTCAGCTTTGCTTCTATGGAAACGCACCCTTAGATAAGGGCGCTTACGACAATTTATTTCAACCAAAGGTTCTACCAAAACCAAATGTATTTTGTATTTTGTAATTTGTATTTTGTATTTGATATTAAAAAATGGTTAAAATACTGTATTTTGTATTTCAAATACACGATTTGAAAGTATTTTGTATTTCGTATTTCAAATACATGCGTAAAAGTATTTTGTAATTTGTATTTCAATTACAGCAAAGCATGTATTTTGCCCAGCCCTGCTTAGCTCAGTTGGTTGAGCTCTTGCCATATAAACAGAAGGTCCTGGATTCGAGTCCCAGAGGTGCCAATATCTTTTTCGATTTTTCCGTCTCTAAATTTTCGATTGAGTTTAGCTCATTTTGGCTTCATTTAAATATTACAATTTGAGGTCTTACTCACAAAGTTAAAAATAAATAAAAAAAGTTTTACCCACAGACTTCAAACGTGTGCTGACTCACCGGTTTTCCACGATTTTTCGTACACCTTGCACATCTCAACATAATATTGATTTGCAAGTATTTACTGCAAAATCGAAGGTTGGATAGATAACCCGTAGGCTATCGTGTTAAAAGATATAACACATATAAACACTAGTTGCGATTACTGCTATTTACAAATTCAGCAAGTTACTCTCCATTAATCGCGCAATCACAATTTTATCCACTTCGAAAAAATACTACACTTACATAATATTTACAAATTCAGCAAGTTACTCTCCATTAATCGCGCAATCACAATTTTATCCACTTCGAAAAAATACTAAAAGTAATAAAAATAATAAAAATACTAAAATACTAAAAGAACGAATTTGATTATATTTCTTAGCGTAATAAATATCACTTTTAAACTACTTGCACTTAATTTTACAGTAAACTTTTATTAAAACAAACTTTCTTTATTTTTATTACTATTACTTATAAAAAAAACACTTATCCACTGGAGCGCTTTTTGCCACAATATGACGGCCGGCATAGTCCAGTGGTAAGGCTCTTGACTAGCACTCCGAAGGTCGCGGGATCGAATCCCGGCGTGGCAAATAAATTTTATTGGATTAATTTGAGTTATTTCATAAATTATTAATTTAAAATAATAAACAGTATATTTGCGGCACGTTCCAGAGTGGAAGATACTCTCAGTATCGCCCTGGTTTAAGACCACCATTCAGAATTGAAACGTTGCTTGAAATGGCATTAGCCGTGTTTGGTGACCAGATCTGAATAGCCAGGTACTTCCCCACCTTCCTCTTCCCTATCTCCTTCCCCTCCCCACTACCTTCAGCCTCACAACATACCCCAATTGGGGATGCCATAGTCCCACTGGCTCCAGACGGGAACAGTTGGGTCTCTTGTGCGGTATTCATGTAAAAAAAAAAAAAAAAAACTATTTAAAATACCTCGGATTGCTTTGCTGCCAATTTTGACAAATTTTCCCTTATTTATAAGTAACTAGCTGGTCCCGGCGTGCGTTGCTATGCCTTTTAATAAAAAAAATGTAGAAACAGGTAGAAACCTGCGCGTCCTTTCCCATTCGTCCCATTCCCCTTCCGCCTCCCCTTCTTCTCCTGCGTCCTCTTCCCCTTTCGCGTTCCCATTCCGTCACCTCCACTCCACTCCCCCCCCCCCTTCCCCCATCCCACGAATCCCCCTCCCCCCTCACACGTTCCCTTCCCCTCTCGCGTTCCCCTTCCACCTTTCCCGCCCCTCTTCCCTTTCCCGCTCCTTCGTCCCGCCAACCCTCCTCCCGCGTTCCATATATTCAATCCCAGTAAATTCAGTTTTTAAAAGCCCGCGTGCCACCTTTTACAATATTTATTCAAATTTCTATTTTTCATGTAGATATATTAAATTTGGTACCTAACATAGGTACCTATTTAAAATATTTAAAATTCTTGATTTGATTCAAACTATTAGGGGAGTACCTACTTTAAATAAATTTTTCAATTTTTCAAAAAATAGAATCCTGATTGAACAATCATTCATTGTTTTGCAAAATGTCATTCTCTAACACGAAAAATGTCAAACATGCGATGTTTTCTGAAATTATCCAATTTTCTGCGCAATTTTCTTAATTTTTCTCTCCGTAAGAACCATCCTCGTACTTCAAGAAATATTCTAAAAAAAGAATTAGCGAAATCGTTTCAGCCGCTCTCGAGATTTGCGCTTACCAACAAATTTAGCGATTAAAAATTATTAAATTATAAATCCTACGAATATGTGATAATCGACAAAAAATAGGTAAATTCTTTGGCTATATAGAATTATAATCAGTTTTTATGTCTCCATATTAAAATTCGGAGGTATGATTTATTTTAATGTGGGCGGAAAATATTCAAAATGGTAACCAAAAAATTTCGAGCAATCTGAGGAAAAAGTTTTAAATTGCCCTGTCGGTCCAGGGGTTATCAGACCAGTACTCACATACGCAACTGAGACTACTTGGGTACAAATTGAGAGGAATGAGGATGAGCGAGCACTGGATGTTTTTGAAAGGAAAATTTTGAGGTGTATCTTCGGATCGGTTTTAGAAAATGGATTTTGGCGCAGACGTTACAACAATGAGCTATATATATACTCTGTTTAAGGATCTAAACGTCACAAAATTTATAAAACTGGTAAGGCTTTGGTGGCTGGGTCATGTGGAGAGAATGACCGAGCATCAAGCACCAAAGTCCCTGCTGAACTCAAGACCCATAGTGCGACGGAGCCTGGGAAGACAAAGATTAAGATGGGGCGACAACGTCCTCAAAGACATATCTACCTTGGAGATTCTAAACTGGAGAGAGCTGGCACAAAACCAAGATGAGTGGAGGAAGACTCTTGAGGAGGCCATGACCCACCAGTGAGCTAAGAGTGATGATGATGATGACCCATATATTCATTTATTTTTAAAATCTATTCACTTCTTTGGCGAAATTACCTACTGAGATTCTATGGGCTCACTCTAACCGTGTAATAATTTAATTTTATATACTTTATAACTTGTGTTACCTCCATTATCGAGGGGCGAAGCCCTCGACTAGATATCTGAGGTCGCGGGTTCAAATCCCGGCGCAGATAAATATTATTAGATTGATGTGAGTTTTAACAATTAAATGATTTAAAATAATATAAAATATATTTCTGGCACCTTCCAGAGTGAAAGATTCTCTCAGTATCGCCTTGGTGTATGAGTCATGAGTGGCGGCTCGTGACTTTTGGTTGTGCTAGGGTGCTAATATTAAAAAAATGGCATCATGGATGTTGTCGTATGCGAAAAATATTTTTTTTTTTTTTCAAAAATCGGTGTTTTGTATGAACATTTTTCAGGAAATCGGTGCGGCGCACCACCAAACTGAAACTAACCTGAAATTTTTCATACAAAAAACTGTTTTTCAAAAAAAAAAAAAAAATTTTTTTTCGGCTACAACAACATCAATAATGCCATTTTTTTAATATCAGCATTCTAGCACACCAACAAGTCACGAGCCGATAAGTATGACCACCATTCAAAATTGGAAAGTGGCTTGAAATGGCTTTAGACGTGTTTGGTGACTAGATCTGAATAGTACTTCGACACCTTTCTCTTTCACATCTCCTTCCCCTCCCCACTAGCCTTCAGCCTCATAACAAACCCCATCTAAAAGAGAGATTTGTAAGTATGAATGTTAGAGGGAGCACGCTAATATAAAAAAACTATTAGAAAAAAATATTTTGAACAATGACTTATTTAAAATAGAGCAAATATCACTCGAATATTGTCTAAAGTAGAATTTAAAGAAACACTGAGAATTTTTTTATACCTATAACATGTTAAATAACAGATATAAATGTGTTTTAAATTTATAACAAAAAATTTACTGACCTTTTTTTAAATTCTGCGCACATCCGAACTTTGCAATCAACACCACTGTTAAAACAAAATACGCAACCGACATCATTTTGTCAGACAAAATAAAAAAAAAAATTAAGATATCAAAATAATTATTGCTCTGCAATAATATGTATTTTTTTTTAATATAATTCGGTATGTTTTGAGATGGTCGGCCCACATCCCGTTCGGATATAAGAAGCGGACGTGACTGCAAGTCCACGGAATGAATGTTGCTTCTTATCAGGTAAGTATTCAAGATAGTTTTGTTTTGATTTAAGATCAGGGGTCGGGATTGCATGGCATTGTAAAGACACCTATTTACATTATTTTGCCTTGATTAAAGGTCAGCGGCGTGACGAGTTTGCAGCAGTTTGGCCAGTTGCCCGGGGTGCGTGTTTCCGTGTTCAACAGGAGGCACCATGCCTCGAAATCAACACGGTTTTGTAAAGCTATTTCACCTTCCGAACCCGTGTTCAATAGAAAACCATCCAATTGTGCACGGGTTTGTAACGCATATTCTCTTTCCAAACCCGTGTTCAGTACGAGGCAAGCGTCCTCGGCGGTACATGAAACATAAAAAATATTATTGCCAAACAAAATAAAAATTTATACATGATATTCAGTGAAGAATTATTGACAAGTTTGTACCTGTATTTATAACTGCAGAGCATGCAAAGAAATGTATAAAATAATTATGTACACATACCAGCTAGACAAACCCTGCTTTGCCTAACAAACCATTCAAAACCTGGGATGTATTTTATTATATTATATTATATTATATTCATAGTTTATATTTCTATCTATATTTATAGTTATTGTTTTTATATTTTAGCAGGAGTAGTTCAAGACACAAGCGCGGTGTATATTCATACTGTCGTACTTATAATATAATACTGTATAAAACATGTTTTAAATCAGTGAAAATAATTTGTAGCCACAAAAATCATTGCAGTTTCATCGCTCAAAAAAATCATATAGATTATTACGTTCGTTATTATATCTAATATTGTAAATTTTAATATAGTTTCTCCTATAAGTGTACTTGTATTAAAAGTTCAAACTCCTAAACACATAACCTAACATAATTTGATTTCTTTATGTTGTAAATCTTTTGTAATTCCTCCATCTTGTTCTTTTAATTCCTCCATATTGTAAATCTGAATGTATTATACATATGTTACCAGGTTAATTCGGTAAATCCGATTATAATATTTACTACCAGATTACCTTTCTACTTTGTCACAAAAAAATGTATGTGTACTTATATTTATATATTTTATATACATTTTCTTTATTACACACCTTAGCTTCAGAGAAAAAAGAAATTTTCAGTTTTTTTTGTTTTTTTTGTTATGTAATTATGTACATTTCAGGAACAATATGAACTAACATGTCAATTTGTCTGTCCTGGAACGGGAAACTTTCCTAGTTGGACAGGCAAAGCTTCCGAATTGTAATTTGTACTTTCTTTTGTATCTATAATAAATAAAATAATGTCTAAATTATGATGATATGCAGCTTTCTTGGTTTGAACCTCAACCAACCTCAAGTCGGTACTTTTACGTTTTTATTTTGACGAAAATTTATTTTATAAGATTGTTACTTCGGACAAATGTCATATTTGATTATCTATTAGTTAAAAAAGAAATGTTAGTATTATCCGTGCATTAATTCAACAACACGAACGTTCCGTATTATCCGTGAGGTAGAATAAATTCACTTTTACTAAAAAAAAAATAATAATAAAGAATTATTAAAAAAATATAATATAGAATACTTTTCCTCATACTTCGTACTGAACACAGGTTTGGAAAGTGAATTGGCATAACAAACCCATCCACAATTGGATGTCGCTTGCCTTCTATTGAGCACGGCTTTGGAAGGTGAAATGCGTTATATACCCGAGTTGATTTTGAGGCATGTTTGCCTCCTTTTGAACACTGAAAGGGAAATACGCGCCCGGGACTACATGGTATTGTAAAGACACCTATTTACTATATTTTGCTTTGATTAAAGGTCAGGGACGTGATGAGTTTGCGGCAGTTTGGGCAGTTGCCCGGGGTCGGGATTCTATGGCACCTATTTACTTTATTTTCATATTGATGTATTTTTCTGTGCAAATGGGTGTCAATCTTTATCTTTAATAATAATAATAATAATATTTGGATGATTTATATAGCGCCGTTACTGTGAAAAATCACCTCAAGGGCGCTGTACAAACTTATAAATACACTAGCTGATCCGGCAAACTTCGTACCGCCTCAGAATCAAAAACTGTTGTCAACTTATTAGCTGAATTGATCTAAATTGTTTCTCCCTGCGTATACCATACCTTGATCTAAATTATTTCTCACTGCGTATCCTTTACCCTCTCGCGTTCCCTCTCCCTCTCCCCACTCCACTTCTCCCCTTCCCCCGTCCCGCTAACCCCCCCTTCCTGAGTTCCTTTCCCCCTCCCCCTCCCCCCACCCCGGTTCGCAGTTCAATATTATACCCCTTACAATATTGCTGCAGTTCTTTCAAAATAGGAGAATTCGTTCCATACAAAATGTATGGGGAAAATAATTTTCTTCGGAGTGAAACACCCTTTACTTTTAGGGGTATGAAAAATAGATGTTGGTCGATTCTCAGACCTAACAGATAAGCACACAAAATTTCATCAAAATTGGTTCAGCCGTTTCGGAGGAGTATGGTAACAAACACCGTGACACGAGAATTTTATATATTAGATTTCTCTAATCTAAAAAAACTAAAAGCTAGAAAAACAATTAAGACAACTTATGGATAAAAATGGCATACACCGGTTCATTGACCTCTTTTCAAAGAGCTTTAAAATAATTAACAGTCAATCGTAATCGAAGCCTCTCTTTTATTTCCAGTATTTAGTATGGATTCCATTTATTGGGTAACCAACACCTCTGTCATGGGTTACCCAAAGTAATTCGCTACAGATATACGCTAGATTGCCCAAGTTCATCGGGTGAGGTGTTTGGTCTTATTGACGGCGTGTGACCACCATCTGCGTGGCGGACCGGATCGGGAGAGGATGGTTTAGGGAGACCCTGTGGTAGCTCCAGCAGGTCTCACTCGACCCATCGTCTTGCGTCCTGGACACACCTTACGTCCTGGACCCCTAGATTCCTTCCTACCCACCCATCATAAACGTTTCCTGTTTAAAACTTTTTCTCTTTTCTTTACTTAAAAAGACCCTACATAAACCATCCCCAAATATTAGGTCCTTACATATGAAATTGGCCTTTTGCCGTACTGGCAACTTTGATCTCAAATATCTTCTCTTTGGTTAAGAATTCCAAATTAAAATTTATACAGCTACTTACTCATGTATGGAAAACTTGAAATATCGCGTTATTTACGAGTACGAGTTTCACCGTGGCACCAGTGCTGCAGAAACGGCTCGAAGGATTAATGATGTGTATGGCGACGGTGCCGCAAAAGAAAACACATTGCGTTATTGGTTCCAACGTTTTCGTTCTGGAAATTTCGACCTGCAAAACAAGCCCCGTGGACGGCCGGAGTCCAAAGTTGTTAATGAAGGATTGAAGGCTATTGTGAAAGCGGATCCATCGCAAACCACGTCCGAGTTAGCTGCACGCTGCGAGGTTAGCGATAAAACTGTTTTAATCCACTTGAAGCAAATTGGGAAGGTGAAAAGCTTGAAAGGTGGGTACCTCACGAATTGAGGGAAGCAAATCAACAAACGCGCGTTGACCGCTAGACCACACACTGCACAACAGACGGCTACCAAATTAGAGGAGCTTTAATTAGAATGTCCAAGACATCCACCATACTCTCCGGACAGATTACCATTTTTTTCGAAATTTGAATAACTTCTTGCAAGGGAAAAAACTCAACTTCGATGGGGCAGTCCAAACCGCCTTCAAAGATTTTATTGATTCCCGTCCGAATGGTTTTTTTTGGAAAAGATCGATGAACTACCTATGAGATGGCAAAAGTGCAAAGATAACAATGGTACATACTTTGATTCATCATCATCATCTTCTTCCCCTTATCCTATTCGGGTCGGGGACCCATTGCATCGACAAGGCTCCTCCATATGTCCCTGTCTTGTGCTGATTGTACAGCCTCTGTCCATGGTAGCCCCATCCTCTCCTCACACAGTTTCTGGAGTTGCCTCGCCCAACTGTGTCTGGGGCGGCCCACTGGACGTCTACCCTCTGGAATCGCACTCAGTATCTTCCTCGGAATTCGGACATCAGACATTCTTAGTACATGCCCAAGCCACCTCAGTGCGATTTTTCTACGAAGAGTAGCAGTGGTTCAACGTTTAGATCATCTCGGATCGTGGAGTTTCTTATATGATCCCATTTCATAACCCCTGCCACTCGTCTCAAGTACCTCATTTTGGCAGCTTGGACTCTAGAGCGTATTCGTTCATTTAGCATCCATGTGTGGTGGCCGTAAGTGAGCGTCGGGCGGTATACCGTTTTAAACACTGCCATCTTTGTTTTGATGCTCAGCTCGGCTTTCCTTATCACTGAGCTGTAGAGAGGACGCAATACTCTGCTTGCCGCCACTACTTTGATTAAATAAATATATTATATTTAAAAAAAATCGACTTTATGTTCCTCCCATACAAAACGCCAATTTCATATGTAAGGACCTAATATAACATTGGCCAACTTATTTTCCTCCTATGTGGAGCTAAATTTAAAAAAAAAATCACTTTTATTTCCTGTATTAATATCACAAGAAAATTATATAAGCGAACTTAACTTAACCACAAAATAGATCCCCTGCGCGAAAAAATCTCCATTTATTTAAACATTGCAAATCCTCGATATACGACCTTAGAATAGGTTAAGGATGGTGAACCCTTTCAGATTGTGTGTACATTTGAAAATACATAGATATCAGATTTTTTTCTTCGTTATCCTAGCCCGTTTAATCACAACACACTATATTTGTCCCAGCTCTTATTTGTCCAATGGACCATAAGAAAATTTTTTAGGAAGAGGTTTTCTTTCATTATTATATGAAGGTGTGTATGTACTTATTGGGTGTATACTAGTCCTGGGTCGATCGATCGTTTTACACGACCCGGGTGGCTCACGACCCACTTATAAATAAGTAAATTAGCTGTAAGCTGTAATGCTTTATAATAATTTCTTTTTATTAAGGTCAGACATTTTACACTTTTACCAGTTTATATTTTCTATTACAATGCACAATTACATTCACACCCACATGAAAAATGAAAAGTTTTTATGAAAACAGCACTTAGCACTTTGATTAATAATACCAAGATACGCTCTTATTAAAACGTCTTCGTGTCTAGTCGAATATTCAAAAATTGAATCTATCATACAATCCCGCTATGACGTGACACACGGGCAGGAAGCAGGATACTGTTAGGTCACGCACGTGTGTGCGTTGATCGGCAATCGGCGACCGAGTGTGTCGCAGTTGCAGTTCGAGAGTTCCGGGAGCTGACACGTCTCGCCACTCGCCACACGGGCACCCGGCGATCGGTCCGTGAGTCACGGGGTGCAGGAATGTATCGTAGTTGGTAGGTTGCGGGAGTGTGTCGCGGTTCACGGGTCCCGGAAGACCCGGGTGCTGACGAATAAATAACCCGCTCGCTCTTTGGTGGTTCGTGAGCGGGTTTCGACGATCAGGTCTTTCACGATCGACCCAGGACTAGTGTATACATACGTTATTATATCAGTCTATGGTACCGCTACCGGTCGTGTTTACAACCGCTCTATTAAAATGTCAACAAAATGCGAGTGTCGCGTCGTAATTAACGAGTTGCTAACATTCATACAAAATAAAGTGGATGTTCTGGACGAAGTGAGCATTATACAAATATGCTCCACAAGCTTCCAAGAGGACGAAATTGAAAGTGCCAAATGCCTTCTGTTAGAAGCCGTCCCTGGCCGTCGCGTCACGAGAAAAGGCGATAGTAAAATAACAAAAACATTGCACGACATAATAAAGATCGTCAAAGAAACAGATCCAGATCAACTACCGACGTTTGTGGCCCGTGATCTCAACAAGTAGCCACCACTTACATTCGATCACATCGACGTCACAAGATTTCTGAAAGACTTGACATTGCTAAAAGCCGGAAAGGCGACAATATGCGAGACAAACGCCTTAAAACAGGAGCTCTGTGAGTTAAAAGAAACTGTCAGTAAAATCACACAAGAAGGGTTCCGTTTAAATAATAAAAATCCAACACCGAAGACGAATGCTAGTCAGGAAAATAAGCAAATAAACACAGCACTAGCCATGGCGCATTACGCCTCACGGACGACCATTAACGACATCTACCGATCCGGACCGTACGACGGCTCGAGATTCAGCTAAACAGGACCGAAGTAGAACGGAAAACGCCGAACGCGCTCGAATGCCACCGCTAAATGTAAACAATAACAATAGCGACGATACCGATGAACGAAATGCGCAGGATTTTACAATGGTTGTGAATAAACATCGCAAAAAGAGACTTTTAAATAATCGGGGCACAGGATCCAATGCAGGAAATCTAAAAATAGCTAACCTTTCGATAGGGCTATACGTATCTCGTTTCGCACTTGAAACGAGCACAGAAGATGTTAAGTCTTTTTGCGAAAATAAAGGTTTAAATACTAATAAAATTGAAATCCTTAAACCTTACAAAGAAACCCCATTTAAGACATTTAAAATTATGATTCAGCAAAGTGACATTAAAACTGTTATGAACCAAGATTTCTGGCCGCGAGGCATCGTTTTCAGAAGATACAGAGAAGCCGCTGAGCGAGTTACGAAAGAAACAAAACAAAATGAATAAGCTCAACATCACTTCGATCAATTGCCAATCTGTAAAAAGAGTGGAAAAATTTATTTTCGATCTCTGTACTACAAACGATATTATTCTATTATAAGAGACATGGCTTATACCGACCGATTTAGATTTTCTCAGCGAAATTCACCCTGAATTCATGAGCTATGGTAGTTCGGCGGTAGATATTTCCAATGGCCCACTACGAGGAAGACCATACGGCGGGCTAGCCATACTATGGAGGAAATCATTCAAGGCAGTGACGATCGACTGTGGAACTCCCAGAATCATAGCGATTGATATCACACTCGACACTGGAACATTACTTGTCATGTGTGTATACATGCCGGTGGAAAACCCTGATAATCTACCAGAATATTTATCCTGTCTCTCCAAATTGCACACGATAATCGAGGAAAGGGACAACCCAAATTGTATACTTTTGGGAGACTTCAATGCTGATATGAATTCGCCCTTCGGGCGTGAGCTTAAATCGTTCTGGTCAGAATATAACCTCCAAATTGCGGATGTTGACATACTCCCGCCTGATTCGTACACATATGTAAGCGATGCTCATAATACAACTAAGTGGCTCGACCATTGTCTCGTAACTCAGGCGGTACATAATATAATTGAAGATATGTATATTGACTACCAATCCGACTGGTCTGATCACAAACCAATGCACACCACTTTACGAGCTATAGGGCTACCTACATATACTACAAGTTCTTCAATAGTAGCAGATCCATGTAGATGGCGACCCAAAAGTCAAAAACAAGTTCAGTCCTACTCCAGATATGCCCGATTATCAATAGATCAACTTGAGATAATTCGTGGAACCGACATTGCAACTGACAGCACGATGATAAATGCAGAACAAATCGATGATTTATATAAAAACATTGTACAAGTATTACGTACCTCAGCAATATCTGCGTTTAATGTAGAGAGAAGGCCTACGACTGGACGAAGATGGAAGACTGTGGCTGGTTGGAATGAGAAAGTTGCCTTACATTATGAAAGATCAAAAAATGCGCACATAAATGGCTGCAGAACGGACGACCCACTAGTGGTCCCTTTATGGAAGCTCGAAAGCAAAGTAGATCATTATTTAAGAAAGAATATAAGAAATGCCAAAGAAACTTTGAACAGAACAAAATGGATAAAATAGCAAACAGCCTACAATGCAAAAACTTTTCGTCTTTCTGGAGCAAAACTAATGCTGTATTGAAAGCAAAACATACCGCGCCGACCAATATTGATGGAAAATCTGAAAATAAAGCTATAGCTGAAGTTTTCCGGAATACTTTTTGCACCGCACCAGTTCAACCCCAAACAATGGATAAACAGTTCTATACCCCATTGCATCAATCAAACCAACAGCCGTCCATTGTCATCTCTTCTGAGATGATTCAGCGAGCAATACGCAACATGGTAGGAGGCAAATCTGCTGGTCACGATGGACTTGTCATAGAACATGTGAAGCATGCGGGGGGATACTTGACAACACTGCTCGCTTCTCTCTTCACTTCATTCCAAAAGAATTGACCAAAACCATTATAGTACCGATTCCAAAAAGTCGCCAATTAAACCTGACATCCTCCATTAATTACAGGTCCATATCTCTTGCCACCATAATAGCAAGAATATTTGAAAAAGTGATTTCAAATTTAACGGAAGCCAAGCTCATTACAGAGGATTCTCAAATGGGCTTTAAAGCTGGGTGCTCTACTGATACAGCCATATATAGCATGAAACTATCAATAAAATATTACAAAGCCAGAAAAACATCGGTATATGCATGCTTCCTAGATCTAAGCAAAGCTTTTGACATGGTTTCTCATGATAAATTATGGAAAAAACTGACGGACCGACAAGTACCACCACAAATTGTAAATATATTGAGTATATGGTACAAACAACAGGAAAACTTCGTCAGATGGAATGACAGCCTGTTAGAAGCATCAAAATTAAAGTGCGGCGTAAGGCAAGGAGGCTCAATGTCCCCAGTGCTGTTCAACGTATATATGGACGAACTTAGTAAAACACTGAACAAAGCAAGAATCGGATGCCACGTTGCCGGAGTATGTATGAATAATATAAGTTATGCAGATGACATGGTCATACTAGCCCCATCAGTAAGGGCAATGAGAAAACTTCTGGCCATTTGCCAATCATACGTCGATAGTCATGGTTTGATGTACAATGCCAAAAAGTCATCATTGCTGGTGTTTAAAGCAAATACTGATCCTACTGTCATTCCACCCATTCTCCTCGGCGGAGACAATGTCAAAATCTGCAGTGAAATAAAATATTTGGGGCATGTCGTCACTGATGACCTAAATGATAAAAATGACATAGAACGCCAAAGAAGAGTACTAAGCGTGCGAGCCAACATGCTCGCCAGGAGATTCAACAGGTACAGTTCTCCGGTGAAGAAGCAAATATTCCAGAGCTACTGCATGAGCTTTTACACCGGCGAACTCTGAACAAGATACTCACAAGGCGTCATGAACACACTTCGAGTACAATACAATAACGCATATAGGGCGCTATTCGGCCTACCTTGGCGATGCAGTGCCTCGCAGATGTTCGCAGAAGGAAGGGTACATGGGTTCGCCGCTTTGATGCGCCACAGAATAGCCGGGGTGGAGACAGCGCTACCAAAGATCGGAGAACACTCTCGTCCAGGCCGTGGCCCTGTGGCAGGGCGCGCCTCTTCACCAAACATGGAGGATTCATCTGAAGGCCCCGTAGTAGATATACAAGTAATAAATATGTGTATATATATTACTTTTTAAATCTTTTTATATTATTTTATTTTTTCTTTTCTATATAGTATGTAAATCCATTTTATGTAATGTATACTTTTTTTTATGGCAGACAGAGTATTGCACCCACCGCTCTGTTCGGCTGAAATAAATAACTTATTATTATTATTATTTTATTTATTTTATTTTATTTTATTTTATTTTGCAGAAACAAACAGTACTTAATTACATAGTAGAAAATCGTTCCAAAGTTATAGAATTTAACACAATAATTGGTACCAATGACATGTCGCTGTTATATACTTATGTTTTTATGTGATAAATTATACATTTTACCTAAATTAAGTTAGTAAATTATTGAAGGAGAGGGGTATGTGCGAGTGTGTGTAGATGTGTGTGTTATGTGTGCGAGGGAATTAAAAAAATATATCGGTATTTGTGGTTTTTTGAATTGAGTTGAATCTGTGAAGGATGCGGGAAATGGGGGAGTTAGCTGCAGCGTTCGTATTATTACTGGTTGTGTAAAAAAGGTTGGTGTGGCGAGTTCTTTTAGACGGGATGTTAAAATTTATTAAAAATAATAATTAATTTCATAATATTTATATTTTAAGAAATTTCATAGTAACTCCTGTAAAATTGATCATGTTGATCTCTAAAGACACTATATATACATATTTTTAAATTTTGTTATAACCACCACTATTTAATATCCACATAATATAATACCCACGCACAGGCTTCGCCTTTGTGGGATCTTTTTTATTACTCTCTTATATTTTATATTATTATGTTTGTACCTATTCCCATGTATCAAAAAAATTTGCTAATAAAAAAAACGGGTTTGGAAAGAAAAAACTCCACATTTGTATTCGAATCAAGAATTTAACCATAGAAAAAAAATTATGTGCATCTCTATGTAACCAAAATTTCCGTCAGCAATTGAGGAAATAGGTATAAAATTTTGAGACGATTTATGAATGTGAGTGAGGCAAAGAGTGTGTGCCAAAACCCAGTTGTTTGGCGGTCCGTCCTTTATGCCTACCCCTGCAATTTATTTATTTATTTATTAATTAATTAATTTATTTATTTATTTATTTATTTATTTATTTATTTATTTATTTATTTATTTATTTATTTATTTATTTATTTATTTATTTATTTATTTATTTATTTATTTATTTATTTATTTATTTATTTATTTATTTATTTATTTATTTATTTATTTATTTATTTATTTATTTATTTATTTATTTATTTATTTATTTATTTATTTATTTATTTATTTATTTATTTATTTATTTATTTATTTATTTATTTATTTATTTATTTATTTATTTATTTATTTATTTATTTATTTATTTATTTATTTATTTATTTATTTATTTATTTATTTATTTATTTATTTATTTATTTATTTATTTATTTATTTATTTATTTATTTATTTATTTATTTATTTATTTATTTATTTATTTATTTATTTATTTATTTATTTATTTATTTATTTATTTATTTATTTATTTATTTATTTATTTATTTATTTATTTATTTATTTATTTATTTATTTATTTATTTATTTATTTATTTATTTATTTATTTATTTATTTATTTATTTATTTATTTATTTATTTATTTATTTATTTATTTATTTATTTATTTATTTATTTATTTATTTATTTATTTATTTATTTATTTATTTATTTATTTATTTATTTATTTATTTATTTATTTATTTATTTATTTATTTATTTATTTATTTATTTATTTATTTATTTATTTATTTATTTATTTATTTATTTAATTGAATACGATAACATGTAATATAATATAAGGTATGGGTAGTTCCACAAAGCTGTGACAGATCAGCTTGTCTGTAGGTTGTCAGCTTGGTTGATGGGGGGAGTGAAGTAGGGAGCGGAAAGGTGGAGGAGGCGGAGTGGGAATCCGCGGGAAAAAGCTAGAATTATTATACAGTGATAGTTAGTTAGTTTGTATAATTTTTTTTATGTAGAATAAAATTTGATCTAAAGCGTGGTGTTTTCTCTTTCCAGCACCGTTAAGATAATATTTCTCACTATGACGGTAAGGGAGACACAACAATTTCTAGGAGACCTACGTTAGTTGTTATGAGCTATTCCCAAAAGCGAACCCGAAATGAAATTAGCCTGAGGGGTTAAATGACAAAAAAAAACTTTGTTTTTATCACTAATGTATCAATAAAAAAATTCCACTTATTTTTCGAAATAAGGTTTCCACGGTTTTTTTTTCAAAGCCTTTAAATTTTTTTTATTAAAATAGTTGTGGTTTATGCAAGGCTGATTATTTTCATTTAATTAAAGTAATAATTATTTTTGCACATATTAGATACCTGTAGGCATTTGGAGGCAAGTAATTGTAGATTACGTGCACTGGGTGGGGGGTTGCTCTGGAAGTTGCGATTGGGGTAACCATTTATTTATTTATTTATTGTTTCTTTACACTAACCATTCATTGGGCGCTTTTATTATTACCGTCACGATCAACGTTAACAGTACTGTGGAGTATGGATGTGACTTTAACATAAATAATCGATTGTTTTTCTTAGCATGAAAAATCGATTTATATATTATCAATTTTTTTTGAAAAATTGTTATAATAATCAATTTTTCCCCAAATTTTTCAAATTAAAATAAACGCGTAAAATAGCTTTGATCACAGTTTTATTAATATAAAATATTTAACAGATATTAAAAGTTTTAAATTAATTAATCAACCGAAATTAAAAGTTTTTTTTTAAATAATCAACACAAATTACAAATTTTTCGTTGTCAATGACTTCATCTAGTGACAAGTTTGTTTAGAAACTTCAACTAAACTCTTATAAAGCACAAAAGAAATGTCATCGTAGACGCACAGATGGCGTTAATGTCATGTTTTGTTTATAAACATAATAGATAGAGGTTTGAGCTCCAGATTCCGGACTAACGACTTGGCGGTGTAAAAAAAATCAATTACTAATTCATCGATTTTTTTAAAAATTAAAATCGCTTGATAAAATCGATTTTGGTTGGAGAAAAATCGATTTTTAATCGATTATTTTTTCACATCCATATCGTGGAGGCATAAAAAATCCATATAATGCTGCAACTCTTTCATACGCATAAAATAATGGTGAGACAAAAGATGAAACACATACAAAAAGTGTGCCTGTTTTATTCAAAGAACTACTATTTTCATTTAAAATAGCGTTTTATTTTCCTTTTGCGTGTGCGGGAGATGGGGGGGTGCAGACATCGTTCACCATTTATCTCAGTATGTAAAAAAGAGCTGCGAAATTAAATGTTTAAGAATAAAAGCAAAATCATCAGCGCAAAGACATTTGAAGTTTTTTTTTTTAATTTTTGGAATTCCCTCACACTTCAATATTGTCCGTATAACTATTTTTCATACTTTCAAAGTTATCGTCACGGCTTGTCATATTGTAGGGGTCTACGGAGACGCCACGGTACGGTGTGCTCATGAGATGCAAGATAATGATTACTTTTTTTCCTTTGGAGGAAACAGACGTACGTACTTTATGTATCTTATCTTATGAAAGAGCTGCAGCATTTTTGTGATAAAGAACGTATGTTTAATGTCTTTTTTATGCTGTCACGGTTATAATAAATTCACTGATTATCTGAATTTCATTTGATTATTTTATTTTTTATTTTTAAGAACCACACGAAGGTAAGTAATTTAAATACCCGAATCCAGTAGGACTAAAAAGTAAAAACCATAATTATAGTCCATTATTTCTAATGGAATTACACTCGTAAGCGATAATTGATAAAAAGGCCTCCTTGGTCAAGAGGTAAGGCTCTTGACTCGCAATCCAAAGGTCGCGGGATCAAATCCCGACGTGCTCAAATAAATTACATATGATGAATTTGTCTTTCATTAAAAATAATATTTAGTATAATTGCGGCACGTTCCAGAGAGGAAGACACTCTCAGTATCGCCTCTGAGGTAATTTTTTCATTAAGCCTTCCTATGTGAATCCGATGTAAAAAAGGTGTCTCCTAAATCTATTGATTATTTTATTTTTTTATACATTAACTCCACACAGGACGCTTCTTCAATCACTGTCAAAATATAAGGTCAAAATATTGATCGCTTTTATTTTTTACCAAAGTTTAAGATTACATAGTATTTTTTAAAATAAATCCTACGAATATGTGATAAGCAACAAAAGATTGGTGAATTCATTGGCTACATAGAACTATAATCAGTTTGTACGTTTCCATATTAAAATTCGGAGTTTTGTTTTTTTGTGGGCGGAAAATATTCAAAATGATCTCCAAAAAATCACTAGCTATCGGTGGAAAAGTTTTAAATGAATTGGATGATAAAATAGTATAATTTAAAAGTTTTTTATTATCTATATTCAATTATACATATCCTTAAATAATTTTTATATTTAATTTAATATAAACTATTTTTTATAAGATTTTATAAGCAATTAATCACTCCTCATCTATCTATCTATCTATCTATCTTCTATCTTCTTCTTCTTATATAAATTAAACAGAATCGCCGAAATGTATGTACGCGCATAACTTCCGAACGACTGCACCAAATTGGATAATTTTATTTTTTGTGTGTTCGTTATTGTCAGGACAAGGTTTGTACAAAACTTCAGGTGAGCTCTGGCATTATAAAATTTGTTTAAAAAAATTGCAGTAGATGGCATGCGAGCTGTTTGAAAACTGAATGTACCGGGGCTGAATGGAATGCGAGAGGGGGAGTGGAACTTGGGTAGGGGGTTTGCGGGAGGGGGGGGGAGAGGAACCCGGGAGGGGAAGGGGATTCTGGGAGGGGAGGGGGGGTTCGCGGGACGAAGAAATAGGGGGAGAAAGAAGGTGGAGGAATCCGAGTGGGAACATGAGGGGGGAAGGGGACGCGGGAGAGGAAGGGAGGCAGAAGGGGAACGGGACGAATGGGAAAGGATACGCAAGGAGAATCAATTTCTTTATTCAATGGCATAGCAACGCATGCCGGGGACCAGCTGTTTTTTTTATATTTTGTCTTTGTTCTAATTTTTATAATTTGTCCCTACTTTGTTTGTCATTTATTTTTTTTAAATTAACGTGTAAAAATTTTATCTTGTCCTGGTGAAGATAACATTGTTATTGAAACATGTTGATATTGTTAATTAAATAGTGGTTAAAACGAAGTTATTTGATTTTCATTATATTAAAAATGATGCCACAAAGTTATTTTGCTAAGTTTGAAGAAAATAATATTGTTTTTTAAAGTTTGTCCACATTTTAATATTAGCGTTTGGTCACCCTGAGTGTCTGATGGCTGGCATTCCTCGCGTTCCTAGCGCCACCAGCGTACAGGCGGCAATAACTGAAAGCTCAAATTCTCGTGGGCAGGGATGCTAAAAGTTAAAAAACCTTTTAATGCACAAATATTAATTACTGTACGTACTCTGCCTCACTTATTAGATTCAAGTGCCTTTTTTTACATTTGCTCTACACAGGAGGCCCTGTGGAAATAATTTGTCTATGGGTATGTGTCATCTTTCGGGATGCAATGTGGAGGGTGTTTTTAAAGAAAGGAAAGTGAGAAAGTTCTGGTAAGGAAAAGGAATGGTAGGAATTTGGGGATTAGTGAATGCAGGATTGACGGACGTATGAATTCATTCCTCCTACTGCGGTGCGAAACCTTAATGTCACCACTCCAGTCGGAATCTGCAATGTAGAAATATACAATAACACCTACCTGACAAAACAAGACAATCGAATAATATTAACAAATTAAAAATCCTGATCAAACAATGGATCATCGAAAAAGGTCGTGCAATAAATCGTCACCTCACCCAAATATAATCCTCCATCTCATTAACTATGGAAATTCCATTCCACCATGGAAAAATCCCGAGAAAATGCTCCATGTAAAACGAGGAAAACATAAACGCATCTAAGAATGTAAAATACTTGGGACACATTATTACTGAAGACCTCTCGGATGACGGTGGTATTGAACGACAGCGAAGAAGTATCAGTATACTGTCTAATATGATTGCCCGAAGATTCTTCAAATGCAGTAACAATGTAAAATTAATATTGTTCAATGCATTTTGCACTAGCCTATATACATGTGAAACATGGTGTAACTACCGAACCAGCTCAATAGAACTACTCCGGATCCAATATAATGGTGCTTGCAAAATTATATTTGGATACATTGGAGGGGACCCCACCACTTTCCAACGGCGTTATAAGGAAACATATGATTTCCTCCTTCACCGCACACATCTAGACTCTACTTTTTTTTTGAACGAAGCTACATTTATTTGAACGACTCTAGACCCTCCAATGTCCATGCATACGGGGTTAGTAAGCAGTATGCAAGTACTTACATTAAAATTATACAACAGATAAATAGAAGTAGCAGCCCGTGGAATAATTCTTCTGAAATAGGTAACATCAAAAAGAGATGATAGTGTTAGTAAAAGTAAAAGAAAAAGAAAAATAAGAATAGCAACAATATATTTGGATACAGAAGATACAGCAGCGCATCTTCAATGTTTACAGAGCTAGGACTACACGGATTCGCCGGTCTGATGAGACACCGGATCACTGGAGCCTGGATGCGGCTAATGGCTTCCGATAACACAGTGGTGATCGCAGCCTTCCAGCACCAAGCGCTACACCTGAACGAGCGCTGGGCCCGAGCTCACTCCAGACCACGTCCTACATTATAATTGATTATTTATTTTATTTCTATTATCGCTTATGTTTTTTATTTATTTATTTTTCTTTTCTATTTACTTTTTTTACTTTATCTGTTGTGGAAATATATACAAAATTATGGAACGTGTGGAATTGCACTATCCTCCCCACATCCTGGAATAAACAGTATTATTATTATTAATGTTACTACTACCTACCAACCTGAAAATTTTTGTCAATTATTTTTGCTTTATTGAAAAATGTACTTAAATGGTAATGGGTGGTAAAGGAGTGGGGAAGGGGAGGGGAAGGGGGGATGAAAGGAAGGGGAAGGGGCATGGGAAGAGGTGGAGGAGGGTGGGGGTAGGTGGAGGGTGGAGGGGTAGATGGTGGGGGAAGGGGTGGGTGGAGGGGGAGGGGAGGGGGTGGGGGAGGGGGGGATGGGGAAGTGGCGTGGGGAGAGGGAAGGTGGAGGAGGCGGAGTGGGAATTCCCCTAATACCATGCAAGCAAAGCCGCGGGAAAAGCTAGTTACTAAATATAATGCAACACATAAGACATTACAAAGAAAAATATCATAGGTACCCACCATGAATTATTCAATATCTGTTAACTGTCTCATCACTGTAACCAACGTATTGTTTGTTTCTATAATCTTCTATAAATATAAAAATCAATTTACCTATACGAGTATTTGCTTGCTTGCTTGCATTGCTAAACCATTGTTCCTTATGCGTTGCTAAACCATTCATCCGATTGCGATGAAACTTTGGGGATTTGGTTACGAGAGAGATGCAAAAAAATGATTACTTATTTCTTTGGAAGAAACATTCATGGTGTATCTCATATATTGAAAGAGCTGCAGCATGTTTGAAATTAAAATAATCCAATTTTTACATAAAGTATACATACATACATAGTTTCTAAAATGGATGGGCAGGATAAGGAGTGGGGGGACTACGAAGCACCGCACAAAGAGAATACCGATAGGCTACAAAGCATCGCACAAAGAAGAGACCGATTATACTATCTCATTCTCTCGCATGCTAAATCTTATAGATAGATATATGTATGTGTTTGTCGCTTTTTAGTGTCGTTATTTTTCGTTTCATCGAGTTTCAAATCACAACGGGGCTAAAAAAGTTTTCACTTCATAATGTTTCTCATTTACTCAAAACTTATTTTTATTTAAATTTCACACATATTATTGTTGCAATCGAAACATTGCCTTCCGGTGTGAAAATTCGTGTTGCCAGTAAACCAAATATAATTATGAAAAGGGTTGCCATTATTTAACATTTAAAAAAAATCAAGTCCAACCCTTGTTCAGTGGGGTGGAAGGTTCATTAGAGATAAACTGGAATCCAAACGGTTGGGTTAGGGGGGGGGGGGGGTTGGGCGGGTGAACAATTATTACAGGGGAGGTTTCAATACATCCCGTATTATTAATGCCTGCCGTAATAATTCTATTATCAATACATTCAAACGAAAATACATTTAAATTAGAATTTCGCCAAATTTAATGTACACTGTGTATATTACTGTACATATTGTTTTTGCATTAACTCAATTTGGGAGGAGGAAATGGGTACCACTGTCCGGAGAACCATTCATTAGATCAGTGTTCCGCAAAGTGTGTGCCGCGGCACAGTGGTGTACCGTGGACATTAGTCGGACTACAGAAAAATCCCTGGAGAAGGCAATGGGAAACCACTCCAGTATCTTTTCCAAGCATATCACATATAGAGAGAAACCAACCAATGGCCCCGAGTCCCGGGCGGCCCTTGAATGGGCCAGGGGTGCGAAGAATCTCCCGGCTCAAAATAGTGAATTCAAATAAGATTAGGAACATGGAATGTTAGAAGTTTATACAGCGGTAAATTGGATAATATGATACAGGAAATGAAAAGATTAAAAGTAGATATTCTTGGAATTAGTGAACTGAGATGGGCTGGCAGTGGCATACACTAACATGAAAAGGGAAATCTATATATCTATAATCTAAAATCCGCAAGGGAATTAAAAAATGAGACCAAGACGTTTTTAGGGACCCAGAATTCAGATTTTGCTTCTCTGTTTAAAAAATAAGAATAGGTAGCAAAACTTGCATATCTAGCGGATATATTTGCTCATTTAAATGACCCCAACAAAAAAGACAAGGCAGGAATTCTAAAATGTTAACGTCATTGATAGCTTTCACGCTAAGTTAGTGTTATGGATCAGCCATGCTACCAATGTTAGTAATGAAATGTTCCCAAATGCCAAGGCTGCAATTCAGAAAAAAAGTGCAAGCCTTGATGGATGGTGAAACACTTGGAGCTGTTAGCAGAAAAAATGAACTCATATTTTCCTAAAGGCAGGTCCAGAGCTCAAACATTTGTCGCGATTTGCCGTGAAAGTCCATCAAACATCACATCAACGTTCTTTGTTTTCCGTCTCTTCCGTTTGTTGAAACACTAAACACGGTTGAAAGATTGTTGCGAAGTTCGCGCGATCACACACAATTTGGCGTGGTCTGCAATAAGATCGTGTCGACGCTTAAGCAATGAGCACTTGACCTTTGACATTTTTGGCGTTTATATCAATGTAAAATTGCGTTCTGATGAAAAAAGATGCATCTGGGAGAAAACACAGAGATTTTAATAGATATTTATTAATCAGGAAAGATTTCCGACTAATATCGATTATTGCACGACCTAAAGTTACTATTAAGAATTTAGAGTGCGTAAATATTTACGTCAAAAACAGAATAATATTATAATGTTATATAATAATTTGATATTATATTGTAATTCTATTATCAAATATTTTTATTATTATATTATATTTAGGTATAATAATATTTTAAACTCGTGATTATGCCCGCTCGTTGCAAATAACCACAAAATGCCGTTCCATTAATTCTCCATTATTCCCCCCCGCCGGCCCCTGCCTGTCTTCCCGTTTCACCCGGATGGAATGTTTAGGAAATGTTTTCCGTCGATCATGGGAAGCTCGAAACACAACAAAAGTTGACAATATTTATGATGTTGATGACAAACATTGAATGCTGTGTTACGATACACAAATACGCCCCTGCAAATTACTCGGCCCCCTCCTCCCAAGTTGTAGGGCACGCCACTACGCAAACTACAGCTTCCCGGCGCGCTACCGGCGGCGGAACCCAAACAAGCCACCGTCGGCAGCGAGCCACCAACCGCCACTTACCCGTAGCTCCTGGTCTAGTAAGCACGCATGGCGTGGGGACCGTTCCGCGCTCATTCTAGAAGTTTCCACGCGGAAAACAATGGAACGTGTTTTGCTAAGTGTTACACTGCGACACCAAGAATGGCCGAACTCTTTCCCGACACGGAAGATACAGGAGTTCAAACGCTCACTGTAAGTACCCAAGCTGTTTTCCCCCTTATTTGCGTGTGTTCGCAGTAAATTCACCGCGGAGATAAATAGCCCTTCCAGAGAGATTATAGAGACAGATTCCTCCTTTTTAGATATAACTGTTGTTGCTACCCTGAATTACTATGTATGCATTATTGTGATATTGTGTTTACGCAGGTGTTTTACCCAATATAACTGATGTTTACCCTGATTACTGGTTTCACTGCCTTCTCCCAGCCCGTAGAAATTTGAGCTTTATTTCAGGAAAGACCCACACACGCCTCACAGATCCTACCACCCTGGTGGTGAGGGCCTCTCCCGCTCTGCTGACTAAAACCTGAGCTAGTCTGTCGGCAGAATGTAGGGACCCCCATTTAGGTCCGCTAACACTGGCTCCCAACGTGAGGCAATTTTTTTCCTCACCTCCGCCGCTAACACTGGCATTCCGTCTTAGAGGCCATTTTTTTCCTCATTTCCCCACGTGTTGACGCTAGAATGTGGGGCATTTTTTTTTCTCTCTTTTCCTCAACCTCCTGAGCTCAAATCTTTACAGGCCGGCGAAGGATAAATGTATTTTTTGTTCCTTTGTCTTCTCAGCTATACTAGTCCAGAATAATACCTAACTATCACTTATTGTAAACGATATTCGTATGTACCTTGTTCCCGCGCATAATAATTCTAGAAGGTTCGTCGATTACGTCATTTCAACGACGCGACAGTTTTGGCGCGGGAATGATCTATTATTACGTAAGCCGTAACTACGACATGCGCGCGAAAATTAACAACGCGGTTTGCCTCCAAATATACCTTCCAGTTATCAGGCGGGAATACTTCTTATAAATAACAATGTTGATTTACTATTCTTTCCCATGAATATCTAGGTACATTGTGTCTTATTTACACAAGTGTTGTTATGTTTTCGCGCGTCAAGTGAAGCGAAATGCTCATAATGTAAAATACCTAAGCGGGAGCCGTCGGCAAATCTTTTTCATCAAAATAGGTTTGTGCCCCGTGTTTGTTTTCTTTCTCAGGAAGTGTGAAACTCTTAAAGAGTGAACAGTGAAATCAAACAGTGTTTTTTTTCTAAAGGCCTCCTTTGGCAATTTTTTTCCAAATAAGTGAAATCTTTTAGAAGTGAAATTGTGAAGTTTGCAAAAGTGCTTTGTGAAAACCAAACTAGCTGACCCTACAGGGAAATCTATGGCCAATTTTTTCTTTTCTGCCTAGTGTTTTTGCGTCTCAAAAGTGTTGATGCTCCTACAAAAGTGCTACTTTTTCAAAAGTGTCTAAGTGAAACCAAGAATATACACCCTAGAAGGAGACCCCTGGCCAAATTCTGCAAGAATTGAAATACTTTGAAGAATTTTAACAAATTTTCAAAAAGTACTTATTTTAAACACAAAAAAGCAACTTTGTAAGAATCCCCCTTGGCAAAAAATTTTTCAAAATTTTTTACTTAGAAAAATTCAGGAAATTTAAAAAAAAAAAAAAAAAAAGTTCCCTCTTGTTTTTTATTTTCTCTACTCATCGACCAGGGAAAGAATTTAAGCCGTCACGCCGTCCATCACCTGCACCAAAATGGAATCACAAAGAGTGATAATCAAAACTTTCGTACATAACCACGAACATCTTCAACCCACAAAGGCATCGACAAAATCATGCACGATGCACTATCAACAACACAACCATCATCAAGTACATTGGCCGCAAGCTATAGGAGCTGTGGAACACATAAATATGTACTCAAGAAATGGACACACCTCACAGGTCGTGCCATCCAGGAGGATAGAGGCCGATAATAATGCCTCTCCTGGCAAGATTATCCACTGCCGGATTTCACAAGTCGCGCATGGCAACAAAAATTTGCGCGCGACATTCTCGGTTGCACACGCTGGCCGCAAGCTTGTACCACGGCGCTGTTTGCAGCTGTTAACCCCTTGGAAGCACATACGATTATTATGTGTGAAATACACCGTGAACGAAACAATGGCGTCGTTCACACAAGGAATTTCAATTCACAGAATTATTTCCGCAATACCTACCTCCCTCGCAGCGTGCATACCCTACAAGAGTACACCCCGAGTTATGGAGTTGGGGCTTAAGTCCTCAAGCGTGAGGCAGGTCTCGAGTCAGCTTTCGAGCGATCTCTTGACAATGTTTTGTAAATAAATAAATATGCATATAACTGGCGTGTAAGGTGTCAATTACACGACCAGACCCCCATAAATCCTTTATTTATACTTGTTTGTAAATAAATGTACAATCATAATAGGTACATCCAAATGTCACGGTTGTACCAATTTCTCTTTTCTCCATCACGGCAAATTGCCAGCATTGTTTCTTTGTACATTTTTTTTCTCTCACCTGTTCTGAGGCTGATTACTTCAGAGCAGAGACACACCTCGAGTCACGATATAGTCATGATCCCAATTGTCGTTTCTCAACCCCACACTATGCAATGCTCATGTCACGTCACTTGTTTTGTTTCGTTTTTTTGTTTTTGTTTTGTTTTGTCTATGGCCTCAGTTTCGGCCGCCCTTGTACATTTTTTTACCTCATTCTCACGTTCATCGCATTTTACCTACCAGGGTAAAACCTTTTTCTTATCTCTTGATTTTCAGCTCACCTTGAGTACGTAAAACCCAATAGTGGTCTCAAGCACGAAAGTCAAAAAAATGGTTACTTCACCTTTTTTCTTGTACATATAAGTCTTTTTCAATTTTTTACTTAAATCAAAAATTGATGGCGTCCTTTTCACCCGTGCTCAATTTTTTTTCTCTCCCCAAAATTGGATATTGACACGTCCATTTTGGAAATTGTATTTAATATAAAAAACCTACAAGTTGGCGTTTTATAAGTCATACACAAATCCGTTGGCTCGTTCGACTAAAGTATGTAAAACCGAATCACCAGGTCTTTGGTTGCTACAACGAAACCACTGATTTGTTTCTTCTCTACTGTTGCGTCACGTATGTTTTGTATTACACGCTTTAACACGAGACAGGTTAGTAAAACCAAACGGTCATCCTGATTCTCGAATCCAAATAATTGTAATTTTTAACGTAAATCAGCATTGATTTGTTCGATCATCGTTTTGCAATTATCACCTTTTTTTTCTTTTCTAAAAAATGGTTACTCGGACAGTATGTAAAATCCCTCCAGGTCTGTCTCTTTTATTGCTCGGTGTAAGCAGAATATACCCTGCCATCACTTTATGTCATTCTATCGTACGCCCCCGGGCTACGGGGTTAGTTAAATCTAACGAATCTTTATAAACAACATTAAAACGAATGTTGTCATCATTTATTTTGCTGTACTTATGCACAACCTGTACGCGATAGGAGAGATCCTTAAAACATCCACCATCATAGGAGAGGTCGTTAAAACATCCGCCACGATACGAGAAGTTCGTTATAATTACTTTATACTCTTAACTAAACGTTATTGAGTTGGTCGTGTGTCTTTTGACATGAGTACCGCCCCTTTTGGTCGTGTGTCATTTAATTTGGCATGAGAACCGCCCTTTTTGGTCGTGTGTCATTAATTTGGCATGAGAACCACCCTTTTTGGTCGTGTGTCATTAATTTGTCATGAGAACCGCCTTGTTTATTTATAATTGTGTACTTGTATAATCTGTACACGAGACGTGAAGACGTAATAATACTTACCGTGATTCGTGTGAACGACATAATATCGGCCTTGCTATCTTCTTTAAGATGCATTGTATAACACTCTTTGACTTCTGTCTGTAATTGAGCTGTACCTTGTTATAATTGTGTACTTATATAATTTGTGCACCAAATGTGAAGACGTTACAATACTCACCATGAATCGTGCGAACGAAATAATATCAACCCTTTTTGTGCGCACTACACAAAGCAGTCCACAACCTTTTTGCAAATTGTTCAACGGCAATGCCCGTGGACTTCCTGTTTTGCCACTTCTTTCTCTAAAGGAAAGAAGCCCAGGAATATCTACTATCTCAAAAGGACTAGCTTGTCAGCTTCACTGTCAGCTATGGGGCATAGTGCCGTGGGAGTTAATCGAATGGGCACAAAATCCACCAAACTCGTCGTCTGGGAAGCGAATAAAAGAAATCCCAGGATTGTGAAATTGGAGCGAGGGTCTATCTTTTCTCACAATCAAGGAGAAGTTTTAAGTGACCCCTAATCTTTCGTCAAATATACGCGAAGGACTAGTCTCTTTGGCGTAATGTGTATTCTTTTTCATATCATTTTTTTCTTACGTAAAGAGTCAGGAAGCATGCTGGTGGATTACGTTTCATACTCACATAGAGTTTGAACTGGAAATTAGTCCAGTCCTTAGCAAGTTTCGTCACTCAACTCCCCTCCATCCATTTTCCCCTTCCCTCCCTCACGTTCTCATCTTGCATGAAGTGGAAGATCCGTTGTTGTCCATATTTCGCCCTCACTTGGAGTTCGAATCGGTACCTAACCAGGCATAACGGGCCTTCTATTTCACTTTTGTCATATGTTTCTTCTGTTCTTCATCCTGGTTTCAATGAGGCAGATTCATGAATATTGGACACGTATGTTATGCACTTGGCGTATCATCTGTCTCTTATCGACAACCTTTATACATGAATCAGTTTCGCTGCCTTTCCGTGACTCGTTCACGACTTTGTGTCTTGTTGTTTGAAATTCTTCAAAAATGTTACCATTTTATGTTAACATAGGCCATGGAAGGCCGGTTGCTTTTCAACCAAGGTATTTTGTCACCCGGCAAAGCCAGGTTATCCTAACAAAGGATACCTTTGTATTCATTTTCAAAAATGTAATTGTACACTAGCTAGGAATCTCTCTCTCTCTCTCTCAATCTCTCTGGGTCACCGGGTTAAAACCTCGTTTGCTATTCTCTGAACACACTTTGTTTCTCTCCAAACTTTTCTTCATTGGTCTCTAGGCAGGTAAACTTCGAGAATTTTGCTTTAATAATAATTTCACCCGGATTTAAAAAGAAGCCCAGAAGGATGTCTCCATCGGCAGCCAAGCTGAGCTTCACTTCCTAGCAGCCTTCGCTGTGGTTACAAGGTCCCCCGCCGCCATTTTCTACATATTTGTTCCTGAAAGCACAGACCATACCGCCTCTATGTATGTTGCCTTGTTGCGCCATTGCGAGCCGAGTTGTCCCGCTATGTACAATGACACTCTGGACTACCTTTGGGCACGCTAGCCCCTGGGTTTTGTTCCTGCTCTCGCTACCAAGCCAGTTTTGCCGTCTCTTGCTCTGTCATGCAGTGACGCACACCATGTCATGTATAAACCATTATTACCTTGACTCTCTAGTATTCGCTGAATGCGCACCCTCACAAGTTATTCCGAGCTACATTATGCTTCGATAACCATTATACACGATCCGTGCCCACCATAATGGCACATTAGGATTCGTACTGGCATGTCTGCAGATCCTGGATTCTTCTCCTCAACGACCTTTGTAACCATAGCCCTCCGCACTGCAACCACAGTCTCCACTTCGTAACCTTCGACGTCTACGACAAAACAAAGTGTTTTTCTCCAAGGCCCTAGTGTACTCTTGAGTATTATCTCAAATGGGTCAGATTACAGTGATAATGTAATCCCTTTAGAGTCTGTGAAATCACGTCTCTTCGCAATTCTTCGAAACTCTTCGAAACCCGTCAAAAACACAAACAAATCTACGCACCGCAAATTTAGCTTCCAGACCAATGAAACCCTAGAGTCACATTTTTTGTTCATAATTTTGTCTTTGTTTTCACATTTTCATAATTTTGTCCTTGTTTTCACATTTTCATAATTTTGTCCTTGTTTTCACATTTTCATAATTTTGTCTTTGTTTTCACATTTTCATAACCTTGTTTTTGTTCCTTCAATTGCATAAATATGTATGTTGTTTCACCCCTCATGTGATAACTACCTGTTCCTCATATTTTATGTACCCCCCTCCCTACCCTGACAAACATTGTACCTAGTTTTAAGATGTTAGTCAGCTCTCTCTCTGGTCAACAAATCTCTCTTTCAACTCCCGTGAGTAACGTAGAGGGTTCTTGCCCTATTGCTCCATTTCCACGTCGCTTTTTTTTCCGAGCGCGGGGGGAGGTGTTACGATACACAAATACGCCCCTGCAAATTACTCGGCCCCCTCCTCCCAAGTTGTAGAGTACGCCACTGCGCAAACTACAGTTTCGCCCCCTCTCCGCTAGCTTCCCGGCGCGCTACCGGCGGCGGAACCCAAACAAGCCACCGTCGGCAGCGAGCCACCAACCGCCACTTACCCGTAGCTCCTGGTCTAGTAAGCACGCAGGGCGTGGGGACCGTTCCGCGCTCATTCTATAAGTTTCCACGCGGAAAACAATGGAACGTGTTTTGCTAAGTGTTACACTGCGACACCAAGAATGGCCGAACTCTTTCCCGACACGGAAGATACAGGAGTCCAAACGCTCACTGTAAGTACCCAAGCTGTTTTCCCCCTTATTTGCGTGTGTTCGCAGTAAATTCACCGCGGAGATAAATATCCCTTCCAGAGAGATTATAGAGACAGATTCCTCCTTTTTAAATATAACTGTTGTTGCTACCCTGAATTACTATGTATGCATTATTGTGATATTGTGTTTACGCAGGTGTTTTACCCAATATAACTGATGTTTACCCCGATAACTGGTTTCACTGCCTTCTCCCAGCCCGTAGAAATTTGAGCTTTATTTCAGGAAAGACCCACACACGCCTCACAGATCCTACCACCCTGGTGGTGAGGGCCTCTCCCGCTCTGCTGACTAAAACCTGAGCTAGTCTGTCGGCAGAATGTAGGGACCCCCATTTAGGTCCGCTAACAGTTGTTATGGGACTGTCAAGGCAAATGACGAAGTCATGCACCCGACTTAAGTGAGACCTGCAACCTGTGGACTGGGTACAAAATCCATTCTAACGATAGCATTTCCCTTGGATACGTACCGATAAATGAGCAGAAAGAATTCACTGAGTTAAAAACTGATCGGACATTAAAACTACAATTTTCCAAAACAGCTAGCACATTTTAGGCTGCCTATAAAAAAATGAGTAACCACTGCTTTCAAAACTGTTGCAGTTTTCTTCACATTTGGCACGTCCTATTTTTTATGTTAATTGGAGTTTTAATTAACACGAAAAATACGATTAAATTAAAAAAAGAGAACGCTGGAGGACGATCGACGAAGAGATGAGAGCAACATTATCAACGAGTGTTCCAAATTTTGATCTCCTGTGCTCAGATAAGCAGTCTCACATTTCTTGTTATGTATATTATATTGATTTTAATAATAAGAGGCCATTACCAGAGAAAACCAGAAATATGTCATTTTAAAATCAGATTTTAGACGTATTGACTCTTTTCCACAGAAAATTATAAATGGATTTCGAAAGATTGTTCTTTTATCTAGCATTCGCATGTAATAAATTTTGAGAAAAAAATTTTTTTTAGTGTAATAAGGTTATTCCATAGGTCGTTGGCAGATTTGTTAAATTTTCAAAAAAGATTTTGTATTATACCACATCCATTTCAAATAATATAATCATGCCGTAAGATAAATCAATACATTATCTAGCAAACCCATGTTTTATTATTTTAATTTTAGTTTCAATATAATCATTAAAAAATATGTACGTACATGTATTTCTTGACGAACATTGGTCCATTTGTATATTTATTTGCACACTTACAAACTAACATATTTCAGATTTTTTTAACATTCTTATTAAATTTAGACATAATTGAAAAATGGTAAATACTTATAATCAAAAAATAATTACAAAAAGTACATTATTTAAATAGTTTTATCATCACGCCTTTCAGCATTTTTGGATCAAGGTATAAATTAAAGCTGATTTGGATTGAAATAAAATCGATATTGAGTTATAATTTTAAAAAGTTGGTACGGAGAATACTTAATCTTATTGTAACCGCCCTGCACGATCGTAAGAACAACTTACGATGAAATGTGGATTTTCGTCCGCTGGCTGGTTGAACGCTCTTAAATAAATTTATTTTTTTTCTTTGATGTACCTCTAAAATTTCTTGATTTGGTAGGTGTTCCTTGAACATAATACTTCAATTCGAATTTACTTCTGGACTCTCAGACCCTCAGATACCTACCTACTACTCATACTTTTTTCCTTCCCAGAACTTACTCTCCTTCCGCTCCCGTAAATAAGTGGAAAAGTAAAAAACTCACAAAAATTACAAATCCGTACACAACGCAATATTTTATACTAATTAAAATAAAACACGGACAGTTGCGCATCGATAATTGCTTCAATGTGTAAAATAGTAAAAAAACTGAAATTAATTCAGCAAATAAGTTAAAACAACAGTTACTAATTCTGAGGCTGTACAAAGTTCGCCGGGTCAGCTAGATTTAATAAAAATATTAAGAATGCATTATCTCAAAATACAAAAAAACTTTCAGTTGGATTATATTATTCTCTGAACGTTTCCTGTTTCAATAACAGATTACTGAACTTTTGGCTGGGCGAAGTGAACATTTCCAAGTAATTACCCTTCAAGTGACTTGTATTAAGATTAAGGCTATATTTTAAATTGATAAGGGCGCAAATTTGTTGGAACATTTCCACATCATTAATAATCACTGTTTGCTCAGGGGAACATGGAAAAGGACTAAATAATAGATTTTCCAATAACACCTGTTTGCAATTATGTCCTCTGCAAACCAAATGGATCTTAGTTTATAATATTACGTTATAAAAATAAGACAATAATTTTGTGTAAAGCCACGAGTTTAAATTAATTTATCTACCGGCCGGTTTCGCTATGCTCAAGCATTATCAGGGTATAAATTAATACCATACAAGAAATACATAGTGTGTGCTTACATATACAGAAGAAGACAACAAGAAAAAAAATAGCAAACAGTAAATACATTTAGTAAAATACATTTATGCTTGAGCAAAGCGAAACCGGTCGGTAAATATATTAATTAAACCTCGTGGTTTTACACAAAATAAGTGTTTTGTTCTATTTTTTTACATTAGCTCCAACACAGGAGGCCCTGGGGAAAATTATTTCCCTAAGAACATGTGTCATCTGCGTGGAGGGTCATATTAATTAGGGTTTTTTTTATTATTTTGTACGACAGACAGGTAAGTCCAACTATGGTTCAATTTTCTTACAACTAACAATACGTGTACATGTACAGGTTTGGAAGTTCTAGGAAGGAAAAGGGTATGAGGGGTGGGTAGGAATCTGGGGTTCATCCGCCTCCAAGACCTAGACAAACCTTCCACCAAACTTAGCGAACCACTTGAGGTGACCTAGCAGAGGTGTTGGTTATCCTATAAAGGTTCCTGAGGCGGCGGTACCCATTCCCGCCTCCCAAATACAAAATCGACTTCAATTCGATAAAATTACAAATTAAAATTAAAAGTTTTAAGGATAGCCAGTTCCTTATGTGTTTTTGTATTCAATAATATAAGTTGTTTTATATTAAGTTATTTTTCCATTTAATTCCAATTAAACATCTAAATCTAAATTATAATATTAGTTCTTTATCGTAATATTATTTCGGCATTTGGAAGCATGTAAGTAACGAAAATTAACTTCGGAATTCAGGTACGAAACATGTATTCGAATTCACCTTAATGAATAATTATAAATGAATATGTATTGCACCCCGGGGAGGTTTTAGATAATTCAGTTATTTTATTTGACCCTAAAATCCGGGTACGAACCAGTCCTAATTGAAATTAAGATCCTATTTTGGGAATGTACGGATTATTCAACAACAATGGTTCAGTAAGATAATACCAATAATAATAAATTATATAAAATTACTTTAAAAGCTCATTTTTAAACTGTTTTGAAAATAATGCATTTCAGATGTTAGTATTACGGAAATTGAACCCAATCGAAAATACACCTATACATTACCATCATATTCTAGTCTAGAAGCCCAAATTTCGGCCTTTTTTCGTTTTTTGATGGTCGATAAAAAAAATATTTTAACTACACATATTTTTATAAATTATCTATGTACAAGCTGACCCGGCGAACTTCATACCGCCTCAGAATCAATAACTGTTGTGTTAACTTATTAGCTGAATAAATTTCATTTTTTAAGTTAAAATGAATACTCATGAAATGCTTCACATGGCATTATTATACTACTTTCTGTTAAACTATTTGCTGGATGGGTTGCACTTGGGTCGATTCCCTTCATTGAAGCACCTCGTGATATACGACATTTTTCGTTTTGTTGTCAGGTGCGAGAACGAACAAAGCTGATGGTTGGTGAGAGAAAAATTCATTTTCTAGATTTAGGCCACAAAATTTCAAGGATTGGCTTTGTGATTTGTTGATCGTCATGGCAAATGCAAGACGTATCGGAAATTATATTCGTTTAAACTCGAATGGCATATCGGTTGGGATCATCGGAATTCTCGGAATGAGAACATCCTTATCTTTGATCTTTCTTTTGAGATAAATCTAACAATTCAAAGATCATCAAAATCAGTCCAGTCGTTCTTGAGTTATAAATAGTGTAACTAACCCGACTTTATTTTATATATTAAGATTGAAGTGTCTTCAAATAGCTCGGCAGAGTCGATGATTTGAGTAATGTATTTCATCGGCAGCGGTTGATTTTGGAATGACTGGTAGTATTCGGCGTAAATCGCCAGAAAGTAGAATCATTGTGCCTCCAAAACATCTTGAGTCATTACGCGGATATTTCATAGTTCCATTGAGTGCTTCCAATATGTGTTTGTGCGCCATTATGCATTCATATCAGATGATGATTTTACTTGCTATCAAAACTTTGGCCATTGCTGAGTGTTTCGTAATGTTGCACATCCGTTTTTCGGTCGTTTCAAGGGATAACGGCAATTTCAATGCTGAATGAGCTGTTCAATATCCTTCTAGCAACGTGGCCGCTATTCCTGAAGAAGCGAGTGCTACAGCAATTTTGAATCTCGCACAAACGGTGACCAAAATCAATTACATGAGGAATGTCTATCCAGTTCCACTGGGCGCGTCGAGAAAAAATAAGCCACTATTTCTATCATCAATTGCCTTGATTAACGATCGTACACATTCTTCTGTTGGGGGTTCAACAGTGGTACATTCGTTTGAACTGATTGGTTCAATTCGTTTTGATCATATTCACGTTCACGTTCCAATTCTTGATTGAAAGCGTCGTTCATTCCACGATCTGGCGTTGGTATTCCTAACTTGACTAACAAACTACCGCACATGAGGTAACACATGTCTTCGATCAAAAACAAAGCCTGGTTATGTATATTCTCATTCACCTCGAGATCAGGATTCCCTGAACTGAAAAGAATTGGATGTAAAATGTCTTCTGACATGTCATCCTTGTACTTGTTCCTTAGTTCACGTGGATTCGATGGTAAACATGTCGAAATAATGATAGCAAATAATGTGCATATCAGACTTGAAGATGCAGAAACAATTGCTTCAGCGATTGTCATGTCCCAATGAATATCGTTTTCAAGCAAATTGACCTGCTGACATGCAATACGAAATGTTGGGCACACTACACCATTAACTTGTGATTCAAATAATGTCGTCCCATGGACATTCACCAGCAACAATCTAAAGTAGAAGCATTCGTCACTTTTAGATGAACTGTGTAAATGCGACCAAGAGCATCAGTAGAACGCACAACCGGATGATCAGTAACCACAGTAAGATCAGTTCCAACGTGGAAATCTCTTCGACGAAGCGTTCCAAGTGTAGGAACGTGGCATCTCAGAGTAGAGCAACGTTCGGGCAAACAGATCGCATTGGCAAATAGAAAAGAAACTGGTCAATGTTGTTGCTGGAGGTATTTCAGCAAGTTTGGCAACATTCGATGTAATGAAATAAACTCGTTGACCATTCTCCAGATGCACGCCAAATGTACAACAATGGAATGTCGTTCTTGAATGGGGAATGAGAATATACGCCAAATCGACTCATTGTAGCTCACCAACTTGACAGCTTGTAATTTCATCGTTTTTATGTGTAGTTTGAACGCTAAAAACCACCATATCGCTGACTTTTGTGACAAATTTGCAGTTTTATTTGATTGACTTCACCAAATAACAATACTCCACGTTGCATTGCGCCTTGAATATTTTGGAAAGAAGTTTAGAAGAAAGTCATTTTCGACTGTTGACATTTAATGTGTGTTCGGGCATACTTATACCTACACCCTGTTACGTATTAATTTTTGTGAGTTTAAGTACGCGCGTAGGTACTGTTTAATTTAATTTATTTTTATTATTTAGTTTGTCAGTCTGTCGACGTTGTCGACGGTGATGTTGGTAGCTTGCGCCGGGAAACATGGCGACAGACGTAAATTTGTGTTCCCAGACGGGACGGTTTTTGACTTTGGGTTCTTTAAAATTTAAAGAACGAGGCCTCCCTTATTTATGAATTAACGTCCGGGAGGATTTTTTCGCAATGCAGTTGCGTCAAGGCGTTGTGACCGTTAATTTGAAGTTTCGGTAATCGTTGGAATTTTTCCTGAGATACCGATGCATCTAAAAAAAGGTGCCGTGATAATGGAAGTCCTGTTGTCTATTGAAATGATGGTGACTCGTGCCATTTTGTTATGGTCCCGCCATGGGTTTTAATTGACATTGACTGGTCGTGGAGTTCGGCAGATTTGGCTCGGAACGTGGAGATTCGGATGCTGCCTCGCCAGGTGGTGACGGAATGGCGACTTGAGACACCAAGGCGCGCGTGTTTTGGAAATAGAGTTCTCACTGCGCGGACGGGGATTTCTGGTTAAGGTCGTGGAAGATCCACACATCTGGATGCTCAAGGGTTCTCCTGGAGAAGGTGCCTGGTCCGGTCCACGGATGGTAGGATGTGCCAGATGGTCTTTGTAGCTAGCGGCGCGTCGGATTTGCGGTCAGTTTCTATAAAACTCTCTTTCTCTCACCTGTTATTACTAGGATGATTAGTCACAAAAGATATTTACACATATTTTTGTATTTTGTATATTTTTCCTTTCAATAAAAATTGTTCTAACATACTAAATCTTTCATTTGAAATGAACCTGACAATTTCCCGCACTACTTAAATTAACATTACAACCCAATTACTTCTCCTGTCCGTCGTACCTACCTATCCTTATCTATCCATTTTTCCATTGTCAAAGATTGATTTCTAACAGCGTACAATCAGTGCAATTTCATCCTCCGCGCGGTAGGGACAGCCAAATACTTTGTCTCGTCGCCTTTAAATCGAAACCCGGATCCGCACAAGCGTTTTCAACCGTGGAGTTTTTCTTTGGTGCATGAGTGTGAGACCCCGGGACATCACCAGCAAGGTAGGATCATCTTGTATTCGGTTAACATCCCTCTGTTCCTCTTCATCTTTTTCGTTCCTATAGTGTTAGGTAGAGATTTCGGAAGAGATAACATCTTCCAATAGCTATCGAAGTAGTGTGTAAGAAAAAAGGCAGCGTTAATATGTTTAAAAACAAAGGCAAAACAATCAGCGCATTGACATTTGAAGTTTTTGAACTTTTGGAATTCAAGCAAACTTCAATACTATACCTAACACAATATTGCTGTAGCTCTTTCAAAAGATGAAAATTCGTTCCATACAAAATGTATGAGGAAATGAATTTTCTCCATAACTTTCTTTTTCGAGAATTTTTGCTCTGGTATCATGAAATTACGCGTTGCTAAACCGTTCATCCGATTGCGATGAAACTTTGAAGATTTGATGTGTGCATTCCCGCGATGGTTTCTGTATACAGTAGTGAGCTCTGGCATTATGAAATTATGCATTGCTAAACCGTTCATCCGATTGCGATAAAACTTTGGTGAGTTGTTTTGAGCACGTCAACGAAGGTTTCCATGTATATACTAGTGAGCTCTGACATTATGTAATTTGTATAAAAAATGGCAATAGGTGGCACACGAGCTGTTTGAAAACTGAATGTACAGGGACTGAATGTGTGGAATGCGAGAGGCGGGAAGGAAAATCGGGAGCGGGGCTCATGGGACGGTGGAGCCGGGAGAGGGGAGTGGGGACAGGGAAAGCGGAGAAGGCAGAGTGGTATCGCGTGAGGGGAAGGGGATGCGGAAGAAGAATGGGACGAAGGTAAAGAACACGCAGGGAGAAACAATATTTTTATGTGGCATAGCAACGCATGCCGGGAACTACAAACCCCTTAGCTAGCATATTTTGATTTTATATATAATATATAGATTTCCCCCTTAAACCATGCGAGCGAAGCCGCGAGTGAAAACTAGTTTATTCATATTTTAAGAATACACAAATACAATAACAAAAAAATTTATATATTTCACCAAGTTGCACGCTGTTGAAGTTGAGGGGAAAAAGAGCGTGTCCATCTTGTCACGATATCCATTTCGTCATCTGAAAAGTAAAAAAGGTATATTCTTTATCAGTACGAACACCACCTATTGCAATTTTATATATAAATTTCATTGCCAAAGTTCACCATTACATACAGAACATTTGCTGGCATGCGCACGAAAAATCACTAAAGTTTCATCGCAATCGGATGACTGGTTTAGGGACAGCACAAGGAACCAACAACGAAACATTCATTTTTAGATTTAAAATTTGATGCTACTCAAGCGGAACGATTGAAAAGGTTTTAATTTCTATAATTTACATTTAAAGCTTTTTTTTATTCATAATGCAAACTTTTTATACGTTGGGAGACGGGTACGGGCACCGCCGTCTGAGAATTACTTATTGAAAAACCAACAACTCTACCATAGGCTATCCCAAGTAGTTTCGTGACTTAGCAGGGGTACCCGGGTTTATGGGCTGAGGTCTTGGCTGCCGATGTGTCTACCCACTTGCTGCGTGGCGGATTGAGAGAGACTGGTTGAGGAGGTCTTTTGACCTCTCTAACCAGAATCCCTCAACCCATCGCCTTGCACCGCATTTGAAGGGGTGAATTCACTCCTAGACACATTGATTCTCAGATTCCTAACCACCCCTCATATCTATTTGCTTCCCAGAACTTTCTCTTCCTTCTTTCCTTAAAAAAACCTCCACACAGCATCCCTTAGGATGAAATAGGCCCTAAGGGAAATTATTTTTCTCGGGGCCTGGTGTGGATCTAATATAAAAAAAAAACAATTCTTAGTAAAGATTAATCCTTTTTTTCCTTTTCTTTATACATAAAATAACTTTTGTTTACAGTTTTTTTCAGGTTTTTCAACTACCACACTAACTAGGCACACGCCCATATAGATAACTAATATACCCACGGTAGATTAGTTAATATTTCACTTTTAAGGGATTTTTTTACAACCAGAGAAAACCGGAAATATGTCATTTTTAAATCAAATTTTAGAAGAATTGACTCTTTTCCACAAATAATTACAAAATTGATTTCGAAAGATTGTTCCTTTATCTACTAAACGCATGTTTAAATTTTGAGAAAAATGTTTATTTTTAGTAAAATAAGGTTATACCATAGGTCGTTGGCAGATTTTTTATTTTCAAACGAAAAACCTTATTTTAGAAGACATATTTCATATCATGTAAATTATTGTAAATCAATACGTTATCTTATCTAGTAAACGCATGTTTCAAAATTTTACTATAAGTTCAAATAAAATCATTAAAAAAAAGAACACTTATTTATGACGAAAATTTCTTTATTTTGTCTATCTATTTTTTCTTCTTCGATGGCGCTACAGCCCATATCGAGCTTTGGCCTCCTGCAACAGTCGCCTCCAACTCTTCCTGTCCTCGGCGGCTGACATCCAATTTGATACCTGGAGAAGCTGTGCTGCATCCCCTCTTACTTCGTCTTCCCACCTCAGTCTGGGTCTTCCCACTTTTCTCTTTCCACCTGGGTGTCCAGTCAAAATTCTTTTTGGGACGCGTGTATCCGGCATTCTCTGTACATGCCCAGCCCATCTCAGCCTGAGAAGTCTCATATGTGTTGAGATGCTAGGTGCCTTATATATATATATATCATACAATTCTGTATTATGCCGGATGCGCCACTGTTCACCCTCTTTCACGGGTCCACATATTCTTCTCAGCACTTTTCTTTCAAAAGTATCCAGCATTTCAGCCATCTTTACCGTCGGTGTCTGCGCCTCACATCCATATGCCAATACAGTTCTAACAATGGTCTTATATATGGTTATTTTGGTTTTTCTGTGGACACTACGTGACTTAAACACTGGCAGCAAAGAGAAGTATGTTTTGTTGGCTGCTGTGAATCGCCTTCTGATTTATGCTGGATGCTCATTGTTCTCTGTCAGACTGGAGCCCAGGTAGGTGAATTGATCGACAACTTTGTATGAGTAGTTATCTTGGGTTCCTGCTCTGTATCATCATTTTCGTTTTGTTGACATTAACCTGCAGTCCTACTTCCTGTGCCGCTGTTTCTAAAGGATCGAAGACCTCCTTAATGGCTGAAATTGATCTTCCAACAATGTTAATGTCATCCGCATCTCCGACAACTTGACGGCTCTTGGAACAAATATTGGAGCCAGTGTCTATTAGCGTTTTTCTTATTGCATGTTCGAGCACAATGTTGAAGAGAGTTGGAGCCAGACCGTCCCCCCGTTTTAGTCCTTGCAATACTGTGAACTCTTCCGACGATTCCCCATCTATTTTGACCTGACATCTTGAGTCTGACATTGTGGCTTTGATGAGCCTAACCAATTTAGGTGGAATCTGGAATTGAAGTAGTATGTCATATAGACACTCCCGATCTATGCTATCATATGCTTGCTTGAAATCTATGAATAGTTGGTGTATATCTATATCAAACTTCCAGCACTTTGCCAAGATCTGCATGACGGTGAACAGTTGGTCTGTTGTGGATCTACCGGTGAGGAAGCCTGCCTGATATTCTCCCAGTAGGTTTTCTGCGTACTGTCTATCTATTTACGATCTTACAAAATAATATATTTAAGATTTTTTTTACATTTTTATTTTGCTTAAACATTATTGAAAAATGATAAATACTTATGATCAAAAATAATTACAAAAATTACGTAATTTAAAAGTTAGTTTCAGCATTTTTGGATGTAGGTATAAATTAAAGCAAATTTGGAATGTAATAAAATCGATGCTGAGTTGTAATTTTAAAAAGCTGGTACGGAGAATAATTAATCTTTCTCATTCAAACTGCCCTGTACGATCGTAAGAACATCTTTCGACGAAATGTGGATTTTCGGGCGCTGTTTGGTTAAAGGCCCTTAGCTCGTCATAACTCTCAAAACCGTATTTGCATTCAGTGCACCTATTTGAATAATGTTGAATGCTCCTTCGTGGATGGAGGTTAATACGGTAACCGACGAGTTCATCGAAAATCAATTCTTCGAAAGCAAATTCATCGAAAACGAGTACACCGAAAACCAATTCAACGAAAACCAATTCAGCGAAAACCAATTCATCGAATGATCAATTCATCGATTCGCCAATTCATCGGTTAAAAAAAGATTAGGTTAGGTTAGATTAGGTCAGGTTAGGTTAGTCTGCTTGTCCAAAGTTTTATTATCAATTTTTTTTTATATTTAAATTTGTTGTCAACTTTTATTGGTCAATGCTTTTTTAACTCCCCGGTCCGCTCGGCATTTCTCTCAAATATCTACAAAATATTTTTTTCCGATGAATTGGCGATTCGCTAAATTGATCATTCGATGAATTGGTTTTCGATGAATTGGTTTTCGATGAATTGGTTTTCAATGAATTGGTTTTCTATGATCTTGTTTTCGATGAACTCGTTTTCGATGAACTCGTTTTCGATGAATTTGCTTTCGATGAATTGATTTTCGATGAACTCGCCGTGAACCGGTTAACACTATTCACAGAGACACCCACATTCCCCTGATAAAGGAATTGATTAAATCTCTGGCGAAACCATTTTATATCGGATTACCCGACCATGAAAACCCAACGATATATTCTATATCTAACTGTAATTTAAATTCGACATTCAAATATAACAGACCAAAAACGTTTTCCAAGCGGGGTAACGTCTGTAGAATCTCTACGTTAAGTTTTAAGGATATTTTTTTCAACCCCAAAAGTTGAATAAAGTATCCGAATTTTTTTTTTAATCCTTCAAGAACACCACAAAAAGTTAACTAACTAACTAACTAACTAACCATCACTTAGTTTTCGCTACAGGGGTAGGCAGAGAGGACGGAACGCCAAACAACTCGGTCTAGGTACACACTCCTTGCCTCGTTCACATTCAATACATCGTCTCACTCATGCTCTTCTATTATTCCGACTTTTCACATGGCCCGACTCAAGTATCTGATTCACTTGGTCGTGCCATGTCTTCCTCGGGCGTCCCCGACTTCTTCTACCATTCACATTTGCGTCATATATTCTTCTTACACTCCTTTCCTTGTTCATTCGCCCTGCCTTGTTCATGCCCAAACCATCTGAGCGTCCCTTTCTTAATCTTACTCATTACGCTTACATCAGCCTTGCATTCTCACACGATCGTACATGGTTTTACCACACATACGCCTCAGGGATCTCATTTCTACAGCATTCAGTCTAATTTCATCCTTCCTTTGTCAGTTCCATGCCTCACTGCCATACTTCAGGGTAGGTACCAGCACTCTATTATGGCCGGCTAACTTCGCTTCTTTGGACAGTTTTTTGTTGTATTAATAGAGTTGCCTGTATTTACCCTTCTTTCGATATATCTATCAGCTTTCCCGTCTCTCGTTAACAAACTTCCCAATGTTATTGTAATAATGGTTAAATCATAATTTTTGAGCTTGGGGTGTGTAAATAACCCCAAAACCCGCGGACAATCATATATCAACAGACGAGCAATCAGCACTGGTCTAAATATACGATCAAGACACTAACCACCACTTCGCAAATTATGCTACATTTTCTACTCTCTCAGATCTATTCTTAACTTACAAACACTGAGATGTGTTTACTTTGCACTTTTTCAATCAATTGCTACGTATGGTATTGTGGGATGGGGAGGGTGTGCAATGTCAATTCTATATCCCATAGTCCTAATTCAAAAACTTCTGCTAAGGATAATATTCAAATGTAACCCATCACACCCATCAGAACCACTTTATAAAAAATTCACAGTGTTAGACATTCGACAATTATATATAAAGACAATTCTCATATTCCTATGGAAAAATGATTTGATGGAAAAAACACAAAACAAAATTCACACTCGGTACTCGTCACACCTAAAATGCATAATTCCTACGACTAAAACAACTTTCGCACAGCGACAGTTCTCTTACATTGCCCCCAAAATGTTCAACTCACTGAGTATTGAGACTAGGAAATCGAAAACTGATAAGCTTTATAGCAAAAGTGTACAGGATTGGTTATTTACAAAGGGGAGGAACTATTTTAAAAAAATGCCTGAAGTCAACGAGTTAAGTTTACTTTAAAGTTAGTAAATTTGCTTTACCACTATTTTTTTAAATTTTTATTACATTCAAATTCAAAAAAAAAAAAAAAAACTTTTGATAATTATCATAATAATATTTATATTTGGATGATTTATTTTCAACATCTCCACAAGTAGAGTCATTATTTATTTATCAACTTATCATGTATTTACGTACCTATTTTATTTAGCAAAACAGCAGCCTACAATAAGAATAGTTTATTTTTATGTTTATTATTATATAAATCTACCTTATTGAAACCACTTAAAGGAGTCGTTGTTATATAAAAACATTGTACCTAACTAAACTATATATTAATTAACCAATAACAATTCTTACATTTATATAATTATATATTAATAATTCGACTACCATAATACGGGCATGTGCCTAGCATGGTAGTCGAACCACCTGTAAAAACTGTATAAAAAGTTATATAATGAATAAAGAAAAGAAAAAAAAAAAAAAAAAAATTCAGGATTGAAACACTACTTGAAATGGCTTTACCCGTGTTTAGGGACTAGATCTGATTATCCAGGTACATTTTCCACATCCCCTTCCCCTCCCCACTTCCTTCAGCCTCACAACATAACAAAATTGGTGACGCCATAGTCTCACTGTCTTCAAACGGTTGGGAGTAGTTGGGACTCTTGTGTAGTATTCAGTTAAAATAATTTATATTTTATGCAACTAGGAACCTTTAACGGTTTTCTTGCTGAGCCAACTGCACGTATAAGTATGTCGAATTTTGTTATTTTCGCATGCTCCTTCGGAGAGTCGGAATTATTATTAGTAAAAATATTTGTATGGCGAATTTTCACATAAGACGCCTGCAGATATACTCGTAAGTATAGCTCATTGAAGAATAAGATAATAATAATAATCTAAACGAAAATATGAAAGAAAACAAGACACAGAAAAGTAGAAAAAGATAATGGTCACAACTGGAACTCGAACCCTAGAACCTCTTCTCTAAACCTAACGTCCCGGTTAGGCGAGAGGTTCTGGGTTCAAGTCTCAGTTTCGTGACCATTATCTTTTTCTATTTTTCTAGAGTCTTGTTTTCTTTCATATTTTCGTTTAGATTATTATTGTTATCTTCTTCTTCAATGATATATACATTTTTTTTTTTTTTTTTTTTTTTATTAGCAAAGTTTTTTTGGTACATTCACATATAGGTAAATACATAATAACAAAAAATGTAAGTAACAAAAAAAAATCCCACAAAGGCGAAGCCTGTGTGTGGGTATTATATTATGTGGATAACAGTGGTAGTTAAAATAAAATTATAAAAAAAATAAAATATATATATAAGCATAGTGTCTACAGTGATCAACATGAATGACTTCGTAGGAGTTTAAAAATTTAAAAATATATGTAAGATAAACACACAAATTAAAATATATATATATGCATAGTGTCTACAGTGATCAACATGATTGACTTCATAGGAGTATAAAAATTTAAAAATATATCTAAGATAAACACACATTTACACCCATACTTAAATACACATCTACATACGAGTATATATATATTTCCTGTTTTTATTCTAAATATTCAGAAAGACTCCACATTTTAGAAGCTGATTGAATTACAGAAAAAAGTTATTCGGTTCCAAATTATTTTTTACCCAGATTTTAACATTTTTTTTAAGTACGTTCAGATTTTGATCCTTGCTGATGGAGTGGGGTATGGAATTGAATAGTTTTGGGGCAATGTAGGTAATGTGTCTTTGGGCCAGTCTAGTTTTGCAGTGAGGTACTGTGTACACGCACGTGTTATGTCTCTGGCTAGAACGATTTGTGTTTTTACTGAAATTGTTAGGACGTGTAAAAATATATTTGAGACATTGGATACAGTAGATCCGCCTTAGTTCTAGTATTTCAGTTTCTCGAAATAACTGATTGGTAGGATACATCTTGGACTTTGATAGGAATAATCTTCAAAAGTTAAAAATTCAATTAGTATATCTACTTTGGTTGTACGGCCGTATATCCATTTTGCATACTTACAAGAAATAATCGTTTAGGAGATCAACAGAACTGTCCAAGGAATCAAATGGCAGATCTCGTTCAAGATCCCAATGAGAGACAGCCTGGGTTCTCATTGCCTCGCAAACTCTGGACTGCCATCAATAGGATAAGGTGCTCCCATAGCCGTTGTGCTCACATAATGCATAGATGGGGCCAAGAGTCGGCGATGTGTGAATGCGGTGCGGTGCAGACCACTGAACATGTGGTCAACGAATGCCCGCTCCATTCATTCCCTGACGGGGTTGATGAGGTGCATAGGGCAACGCCTGAGGCCCTAAACTGGCTCACAGACTTAGATGTCCTTCTCTGATCCCCCCCCCCCCCCCACCATACGAAAGAAAAAGAATTGGTAGAGGGATCAACTGTCCGCCGGATCAACTGTCTGGGTGATTAACTGTTGGCAGACCAACTGTCATGGAACTATTTACGAGTGTGAAATGGACTCTTTCCTGATATTTTTGATTATTTGAATAAATATGGATCGAGTAGTTTTCGCAAGATGAATGTTTTATCACGTTTGATGTGATTTTTTCACGAAGATGAAGCGATAGAACAAATTCAAAAATTATCGTAAACGTAATGGAGTATTAGGAAAAATAATTTTGAAGAGTTTAAATTTTCCATGTACATTTGTTACTTTAATTTTAAATTTTTGCGACCGGTTTCGACACGTGCGTATCATTAACGAGCAAAACTAACTTAAAAATTCTATACAAGTACAAACATTAATTAGGCGGGGATAGTGGGAGTGGGGAATTTGGTGGAGGGGGAGAACGGTTGGAGGAGTCAAAATTACATGGAAACATCGTAAGTAGAGGGGATTTACATGGTGCTATTATTTTATTAACTAAATTAATTTTCGATTTAATTTTTTTGTTAATTTCTAAAGTTTCTAAAGCGCACTAACTAAAATATGAATTTACATTGCAATGTTTAAACTTAGTTTTTACTTTTTTGAAGCTATGACCTGCCTCTACGTGATGGTTAGCAAACTCGGAGTAGTTATTATTTCGTAAACAAAGTTCATGTTCCCTGATTCTAGTAAAGTTTTAAAATTTCTAGTAGTCATTCCTACATACTGTGCGTCACAATCGTTTCATTCTAAAGTGTATATCCTGTTTTTTTTCAAATTTATTAGAAATATCCTTGTTATTAATCATTTTTTTATTTATTTTAGAATTAGTATATTAATTTAATTTTCAATTTGGGAGGCGGGAATGGGTACCGCCGCCCCGGGAACCTTTATTGGATAACCAACACCTCTGCCACAGGTCACCCCAAGTGGTTCGCTACGTTTGGTGATTTAGCAAGGGTGCCCGGGTCCATGGGGTGAGGTTTGTCTAGATACTCTAGATCTTGGCCTATTCCTAACCCTTTTCCTTCCCAGATCTCTCCTCTCCTTCCTTTCCTTAAAAAAAACCTTCCACACAGCATCCCCAAAGATGACATAGGCTCTGAGGGAAATTATTTTCCTGTGGGCCTCCTGTGTGGAGCTCATGTAAAAAAAAAATAATAAAAAAAAAATATATATATAAAGCTGGAGAAATATGATCTGGAAATATGCGGGATATTTTTAAAGATAAATCGCCGGTATAAAGAAGTTTTTTTATATATTAGGTTGTTACTTTGACGGCCGGCATAGTCCAGCGGTAAGGCTCTTGACTAACATTCCGAAGGTCGCGGGATCGAATCCCGGCATGGCAAATAAATTTTATTTGATTAATTTGTGTTATTTCACAATTTATTAATTTAAAAATAATATATAGTATACCTACATAGTATATTTGCAGCACGTTCCAGAGTAGAAGATACTCTCAGTATCGCCCTGGTGTAAAACCACCATTCTGAATTGAAACGTTACTTGAAATGGCATTAGCCGTGTTTGGTGACCAGATCTGAATAGCCAGGTACTTCCCCACCTTCATTTTCCCTATCTCCTTCCCTCCCCACTACCTTCAGCCTCACAACATACCTCAATTGGGGATGCCATAGTCTCACTGGCTCCAGACGGGAGCAGCTGAGACTCTTGTGATGTATCACTATAAAAAAATAAAAAAATACTAGGTTTGTTATTATTATTACCACTTTAAAAATACTTTTTTATTTAATTTACATGGAAAATTAAAACTCTTCAAAACAAAAATGTCTAGAAATTGTTACGTAGTCAATGCCCAAGAAATACAAAAAATAATTTTATTGGGAGAATTATATTATTTGGAAAACTCTATACGGGTTGGTCTTATTACATTTGTTTTCTCAAAGTTAACGGTTTTTAAACGACTTCATTCCGTATCTTATTCCGTTAATCCGTTAAATAGCGTCGTTATCCGTTACGTTAACATTAACGGATTAACGGAAGGCCCTGCCGGGTGGTTTTTATGGCCTTAATTGGGCCGAAAACACCTGCCAAGCTTCCGCTTTGCTCAATAGATGTCACCAGGGGTTAATTATTTAACTCTCTATCTCGAGAAAAGGGCGGTGATTAGGTGAGAGAAGATTTACACCGTATTGATTGGATTAGAAATACTGGGAAGAAATAATAAAGAAGCGAAAAAAACTTTAGGAAAATCATTATTTATCTAATTAGTAATTTAACCATCACGCCATTTTCCCACAGAAATAGTCAGAGAGGATAAAGCGCCGTACAACTCTGTCTTCACGCAAGCCTCTTTCACATTGAATTTTATGTAATCCGTTATTTTTCTTGTACTGTATTTTTAACCCCAATGCAAAAATAGGGGTGTTATAAGTTTGAATGTGTGTCTGTCTATCTGTGGCATCGCACCTCTTAAACGAATGGACCGATTATGATGCGGTTTTTTTTATTTGAAAGCTGACGTGATCGAGATTGTTCTGAGCTACAATTCATGAAAATCTGTTCTATTTGGGAGGCGGGGATGGGTACCACCGCACCGGTAACCATTTTTGGATAACCAACACTTCTGCCATAGGTCTTCCCAAGTGGTTCGTTACGTTTGGTGATTTAGCAGGGGTGCCCGGGTTCATGGGGTGAGGTTTGTCTAGGTCTTAGAGGCAGATAGGCGACCTCCGTAGTCCAGTGGCTAAGACTCTTGACTCACATTCCGGAGGTCGCGGGTTCGAACCCGGCATGCGCAAATAAATTTTATTTGATTAATTTGTGTTATTTCACAATTAATTCATTTAAAATAATATATAGTATATTTGCGGCATGTTCCAGAGTGGAAGATACTATTAGTATCGCCCTGGTGTAAGACCACCATTCAGAATTGAAACGTTGCTTGAAAATGGCTTTAGCCGTGTTTAGTGACCAGATCTGAATAGCCAGGTACTTCCCAACCTTCCTCTTCCCCACCTCCTTCCCCTCCCCACTACCTTCAGCCTCACAACATACCCCAATTGGGGATGCCATAGTCTCACTGGCTCCAGACGGGAGCAGTTGAGATTCTTGTGCGGTATTCACTGTAAAAAAAAAAAAAAAAAAAAAAAAAGATGACCAAGACACACTGAACCCCAGATTTCTACTTACCCCTTAAATTATTTTCCTTCCCATAACTCTCCTCTCCTTCCTTTCCTTAAAAAAACCCTCCTCACAGTATCCCTAAAGATGACATAGGCCCTGAGGGAAATTATTTTCCTCAGGGCCTCCTGTGTCGAGCTCATGTAAAAAAAAAGGATTTCAGCTCTTTTTTGTGTCGGAGGTTACTAAAAATTTTGAAAATTTTACTTATAATATTGGATAATTTGATAAGTTTTATCGTAGAGTGTTTTCGTCGTTTATTTTTACTTAAGCTCAGGAACACTAGACAGGAGGCCTGAAGAAAATAATTTCCCTCAGGGCATATTTTATCTAAGGGGTTGCTGTGTGGAGGGTTTTCTTAAGGATATGAAGAAGAGGAAATTCTGGGAAGTAAATGGGTATGAGGGATGGATAGAAATCTAGGGGTCAGTGTGTCCAGGAGTGGTGGAAGTATGAATCCATCCCTCCACCTGCGGTGCACGGCGATAGGTCGAGGGATTCTGACTCTCTCTCTCTGGTTTCAATCCTGAGATTGGTTTGCAGCAATGTCATCTATTCGTTTCTTCCACTCTTCCCTGTCTTGTGCGGCTCTTTTGAAGTCTGCATACGATGAGCAGCGCACGTCCACCAGCAGGTCCTCCAGGTACTCTCGGCGTGGGCGTCCCCTAGCGTTTGTCCCCTCAGTCATACCCTCCATTATGGCATGCAAGAGGCCTTCTTGTCTTATTACATGGCCGATCCATGCCTTCCTCCTTCGATTCTTTGGAGAACCTCTTCATTTGTTATGTGGTCTCTCCAGTAAATTCCTAATAGTCTTCTATAGGACCACATCTCAAAAGCCTCTAGTCTCCGTTTATTTCTTTCGGATAGGCACCATCAAGATACTCCATCTATAGGTCTTGATGAGGAGTATTCTCAGTTTCAGGTCTATATTATTTGATTCTATTATTTTCGACCTTTTATTGAATGCAAGCCTAGCCTGGTGTATACGGATGTTGACCTCGCTCTTAGACCGACCGTCCCATGTTATTTTACTCCCGAGGTAGACAAACTCCTTGGTGTTCTTTAGTGGAACTCCTGACATCTCTACTCTGACTGGAGTGGTCAAAAGATCTCCTCAACTAGTCCCTCTCGCTACGGCTCGGTGATCGATCTACGATCCGGCTCGCTACGCAGCACACTGGCAGACATATCGGCCGCCAAGACCTTGACAAACCTCACTCCATGAACCCGGGCACCCCTCTGAGTCATCAAACGTAGCAAACCACTTGAAGTGACCTGAGGAAGAGGTGTTGGTTATCCAATAAATGGTTCCCGGGGCCAATACCCATATCCGCCTCCACGAAAAGGGCTTCATCCATTTCATCTAGTATTCGCTTGCGCGTCAAATCTATCTATCTATTTATCTATCTTCTATCTGTCTATGTATATATCTATCTATCTATCTATTTATCTATCTTCTATCTATCTATCTATCTATCTATCTATCTATCCATATATCTATCTATCTATCTATCTATCTATCTATCTATTTATCTATCTATCTATCTATCTATCTATCTATCTATATATCTATCTATCTATCTATCTATCTATCTATCTATCTATCTATATATCTATCTATCTATCTATCTATCTTCTCTCTTCTATATAAATAAAATTCAATCGCCGAAATGTATGTACGCGCATAACTTCCGAACGACTGCACCAAATTGGATAATTATTTTTTTTGTGTTTGTTATTGTCAGGACAAGGTCAGCTCTGGCATTATGAAATTTGTATAAAAAATTGCAATAGGTGGCACGCGAGCTGTTTGAAAACTGAATATATCGGGACTGAATGTATTGAATGCGGGAGGGGGTAGGCAAATTCAGGTAGAAGGTTGGTGAGAGTGGGGGGGACCAGGGAGGGGAGAGGGGAACTTGGGATGGGGGAGGGAACTCGGGAGAGTGGTTCGCAGGCGGTGGAAGGGGGTGGAGTGGGGAGTTGGAAGGTGGAGGTGGCGGAGTAGGAACGCCAGATGTGAAGGGGACGCGGGAGAGGAAGGGGAGGCAGAAGAGGAATGGCATGAATGGGAAAGGATACGCAGGGAGAAACAATTTCTTTATTAAATGGCATATTTTATATTTTTATGCAAACATCGCACAAGAGTCCAAATGTTCCTAACTATCCGGAGTCAGTGGGACTATGGCATCCCTATTTGGCATTTTGGATGTGTTGTGAGGATAAAGAGAGCGGGGTAGGGAAGAGTTAGGTAAGAGGAAGGTTGAGAAATATAAGACTAATCATTTTGGAAACAACATAACAACTAACGGCCTCCGTCATCGATATATTAACTATATATAAGCCCTTCCATACCCAATTCCAATCCCAAAGTGAAACCACCTACGAGTAATTTCATAATACAACTACCCATCGAATTCCTTGCATCTCTTGCGTGACGTAGTTGTTTAACTAGGAAGAAATTAAACATTTTTTATCAATTGTTACTTTTCCCGATACGCTGCCTCGAATTCATATGTTATGTACATATTTTTTTTAGATATTCATATAATTGGTTAAATTGTTAATAATAAAGTCTGCAATAGCCCATACCTAAAATATTTCTAACTGTCTGAAATTTGTGTTTTAAAAATGATCTTCACAAAGCTAGTAATTCCGTTACCGGGAACATGCTGGAAAACAAATTAGCTGCACGCAGACCAACTAAAGGTACAAACCAATGCTTCTTGCGATCTTTTGACTATGAGATAATGGACTTTCTTTTTGATAAATGTTTTCGTAAACCAATTTTTTTGGTTTCGGTGTCATTTTTAAGACCTACACGCCTTGTCTCGATATACTTGGTCGAAGGCCTACGTGGTTGAGAGGTAAGTCTCATGACTCGCAATATTAGAAAGTCGCGTGACCGAATCAGCAAAAATTTAATTAATTTGAAAATGATATTTAGTATATTAGCAGCACATTGATAGGGAAATATACTTCCAGGATCACCCTGATGAGAGAACTGAAACGTTCCATGAAATGGCTTTAGCCGTGTTTGGTTACCATGTCTGAATAGCCACGTACTTTCCCACCTGACGACCTTTGACGACCTCCGTAGTCCAGTGGGTAAGACTCTTGACTCACAATCCGGAGGTCGCGGGTTCGAACCCGGCATGCGCAAATAAATTATATTTGATTAATTTGTGTTATTTCACAATTAATTCATTTAAAATAATATATAGTATATTTGCTGCATGTTCCAGAGTGGAAGATACTAACAGTATCGCCCTGGTGTAAGACCACCATTCAGAATTGAAACGTTGCTTGAAAATGGCTTTAGCCGTGTTTGGTGACCAGATCTGAATAGCCAGGTACTTCCCAACCTTTCTCTTCCCCACCTCCTTCCCCTCCCCACTACCTTCAGCCTCACAACATACCCCAATTGGGGATGCCATAGTCTCACTGGCTCCAGACGGGAGCAGTTGAGATTCTTGTGCGGTATTTACTGTAAAAAAAAAAAAACCTTCCTCTCCCGCATCTCCTTCCACTCCCCATAACCTTTAGCCTCACATTATACCCTAATTAATTAATGGATGCCATAGTCTCACTGGCTCCAGGCATAGAAAAATTTAAAAATTAACCAAAAAAAACACGAACGGTTAGACCCTCCAGCGTTCGCCTTTATACTTAAAACACGCGTCCAGTGTCAGGGATTTCCGAGCGTCCGATTTAAAAATTTCCCACCCTCATGAAAAAATCATATTCCGGAATGCTAATTTGGTGACACATAAACTGCTAAGAGAGCCATCAAATACACCCACATTTACACGTTTGTCCCATATTTTTAAGATTCATAAAAAAACTATCATCGTATGAATTCTGCGTATTTTTTATTTTAAATTTGTCATACGTATTACCTTTTGAACCTAATTTGTAAGTAGGTATTTAAATATTGGTTTCGAATTTTGTATTTACTCCATACGTTCACTTCACAAAATTCTATTAATTTAATTTATAAACTAACGTTAAAGACAAGATTTTTATGCATAGCATAAAGGGTAACGATTATTATAAGCAATAATTGTCAGCCTGAAACACTCATTTACATTGAAAAATCTTCCAAATAAGTGTTTCAGGCTGACAATTATTGCTTATAATAATTGTTCTATTTTTTTTTTAATATATTAAAATGGTTTTATAATAAATTAAGATCCTCTAGTTTCTTAAGCTTATTATTAATTACTAGCTGACCCGACAAACGTTGTTCTGCCATATAAATTATTTCTAGTTAATATTTTGGTTGTTTAATAAAAAATAACGAATAAATTGTAAGTGTGGGATCTATGACAGAAAGAGGAATGGAGCGCTGTAGACGATGACCGCCGATAAAAACAAAAAAAAACACCAACTAAAGTAGGAAAATGAAATAAAGAAAATCAATATGAATTTCGAAGAGCAAGTGAGTCCAATATTTTTTGTCAGTGCGTCTTTAGCCAACACAAATAAGTTCGATGGTTTGCCCACGCGATGCCCAATGAAATATCAAAATGACGCGACGCTTCTCGTAAATGTCTTGCGAATGTGTGGATGAAAGTTCGATGAGGCATACGTAGCGCCATCTGTCATTCAATAACATAAATAATTTCGTTCTGTTTGAAATACGAAAGACGGTTAAATTTGTTCATACAAAAATATTAAAAAATGGGAGGGTGGCAGAGAATGGCAGAAGGATTAAAATTTTGGGTTATAGGTATTTTTTGATGCCAAATAAAAAAATAAAGAAAAAATATATACTCTAATCACCTAGCGGTATGAAATATACTTTAAAACCTATTCTCATACCCATCATATATACATACAAATTTTCATAAAAATCGGTCAAGCCGTTTCGGAGGAGTGCGACCACAAACACCGTAACACGAGATTTTATATCATCATTACATAGTATAAAATGAAGTCGCTCAAAATGGATGTGCGCGTTAATCTTTTAAACTACGCAACGGATTTTCATGCGGTTTTCACCAATAGATAGAATGTTTATATGTATAATACATATAAATTATATTAGACAAAAGCCGAGAAATTCAAAGAAAACGTATTTTTGTGCGATTTAAAACGGTTGGCGGGCCGTACTATAGTCACTTTTGAAATTCGTTCTATGAAAGAAATTGGAAAATAGATGTCCTAGAGTAAGTAGGTATTTGATTTGAATTATTTTATTTGATGAAGTTGCTCAAAATGTATGTGCAGATCTTTTAAACTACGCAACGGATATTCATTCGCTTTTCACCAATAGATAATAATTCAAGAGGAATGTTTATATGTATGAAAACATGCTTATTATAGTAGAGAAAAGTCGAGAAATTCAAAAATTCAATTCAGGCAGCGGGCAGCGGGCAGCTGGCAAGCGGGTGGTGTGGATTTTATAAAGGTTGGGTAATGACGTTGTGTTTCGTTAGCCATAGCAACGTGTGGCCGGGTCTGCTAGTATATTATAAGATGACAATATTGTTTCTATGTTTAAAATCATTTTCGAACTGCAACAAATTCAGTAAGTTACATAAATCAATTTATTTCAAGTAATTTATAATATTCTTTTACAAAACGTATATATTTTAACAATAATTGTGCCCTCTATCCTTGAATAAAACAGGTTGGTGCCTGTAATGTTGGGTTAACTGAAAAAATCTGTTTTACCGCCGGAAAACACCGCTAGATGGCAATTTTCCTGCCGTTCGGAAAATAAATAAATCATTGACATCTAGTGTTATTTTCATGTACTAAATATTCAGCTTTTTGAGCACGTAAATAAAAATGTTTTCAATTATGTTGGATATTTTCAAGATTTTTTAGAAAAGTAAGTAACGTTATTTATATATACTTGTAAAATAATTATTAAAAGTTCAAAAGATCATCGCAAAATTATTATCTTCGGTTATCTGTAATTTCTGATAGAGAAGTTGAGAAGTACAAAATGATTTAATACTTTTTGAAGAACCCTATACCTCTAAACATAATCAGCCTTACTAAAAAACCCAGTGAAAATTTTATTCAATTGACAAACGGCCGCGGATGTGAAAACCTTACTAATTAAAAAAATGTTCATGGAAAAAAATACACTTGGTTTACACGGCCTGAGGGGGTAGTTTATCTCTGTTTTATCAATGATCTTTGAACGAAATTTGAAATTTTTGCAAAGTATTTTGAATGTTCTATATATTTCTTATTTTTGAAGGTGTCGTAAAAACAAATACCATTTATGAAAACTAGATAAAATTACCTTTTGAATTTGTGTATTTGAAATACACTTTAGCTTTCAAAAACTGCCATATTTTAAGATTCAAACTCGGAAATAAATGGAAAAAAATTTCTTACCAAAATTTTTTTGACTAAAATGTAGAGAAATTAAAAAAAACAAAATTTCAAAAACACAGTCCTTTTATGTAATAAATTTGGAAGGAAACTATCACCTCACTTTTTCCTCGTGCATACAATAAAAAAATACTAAAAAATTTCAAAGTATTTTTTATTGCTAAAAAACTAACCTAAAAATTATACCGTCTTTTATATCAGATTTTTTGCATCTCTATAGACGTTAATTACTTTGATGCATTTAGGCACATGTATTAGATAATATTATTTAAAAAAAAACACCACTGTCATAAAATTATCGTAAAATAAAACCTTTAAATGTAAATTTGAATTCTCATGTATCATATAAAATAGTTTTTGACACTTCAATTTTCAAAGTACGTTTATTGTTTTACAACTTAACTAAAACTTATGAAAAACCACAAAACACACGGTAAATATATCAATGAAATAAATATAAGAGTAAATTATTCATATTAATAGAAATTAACCATCACATAAGTAATATTGCACACACAAAATTCATTTCGCACACACAGAAATTATTTCGCGCTTCCAGCGTCTTTTTCGAGCGCGAACAACGAATGCGCAGGCGCCGCGCCGCCGCGCCACCTAGCGATTATGAAGGAAAACAAACAATTTAGTACTTAAATATGCGTTGTTGCCGGATTTATAATACGTTTTAAGACCTAATCTTATTAGTAATGTTATCGTGTTTTAGTGTATTTTTGTTTTATTCATGTTGCTGCAATAACACGGGTTATCTGGCGTGCTGTGGTTTTTTTTTAGTAAGGCTGATTATGTTTATAAAATTGTGTTAGGTGGAGAGAAAAAACATATTTTTTTTTTTGTTAATTTGTAAAACTCATTTTCATTTTTATTTCTTTTAAATATTCAATAATATTATTATTCAATTTGTTAAAACAGTTTATTTATAAACAAGTTCTGCTACGTAATTATTAATACGCGTGACAGCTGTTTCGACTTCTGAAGGCATTATCAAACTGCAGTTATACAACTTGTAGACATCAGCCTTACTAATAATAATACGCCTTAGAATAATACTTACCTACTTTACCTACTTTATACGATCGTTAGACGGCATATCTGATGCTTGTGCGGTGACCTGCATTTTAAGACCCTTATCAATAACATGATCACATTATTATGTTGGTTGCATTGTTTTTGCTTGATCTGCGCATGCGCGGCCATCTTTTGAAGCATGCGGCAGCCATGTTTTTTTTCAATAAATTCGCGGTTATTTTCTTTTGTGACGTTTGAAATTTCATGCTCGGTTATATAATGTTTTTAAACACGATTACAATTTAAATGAGCGATTTACTATAAGCATAAAAGAATATAATTTCTATAATTTGCGATATTTTTGCCAATTTCTGTGGTTTTATAATGTCTCTGTTGTTACTTTGATTTTGTTATCATAAAAATATAGGTTATTTATAACTAGAAAGTTTAACAATATACAGTGTATTAAACTGTTGTATTTTGCATATGTTCGAAGTCAACTGGAGTACAATTCTCCCGTCTGGAACCCATATTATAATATACATGTTTTTTTTTTATTATTTATTAACCAAGAATAACATAACAATATATACAATATACCTACATATACATATGTATTATTTTTTTTTGGTATATGCCACCTCAATAGGCTGAGCCTGTTCCGAGATGGCAGGAATTTAATCTAATTTTGATATCTTAATCTTGGAAGATAAAAAATTAAATTTCAATTAAAATAGGTAAATGAAATAGAAGAAAAATATAAAGAAATGAAAAAAAGAGATGAGATAAATAGAAAAAGATGAAAGAAAGAAATGAGAATAATAAAGAGCAAAAGAGCAAAAATACAGTGTGTTGTTGTATTGATCAAGTTTTCTGCCCGCAGTATGCAATGCCCTTGTTTACTATCCACGTATGAATTTTGCGTTTTAGATTTGAATTTTTTGTCACTTGAATATCTTTTATATCTTTTTCAATTAAATAAAAAAATTTTGGAGCCAAATTATGATAATGTCTTTGTCCAAATGTAGTATTTGTCTTTGGAGTCATGTGTCGATGTCTATGTCTTGTGTCGTAATTGTGTTGTTCAGTATTATGGTTTAGTTTGTCCTTTTGGTAATGTATAGATATAATTTTGATGTACAGTTGGTGTATGTTCAATACAACAAAGTCTTTAAATAACTGTATTGTCGAGAATCTAAAATGTTTTTTTATTTTTTTTTTGTACAAGGGTTTATTCAGGTTTTTTATAAGTACAAGCTCTTGAAAGAATACAAAACAAATTTTGACATTTTCTTAATTTTAAAATGGGTATTCCAACAATTATGTTAAACTACAACACTATTTTAAATGATGTGAATATGATCAAATTGTCAGACAGAAGAATTTTCACTGACTTGGTATTTCTGTAAAATTTTAAAAGATTAAGTTGATAGGTATTGCTTGAATTGATAAGCTCCCGGATTCCACTACGTAATACCAGAAGTCAGGATTTATTTCAATGCAGAAATTCTAGAACTAACTACCATATTATGTATTCCTCGTTACCCAGAATACTTACGGAGGGAAATAATTATACCAAGTCAGTGGACATTTTCAATTTATCTTTAAACACATACAGAATACTGTTACTGGGGCAGTTCTGTTACGTACATTATATACAATAAATGCTGTAAATTTCTTTGTAAAAGAAATATATACCTATTATATTTCTTTGTAAAAGAAATACATAGTATTTATATTTTATTTGATCACAGAGTAATTAGTAAATTTCATAGTTATGTAAAAGCTCCGAAAAGGGCGTAAATAAATAAATAAATAAATATTTCGATTAATTTTTTTTTCCACTATAAAACTTCCATAAAAGTAATATTATTTAATAACATAAACGTGTGTTTGCTTAGAATAAGGTGAAAGTGACTATTTTAATTGATTTTTATTACATGTTTATATACGACAGTTCCCGCAATTCAATTATCCATCTATTTAACGTGTTTTCAATTCGTTCAAATTAAAAATTAGTGCCCTTTTACGTGTTTCACTTAAGTGGGATTTAAATTTCAAATTTCATTTTTACAATTATCGACCTAATTACTTGACGTGTGCATTTGAACTTTAGTTTATCGATTAGAAAAATTCATAACAAAGGTAAAAAATGTAAATTTCCATTAGTTTTGAAAAGTTTTAATCCAGTAAATGACAACCAAAGCCAGCTGTCAGATTGCATATTTTGTCAGAATGAAAATTGCAAAACTCAACAAAATTTATGCAAGTATTCTGAAAGGTTAGTACTACGTATTTTTATGATATATATATTAAAAACCTTGTATCTTGTTTTACTATGTTACATAAAAACATGGTGATAAATATCCAATGGTAGGTCACAAATGTTTATAAAGCTGCAGTCTGATTTTGATATTGTGATTTAGGGTGTATTTGTAAAACGATTATTTTTAGTTAAATAAAGCAAAAAACACGTTAATTCTTATTGATAATTGTATACAATGAAAGCATCCTTCTAATTTCTCACAGTTTCTTTGTGGTAAATGTATTTAAATATACTAAAAAGTGGATTTCATTTTGACACTCCGCGATCTCAAAAATCTATAAAATATTTTTCTAGCAAAATATCCCATCAGTTGTTTGAAGTTAAAACTTGAGATTTTAAAAATATATGATAAAACCCGAATACTGCTCTCTGTCAAGAGACATTTTAAAAATATTCTTAAGAAAAAAACTACTGTCAATTAATCTTACAAATATCCTTAGTTTTCCATTACATTCTTTCTTTTTTTAAAAAAATTCACACCATTATCAAATAAATACTGCAGCTCACATATATTTATGTACAATTAATTATTTAAGTACTAACTTATAACTAATAACTAATAGCATTTATGTACACTCCCCTTCCATACACAAGCAAATGCTTTAAATGGAAGGGTAGTAAAAAAAAAAATACCTGTAAAAAAAAAAATATATATTTGTTGTAAAATTGTAATTATAATAAATGTTGCAATAAATAATAAAAAAAAAAATAAAAAAAATGTTTGCTTCTGTGGTTATCCGCATTCATGTGGTTGGCCGCATAATATGGTTATGTATATTCAATAATAAAATACGGAATTATCTTTTAGAGAAACTCAGTAAACGCCGATGTTTTTATCATCCAAAAAAGATGTATAAGAAAAATGGCAAACTCTGCTAATCGGGATTCATGTAGACTTATATTTAAAAATTTGAAAATTCTTACAGTCACCGACATATATATAATGGAGTTATGCATGTTAGTGCGATCATCTCCAGAAAAGTTTCCACAAAAAAACTCTACACATAAACACGCTACAAGGTTTACAGAAAATTTATTAATACCAAAAGCAAACAAAACAATTTTCCAAAAAGCACCCTTTTACATGGCCATTAAAGTATACAACAACCTTCCACATGATATTAAACAAATACAAGATACACTCAGATTTAAGTCATCACTAAAAACATTCCTTCTGAACAGGTCTCATTATACATTAAGTGAATACCTCACATAGGTACAACTGTTTTTATATTTATGTTTGTATAATAAATTAAAACAAATTCACTTTGTATTACACCACTTTTATATTTATATTTCATTTGTGTTCATATCTCTATAACATGTTAGGTTAACTGGAAGAAATAGGATATAGGTACCTATAAGTTATACCTTTTGTACTAAATGAAAATTTTGTACAATAAATGATTTTGATTTTGATTTATCAAGTAGGCCATAGACAACGTGTAAAAATCAAAAATATCCAATGTCGACTTGCAAAAGTACCATTTCAGGCAATTTCAAAGGAACTAACACGCAGTATGCGCACGTTTTTAAAGTTTATGAATTTAAAATTTTTTTTTTTAATTTGTACCAATATGAAATAATCGACAAAATATAGGTGAATTCATTGGCTGTATAGAACTATAATCAGTTTGTTTGTCTTCATATTAAAATTCGTCTGCATGATTTTTTCCATGTCAGCGGAAAATATTAAAAATGGACACGAAAATATCACGAGCAATCCGAGGCAAAAGTTAAAAATCGCGCTCCAGTAGTTATTTTGAATGTGTAAAGTAGTTTGCTTATTATCATCACTAAGTGAGTGATTTTTATCTAGGAGATGTTTTGCAAGTTGTGACTGTATTTTATTTTTTTTATGTTGGACAAACTATCCGGTCCTTTAATACTAGATTCAAAGAACGAATGCGATCATTTAAAAACATGTTAATAAAATAAACAACAAAAAAATGTACCAGGATTAATGGGTCACAATTACGAGAGAATTATCTATATTTTAACTTGCAGTGCATTAAGAAATCGTTAACATGAAAGTTTTTTAATGTTAATACCGCACAAGAGTTCATACTTACCTCTCATCATCATCATCACTATTGGCTCTACAACCCCTGGTGGGTCTTGGCCTCCTCAAGAATCTTCCTCCACTCATCTCGGTTTTGTGCCAGCTCTCTCCAGTTTAGAAGCTCCAAAATATATATGTCTTTGAGGACGTTGTCGCTCCATCTTAATCTTGGTCTTTCCAGGCTCCTTCGCCCTATTGGTCTTGAGTTCAGCAGGGACTTTGGCACTTGATGCTCCGTCATTCTCTCCACATGACCCAGCCACTGAAGTCTACCCAGTTTTATAAATGTTGGGACGTTTACTTAACCGGTCCAAAGATGAGCCTCAAAATATTCCTTTCAAAAACGTCCAGTGCTCGCTCATTCCTCTTAGTTAGAACCCAAGTCTCAGCTGCGTACGTAAGTACTGGTCTGATAAGTGTTTTGTACACTAATATCTTCGTGTTTCTGGACAGCAGTCTGGACTTCAATTGGTTTTCTAGGCGGAAATAACAGCGATTTGCGTTCACTATGTGCTTTTGGATCTCCTTTGCGGTATTATTGTCGTTTGTTATCAGGGAGCCTAGGAATGTGAATCATGGTACCGTTTCGACATTTTTGTTTCATACTTTCCCCTACTAAATTTTAATCTGTATATTTTTCTGTGGTGATGTTTGTATTAACCTTTACAACACTTTTTAAATATCATTATCAACCAGACATTGCTCTTATTGTTATTTTGTACGTGAATAAAATCAATTAAGCATATAAACGTTATGTAAGTGCGATAAGAAAAAAAAACTCTTATTTAATTTTATCGACCGTACCTAATACGGGCACGTGCAACATGTAGATCAGTGATGGGCGAAGCGGCTTAGTTGAGCGAGCAGCTTAACCTGATCGCGTTCAATGAGAAGTCGTCAATTTGGGAGGCGGGTACTGCTATCGCCGCCCCGGGAACCATTTATTGGATAACCAATACCTCTGTCATAGGTCACCCCAAGTGGTTCGCTACGTTTGGTGACTCAGCAGTATCCGGGTTCATGGGAGAGGTTTGTCCAGGTCTTAGCGGCATCCCACTTGCTGCGTGGCGGGCCGGATCGAGAGAGACTGGTTAGGGAGGCCTTTTGACCTTTTCAGCCGGAATCTCTCGCCCCATTCCCTTGCATCGCAGTTGGAGGGATGGATTCATACGTCCGTAACTTCTGGACACACTGACCCCCTGAATGATTCCTACCCACCCCTCATACATTTTTCCTTTCCAGAACTTCATATCTTTCCCTTTCTTAAAAAGACCCTCCACACAGCGTCTCCTAAGATGACAGAGGCCCTGAGGTAAATTATTTTCCTCAGGGCCTCTGGTGTGGAGTATATTGAAAAAAAAGATCCGGTTTAGTGAACCGGCGATTGAACGACGGTACATGAAAGAATTAATCCATCTCGGCCTTTCTTAATACTTCAGTCAAAGGGGAATTAAAAAAATACACTAACATTTTCTCGAACAGAGACCCCATTATCTAATACACAATAGAAAACAAAATCTTAGAAAAAGTCAAAGAAATTGGGGATCTTGCAGTTATGTTTGACACTCAATTAAATTTTAGAAATCACTTTTCAGAAGTACACTGGAATATGCTTCGCCAATTTCTAACCCGCAATACAAAGTATACATAGATAGCATAGAACACATTCAAAACAAATTTATAAAATATCTTACCTTCAAATTCAACAATAACTTTAAATGCATATTTCAAACTTTGCAACAAAGGCGAGCAATAGCTGATTTGACATTTATACACAAAATTTTAAATAATATCATTGACTCCACAGTTAATTTTAATATACCATTAAGACGTACACGCCATGCAGAACTATTCCACACGTTTAATTACAAGACAAATGCAGCATCTAATTCGCCAATCCATCGTGCTCTTCATATACGCATACCATAAATAAGACACTACAATGGAACACATAATAAGTACCCACCATGTAATATACTTATTAATTGTAAATTTTTTTAACCAAATTATCTAATGTGGTGTTTGTTTCAGTTAATAAATAAATATACAACGAATAACTAACAAAGGCATGAAAACACAAGAATTTATAAATCAGAACAATCAAAGACTTCGAATCGTTGGAAGTTATAAAAATGGTATATTTGTCACTCGTACGCAGTTTGCTGGAATACAATTCCATATTTTGGTCCCCATATTATCAAATTCATATAAGAAATATCGAACTAGTGCAGCACAAATTTTTACGATTTATTAACTTCGAGTTCCATATACCTATACAACATGTTAACTGTACATCCTTACTAAATACTCTCAAATTGCATTTCCTAGAAAACAGAAGAAAAATAAATGACCTAACTTTTTTGGTTTAAAATTATTCACTCGGAATTAGATTGTTGCGAACTCCTGAATTTCATCGACGTCAAGTTACCTAATCGAGAAACAGTCAAAACATATTATTCTGCAACAATAATTCTGGAACCTACTACCATATAATATTTCTTGACTTCACACACTAGGAAACAATTCACCTCAAATATCGATATATTTAATACAAATTTACCATTATTTAAGAAATACCTGAATGATATTTTTATGTAGAATATTTTGATATTTAAGGAGCATCACATAGGGGCAATTGCATATATTGTGTATTTCTATATTAATCTACAATGTAAAAACTTGTTCCCATTTTCTTTTTATGTATCTTGCATTTTGTCACATATCACAATTAGTCAGTCACCTGTAAATTTTGTAATTACTAACATACCTTTTAATTTATCTCTATGCCATTTGTAACTTAGAAACTTTCTCTTTTATCGTAATGCCATTATCTTTGCGAACCGGATCTTAAGCATCCATATGAAAATCCAGTTCACTGATCCGACTCCTTTGCAAACGTCTAACTTCTAATGTAGATACGCTCCTGGTCAGACCTGGAAAATGTCCGCATATAAATACTGCGCGAAGCCATTATAATATGCAATCGCTTTTCAAAGAGGGATAACATTTATATAATGGTAAATTGTATCTCTTCGGTTATTTTCCAAAATGCAATTGTTTTTCCTTTTTGTGACGATAGTGGTACTGGCGGTGATGCTTAACTCAGCTCAGGCAGATAATTTGATTAGCATCAGACAAGGTAAAGATTTCCCGGTTTTAATATTATGTAATTAGTCTATGAAATAATTTAAACTAAAATAACGGACGAACATTGAACATTTAAAATAAGGATTGTGGGGCAAAGTTTAGTCTATATACCCTAGTATTTATCTATAAGTTAAAAATCAGAATGTGTAATTCACACGCTGAGGAAGTCAAACTAGAAAATCGCTAAATGTCGCTTTCTTTTATTTGCCTGTTTATTTTAAAGTGGTTTGAAGATTGGATATTGATTTAAAAAAAAAATGTTTTTTTGGTTTTCGTAGGATTCGAACTTGCGGTCGTTTGATGTCTGTCTCTATGTACGCAGAAACTTGTCGTCCTACCCAATGCACTATGGGGGGCACGCGTTAAGATGCGAATTTATCGCAGTATATAAAACCGAGTATTTGTTTATAACTAAGTTGTGACGCATTTCTGATGGTCTACAAATAAATGAGGTTGTTCAATTGAGCCCTTGTCCGGGAAAATGTTGTTTCTAACAATATTCTTGTTCAGAGAAAAAATGGAAAAACGAAATCAGTTATGTTTTATAACGTTTAATATTCAAAATATATAAAACATACAATTCTTAAGAGTTTTAAGTGAAAAGTCGGCTAGAAAGGTAATTAATTAGAGTTTATTATAATATTTTATGCTGAATTTGTGGAATAATGTTGTATATAAAAATTTCACACACAACGTTATTCCACAAAATATTTTTTTTTACTCTTCGTACCTTACAGAAAGCAACATGCTCTTCTACACATGTCATTGATGTATTTGAACTTAACAAGCAAAAACGATATGAATAAATGAAACTTTTTACGTTCGAGATACTGTCTTGAGCAAAAGACCAAATACATGGCTGGAGGATGCACCCAACAAATCCCAACTCTCTCATGCCGAAATCAAAATTTTGAAACGGTACCAAGATTCACATACCTAGGCTCCCTGATAACAAACGACAATAATACCACAGAGGAGATCCAGAAGTGCATAGTGAACGCAAATCGCTGTTATTTCCGCCTACAAAACCAATAAAAGTCCAGACTGCTGTCCAGAAACACGAAGATATTAGTGTACAAAACACTTATCAGACCAGTACTTACGTACGCAGCTGAGACTTGGGTATTAACTAAGAAGAATGAGCGAGCACTGGACGTTTTTGAAAGAAAAATTTTGAGGCGCATCTTCGGACCGGTTCTAGAAAATGGATTTTGGCGCAGACGTTATAACAATGAGCTCTATATTTTGTTTAAGGAGCTTAACGTCGCAAAATTTATAAAATTGGGAAGACTTCTGTGGCTGGGTCATGTGGAGAAAATGACCGAGCATCAAGCACCAAAGTCCCTGCTGAACTCAAGACCTATAGGGCGAAGGAGCCTGGGAAGACCAAGACTAAGATGGAGCGACAACGTCCTCAAAGACATATCTATCTTGGAGCTTCCAAACTGTAGAGAGCTGGCACAAAACCGAGATGAGTGGAGGAAGACTCTTGAGGAGGCCAAGACCCACCAGGGGTTGTAGAGCCAATAGTGATGATGATGACTATCTTGAGATCAACATACAATATTATTCCATAAAAATGCTTCAACGGCTAAAAAGCTTAATAATATATTTTCTTGACAAATTCTACCTTCCTGCATTCTTCAGCTTCTTGGCTTTGAAGACTTTCTAGTTGAAGCCATAAGACGTTCGTTTTATCCATTTATTCCATGAATTAAACAATGCTCCGTGTTTTCGATAAATGGCATTTTACAACATTCTTCCACAAACCAAACTTAAAAATGCTGCCACAGGCCTAAAAAAGATTTCATTGCCATAATCCCTACATAAAAAATGCATATTAATGTGCCCAACCTTATTCCATCAGATACTCAATATTGACAGTGTTGTGCGAAAACACATTATTCCGGGCGTGGTTTCAAATATTTATGTTGAAATGTGAATGAGCAATAAAAATATGTCAGTGGGGCATCATTATAAATCGTTTTTCATTGGTAGTATATCAAATATTTCGACACAAAACAGTTCAAAGTTCACAAAACAAAGGTTCTTTATTTGTTTATTTTTTATTCTACTTTTTTATGTATCTAAGCAGTTCACTGTTATTATAAGCAATAATTATCAGCCTGAACCTCTCATCCACATTGAAAAATCTTCCGAGAAAAGATACATGACGCCAACGGGACTTGTACCAGTGTCCTTCTGAATACCGTTCAGCTGCTCTCCCAATTGAGCTATGGCGGCTTTTCTTGTACCCGCCAAATGATTCAATATATACTATTGTTTCATTCAACAATTACTGCTTATTATTTTTTTTTCCACCTGAAATTTTCCACCTGAAAACAACCAACTTTATTTTTGCGAGAGAAACATTGTATAATAAGCAGTAATTGTTGAATGAAACACTAGTATATATTGAATCATTTGGCGGGTACAAGATAAGCCGCCATAGCTCAATTGGGAGAGCAGCTGACCGGCAATCAGAAGGACACGGGTTCAAGTCCCGTTGGCGTCATGTATCTTTTCTCGGAGGCTGATAATTATTGCTTATAATAATTGTTACCATTTGTGCTATGCATAAAAATCTTGTCTTCAAAACGTTAGTTTAATAATTAAAAATAGTTCACTGTTATTATGTTGCTTGCTGGACCCATTTGGTGCTGATACCCCCAATTGTGTCAACGACTTGGCACAAACTTGCAAGGCAAAGTTCCTCAGTGAAGATTAGAGCTGCATTGTATATTTCTTCTGTGAAATCTAATCCAAGATTATGTGCTTCTTGACACATTCTCTGCAGAATATCTTCAGCCATGTAGTATTTGTATTTCTCCCATAATTGTGCTGGTTGTGATGGGAAACATGCAGACAAAATAATTGAAAACATCGTACGTATATGAAATGAAATAAAAGTAACGGATGAATCTTCAATTGACTTATCCCAAAGATGGTCGTTTTTCAAAAAAAATCTCCGATATGTATTATGCACTAAGTCTTTCATTGCTTGCAAGTGTACACATGATTTTGGACTGTGAACGATAATTAGACGCAAACGTAAATAAAAGTATTCTTAAAAAAAATCTCAAAAAAAAATCTGGATAGGGACACCCTAATCACTAATCACCTAACGGTATGAAACATACTTTAAAACCTATTCTCATACCTACCAAATGTACATAGAAAATTTCATAAAAATCGGTCAAGCCATTTCGGAGGAGCGCGACCACAAACACCGTGACACGAGATTTTTATATATAAGATATTTTATATATACTATGCTTTAAGGTAATTTATCATCTAATTCAGTTTTAAATATTGTATCTTTGCAGTTCCAGAACCATTGGCAGAAACAGACGAAAGGTAAGAACCTAAGAATAAAATCGTAGATCACATACTTTTTTTGACAAGACAGCTTGCTTTTAATAAATGTTCTTGCACAGACCCGTAGGAAATCACTGTTTAATCTGAATTATAGACAAATCAGTTCCAATTTAGAAAATAAAAAAATAAATTTATGAAAAATATTATTTCATGGTATGTATAGGTAGGTACATACATTATCGCTTGTCTAAATTCTTCACACAATCAGTTCCTGTTTCAAAAATGACACTAAATTCAAAACTGATTTTAGTTCAGTGAACCGAATTTCACGCAGGACTAACGCACAGAGCATGTTTTATAAATAGGTAATAAATCTAACGCTTAACCTTCACGCTACCAATTTCGAAAACGTCACTCTTCTCCCAATATGAAAGGCTTATAAATAAAATATTTAAAAAAATATTAAGGGCCATTAACCAGCCAGCGGCCGAGAATTCATATTTCATCGAAAGACATTTTTCAATGATAAATATTACTATTATTCTCCGTACCAACTTTTTAAAATAATAACTCAATATCGACATTATTTCATTCAAAATTTGCTTTAATTTATTCCTACATTCAAAAATGCTGAAAGGCGTGATGATAAAACTAATAAATTATGTACTTTTTGTAATTATTTTTTAAGTAAAACTTCTTTACACACGCTTGACTTGGGGAGTGATAAGGATAAGAATGGTCACCCCAAGGTCGTAGGTCACCCCAAGGATGTAGGTCACCCCATGGTCATATTTCACCCCGAAGGTGGGAGGTGTGAGGGGGGGAGGGGGAGGGATGGAGAGCGGGGAGGGGAGGGAGGGCGGTGAGAGGGGGGGAGGGGGGAGGTGGAGGAGGCGGAGTGGGAACCCCCCCTTACACCATGCGAGCGAAGCCGCGGGAAAAAACTAGTATATTATAATAATAATCATTGATTTCACACAATTTATATCGAGTTTTGTCTGCTTTATAGAAAGCCGCAAGCTAAAAACGTGTGTACTCTTAGTGTAACTTATATCACGTCGAATACAGATAATAGACATAAAAATCGCCTACCGAAACGGATTCTACAGGTTTTTAAAAGAAAGAATTTGGTAGAAAGAAAAACAGTTATTCAATGAAAATTGTCACAGATAAAATATTAGCCGTTCTTTTTTTTATAACTAACTAACCATCACGCCGTTTCTCCGCAGGGGTAGGCAGAGTGGACGGACCGCCAAAAAACTCGATCTTGGCACACACTCTTTGCATCGTTCACATTCATACATCGTCTCATACATGCTCTTCTATTATTCTGACTCTTGACATGGCCCGGCTCAAGTATCTGATTCACTTGGTCGTGCCATATCTTTCTCGGGCGTCCCGGACTTCTTTTACCATTCACATCTGCGTCATATATTCTCCTTACACTCCTTTCTTCGTTCATTCACTCTACATGCCCAAACCATCGGAGCGTTCCTTTCTTGATCTTTCTCATTACGCTTACGTCAGCCTTGCATTCTTTGCGGATTTCCACATTTCTCACTCGATCATACATGAGTTTACCACACATACTGCCAGTTCCATACCTCGCTGCCATTCATCAGGGTAGGTACCAGTTCTCCATTATGGACGGCTAATTTCGCGTCTTTCGAGAGTTTTTCGTTGGTGCCAACGGCGTTCAGTCCTCCATTAATAGAGTTACCTGCTTTCACCCTTCTTTCAATATCTCTATCAGCCTTCCCATCTCTCGTGAACATACTTCCCAAATAAACAAACTCATCCACCTGCATCATTCACAACTATATTGCATACCGTTTTCGTACTCTCTCTTTCAAACACCATGACTTTAAACCTACTTATTTTTTTTAATTAATTGAGCATTAACTACGTAAAAATTTCAAGACATTTTGTTTCGAAGAGTTTTGTATAAAATAAAAAGATATTTTTATTTGCTTTCACTTATATTTTTTATAATTATAATAATAAATAATAAATTTGGACAACTTGTATAGCGCTGTTTTTGCGAAAAATCGCCTCAAGAGAATCATCAAGTACAAATAAGCATGGATTTTACATTAGAATTAACTTAACTTAGGAGGCTAGATAACAACTCGTCTTGCAGCTATCAAGCGCATGGATTATTGGAATTCCAGCCCCCCGATAAATTAAATAAAATATCTTTTTATATGTACGTATTTCAATTTACTTAACTATGTAGGGGGCTAGATAACCACTCGTCTTGCAGCTATCAAGCGCATGGATTATTGGAATTCCAGCCCCCCGATAAATTAAATAAAATATCTTTTTATATGTACGTATTTCAATTTACTTAACTATGTAGGGGGCTAGATAACCACTCGTCTTGCAGCTATCAAGCGCATGGATTATTGGAATTCTAGCCCCCCGATAAATTAAATAAAATATCTTTTTATATGTACGTATTTCAATTTACTTAACTATGTAGGGGGCTAGATAACCACTCGTCTTGCAGCTATCAAGCGCATGGATTGTTGGAATTCTAGCCCCCCAATAAGTTAAATAAAATATGTTTTTATATGTATGTGCGTATTTTAATTTACTAAACTATGTAGGAGGCTAGATAACAACTCGTCTTGCAGCTATCAAGCGCATGGATTATTGGAATTCTTGCCCCCCAATAATACATTTACCTTATGTATTTAGTAATCTACTTAACATCCTTAGTCTAACTTAATCTAACTTAATCTAACTTAATTTAACTTAATCTAACTTAATCTAACTTAATCTAACTTAATCTAACTTAATCTAACTTAATCTAACTTAATCTAACTTAATCCAACTTAATCTAACTTAATCTAACTTAATCTAACTTAATCTCACTTAATCTAACTTAATCTAACTTAATCTAACGTAATCTAACTTAATCTAACTTAATCTAACTTAATCTTCTTAATCTAACTTAACCTAACTTAATCTTACTTACACATACTCAAATGCATGCAAAAATGCGTTAGGGTCCAATTTTATTTTTATTCTACTCAAAAGAAACTTTAATTTATCCCTTACATGTTTTTTTTGTATTTATAATGTAAACCGATTTGCATTAAGGATTGATCTAAAATTGTGGCACTCGTATATCAAATATCTAGTTAGGTTGTGAGCTGCTTTATTTATTTTTGCTATAAATTATAAGATATAGGCTATTAAATTTTTTTAATGTTTCTGAATTTTAGAACCGATTTGGGCAATTATTTCTGAGTAAATGAAAACCAATAAAAAAATTATTTTACTATATTTATCATAAAAGTTTGATGAAATATAAAATAAAAATTTTGATAGATGTAAATTAAAAATACAAATTACCTATTTACGGCGGAATAAAAAAAATAGTCGTGTTTATATTAAAATTACTACCCAAACAATGCATTATTAGAAATTTAATTTTTTTATTTTTCATTGAATTTTTCAAATAAATGAAGAATTTTTTTTATGTTTTTCTTTTACTCTCAAATAATTGCCTAATTTGCCTCCGAAATCATGAATGCTAAAATTTTTAACCCTAGAGTACTTATCATCGCCTCGCAGGCCGCACTCCACAGTTTTTTCGTTGTAATTTCAAATCGTGCGACCGTTACGACTCGCGCGCTCACCTAACTTAGTGCCCCCCGCGACACCGTGGATAGCGGTCGCGCGTCTCACAGGTTCTTGTCCTTGCCGAGTTACAGTGTATTGGATCGCTTGGGAGGCGATCCTTCGTATTAAAGGTAATTTTTTTGTACTTGTTTATTATTATAGGAGTTTTTGACATGATTAGTAAAAATTGTATTTAAAAAAACAAAATATTTTGTTTACAGATGAATCCAGACGATAGTCAAATAGAAAATTAGTCAATGAAGGTGACTCTGCTGGTGAAACTGAAGAAAATTTAGAATTTATTGTTTGGCTTTCATGATAAAAATATAAATGAACAAAATGTGGAAGAAAATGTAATTAAAAAAGGAAAAAGAAGCATGTGAAACTTTTGCTCAGCAAAAAAGGGATGCATGAGTGTGTGCTACTGTGCAAAATGCAACAAACCATATTGTTTGGAACATCGATCGCCTAAATGCTTCACTTGTGATAAGAAATAAATAGACTAACTTTAAAGTTATGTCACATCTCTCTCTCTCTCTGTCCCACTATAGCACACGCCAAAAGCATCAAATATCTTGGAATAGAGAACTCCAGTCCAATTTTTTTATTTTTTTTAATGAATAAAGACCTTCAAACTTAAATAACTGCATTTTTATTTTTATTTTTATAGTTAGTTTTAATAGTTAAAATAATTGTCAAAGTTTTAATTTTTCTAGACCATCAGAAAAGCACCATATCTATGGTAAATTGTTAATATGGTGATATGGTCTTCACCCACCGATATTTTATTTACCTTCAAGTTGTCATATTGTATCAGTGATATTATGTCGAGGGAAATTTCCCTATATCTAGGGGAGAAAAATATTTTTTAGGGATAAGGGAAATCAGGACAAAATCTAGGGAAATTTCGAACTCTGGCAAAATTTTTATTACATATGACAATATTACTGGTATTATTTTATATATATATATATATTTTTTTTTTTTTTAAAAAGAAAGACAAACATTCCCGGGTTACGAATAACCCAACAATGTTTGAAAATCTCCTACTACCACCACAGAAAGCCGAAAATGTTGCTTGTGTTGTGATGGAGGACTTAGCCAGTCGAGGAATCGAACACGCGACGCTCGGGTGGGACCCAAGCGCTATGCCCACTCAACCACTGACCAGTCAGTATATATATATATATTATATGTAAAACACTTTTCTCGGTTTACCCGCGTAACGTAGTCCTGAGAAGGACTTTTTAACTCCTGACGTTTCGGACAGATCACACTGTCCATCTTCAGAGGCCTTATGTCTTTAGCTTTTGTCTCAAACTGATAGCTTTCGCATGTCTGTTCGGTCCAGAATCCAAGACTTCTTGGATTCTGGACCGAACAGACATGCGAAAGCTATCAGTTTGAGACAAAAGCTAAAGACATAAGGCCTCTGAAGATGGACAGTGTGATCTGTCCAAAACGTCAGGAGTTAAAAAGTCCTTCTCAGGACTACGTTACGCGGGTAAACCGAGAAAAGTGTTTTACATCTTACACCCGTGAAAACCTTAACCATAACATATATATTATATACGTATACATATATATTTTTTGGAATTCCTATGAATCTTAATTATTGTTCATGTACTTACATGCAATGCTATTTTTAACACTGACAACTCAAAATGATATTATATGTATCTAAAAAGATAAATGGGACCTCTGAAAAAGAATTTAATTTATGTTTTAAGTTCTGTTTTTTCGGTGATTGTGGTTAATTTTTATTTTGCAAAGTGTTTTTTTTTATTTGGAATTCAATTTCTAATTCAGTGGTGAGTGCATTCGTACTTTTAAATTATTACTTCTTGTAGCAAAAAGTGTTTTATTTGGAAAAGCACAGTATTATTAGTATATTTACCAAGTTCCGATATCTTTCCAATTAATTAACATATATAACAGGATTAGTGTTACACAATCAGGTGGCTACGTAGATAATTGCGTAAATGTGAAATTCTAGGGAAATTTCACTTCGAAATCTAGGGAAATAATTTTTTTGGGCAGAACATCCCTGTTTTAAATGATAAACAATATGGCGGAATCATGAGGCTACTATGAAATTTGGTGATGTTTAGGTGTGGGAAATCGTTTTTTATTCAAGATTAACTGCTTTTAATATTGAAAAACATTGGTAAAATGTCCACATTTCACCGCTACTGTTATTGTATTTAATCAAAGTGCAATATAAAAACAAATCTCTCTCCTTTATTGCAAATACATGTGACATCGTGTTTTGTGTTAGGCGTTACTTTGTAGGTACATTGTTTTATGTAACACATACAGAAACACTGGTATTTAGGTATAATACACTGATCATGACGATTGTGTGTATAAAAAACCCTTGATACTAAAAAGAATTTGAAAATACGATCGATGTATCGTCAACCAAATGTCAAAAATGACACGACTCTAACCTCCCTCAAATAGGCAAAATTTATTCCAGATTGTCCGCAAATATAGCCCCTTTCGTAAATTGTTGAGGGCCTAAATTATGTTTCAATAAACACAATAACTATTATTTATCTAAATCTCTATAAACAGTATGAAAATAAACCAAAAACACGAAATGTTGAATTGCATATTCAAATGTCAATACAATAATACTGACAATACAATACACGCGATCACCAGGTGACAGTGGGTGAGTGTGACGCGTGACGTCACCATTCACCATTTCAGTAATGCCAACTTAACGCTGTGTTTTCAGGAGAGGTTTAAAAATGCACTTTTTAATAATTTTTTAAAAACTCTGCGTTTAATATTATGAAATAAAAGTTATATATTCAGAATCAGCGTTTATTGGTCTATATGAACATATTTTTTTAAAGCCATAATATTTTTCACTGGAGTTCCTTATTGATATTTATGATAATCTCCGATGGAACTCACAAATTGACTTAATTACAAAAAAACTAACCAGGTACATATACTTCTTTAGAAACATCCGTTATATCCTCAACATAAACGAAATTAACCCGGCATCAGTACAGTTGGGTCAATTTGACCCGCGTCTTTTTGAAATTAGCTTATTTCTTAGAATTTTTGTGCGACGTTGCTACACTTCTCAGTAGCTGGAGCTAACAATCTCCCCTCCCCGCTGGCTATCGCTGTTCAGTGTTGCAGTGGCCGCGACGGTGGATAGATGTGGCTAAACCCGAAAAAGGTAAATATGACCCAACCATACATTTGGTGTCGTAATTTCGCGCCAATTAATAACTAAACATTACATTCGACAATTGGTTCACCAGCTATGAAATAGTAAACCACTTGCTTCAAGAACACAAACTGACATCTGTAGGCACTGTTCGCAAAAATAAAAGACAAATACCCGAAAAATTTACAAAAACAAGGGGAAAAGAAATAAACTCGTCGTCTTTTGGTTTTCAGAAAGATATCACGATCGTTTTATATATTCCGAAAAAATATAAAGTGGTTTTACTTATGTCGAGCTTGCATCATGATGACAGTATTGATACATTTACCGGCGACAAAAAAAAATCTGAGATAAATACATTTTATAATGTGACAAAAGGTGGAGTATATTATATTTATGCTCCTCCTTTTGGTTGAGTATATAGAGTATATTATTCGTAGTCCTACTATAGAACTCATTCATATATATGATATTAGTTCACATTTTGAGAAAAAAAAATATGTTTTATTTAAATTTTATAACTTTAAGACAGAGGTTGTCTATTTTGTTAAAATTTTACTATACTTTTATAAAAATGTCATTAAAAGATTGTTTTAAATGAAGTTGTTTTATTTTACCCAAAATCTCGTAAACAAAATAGTTTTTAATCAAATTACTGCAATATGTTACTAAATTTCTTTTAAATATTGACATCAAAGCCAGTTTTTAATTCGGATCTCCTAGACCCAACCCTACTATCGTTGTTACATATTTTAACTGTACTGACGCCGGGTTAAAAAAGTATACTATGCTTTGTGTCAATCACAAATAGAGTACCGTATAACTGGATGGGGGTCTGCCTTGAGCACTCACACAGAGCGACTCATTATAGCCCAAAAAGGAGTACTAAAGACAATACTGAAAGTTCCGCTTAGAACTCCGACAGAAGAAATATTTAATAACTTTCAAGTCTTCAATGTGCAGAAACTTTATTCAAAAAAACTGAAAAAACATATATGTATGTATACTCCAATGCCCAACATAAATAATCAACCAGGGCTGTAAGCAATAACATCCTGGTTACTCCCAGTTTGAACACATCTTGTGGACACAGAAATAATAAATTCCATGCTATGAAATTATACAATGCTCTACCAGATTAAATCAAAAATATAAAGGAAATGAATATATTTAAAAGAAAGGTAAAAACATGGCTGAGAGATCAAAGTGATAATAAAATTACAAACTTCATGAAGACCATATAAAGAAAATCCATAACCAAATACAAATATTTAAAAAAAAACTACAGGCCACCTCAGAACAGGAAATCATAGTGAGGAGGTCTGTGAAAAAAAAAGAATCTATACTTATACTATACATTATACATATATGTACAAACCTTGCTATTGAAACTAATATTAAATAAAAAATCGTAATGCTAAATATTAGATTTTTATAATGATCTCAACAGACTGACATTATATTTTTATAAAATTGCTTAGTTTTTAAGATTTTTGCAAGAAAAGTCTAAAAGGGATCGAAATAAAAATCTAATCTCTTTCAACGGAAGCAATCTTCCGAACAGGCCCTCCATTGATATGCTTGGTGTAAACCTAAGGCTATGTATGCACTAGCGGTCAGCCGCGTAGGCGGTAAACCGTGCGGCTAGCCGCCTACTAACGAACCGCTTCGCGCTGTTCAACCGCGGTAGGCATAAAACTGCGTTGTATCTTCAGTAATAAAATGGACGCCATCGTGGTCGCTAGTGTTATTTTCTCCTATATCGGTTGACCGCCTACGCGGCTAGCCGCTAGTGCGCACAAGGCCTAAGTGACCAGCTCAGTATGGGGGCTCCATCGAAGCCAGAGTAAAGTTAGCCTCCCAAAAACTGGGCGTACTGTAGAGGGCCCGCAGATACTTCAATAGTACACAACTGCTAACCCTGTACAAATCACAAGTTCGCCCCACGGTTGAATTTGGCAGCCATCTCTGGTCTGGAGCTGCAAAATACCTAAAAAATACCCTCGACTCTGTGCAGAAACGGGCGGTTCGTTTGATAGATTCTCCCATCTCAAAAGACGGATTGCAATCTTTAGAGCACAGGCGTCGGGTGGGAATGCTATCCTTGTTCTACCGGTATTACAATGGAAGATGCTCCGACGAACTAGCATCATTGATCCCTTCGGCACCGGTGCGTAGTCGGGAAACACGCCAAACGCGTGCCCAACATTTGTATACATTTGACATTTGTCACATGAGAACAGGTCGTTTCTTCAACTCGTTCTTGTGTTCAACAGCTCGGCTGTGGAATGATTTACCGGCCTCTGTGTTTCCTCCTTCCTACAACATGGGTCTCTTCAAGACCAATGCTCATTCCTTCCTCTCCTCAAAATGAACCTCCACACAGCATCCCAGATGACATAGGCTCTGAGGGAAATTATTTTCCTCGGGGCCTCCCGTGTGGAGTTAATGTAAAAAAAAATCATACTCTTAATATATCTTTATTGTGCCAAAAAAAGTTAGATATGGGTTAAGTTCAAACCACATTAAAGACTGTGTTGATTTCGAAAATATATTTTTTGTTGGTTACTCTTTTATGTAAAAATATATTTTTTTATATTTTAATAAAGACACTCAATAAAACTACTTGTTTTTTAAAAAGCAGCCTCCCAAGCTATGAGTAATATTAAGCAGTAAAAAAGTTATATTAGTATTCTAGGGTTAATGGTCTATGTCTTTTAATTTAAATCGAAAATAAATAAATTAGCTCACATCCTAACTAGATATTTGATATACCTTATGATTTCAAAAGTAATTTTTCAGTTTGGTTGGGTATTTTTATCTCAAATCCAAATCTAAAATTTGTATGAAACGGACAGAAATGGGCCGCGCATACGCTCCCCTTAAGCCTCGCCAATATGTATTTTTTGATAGTTGGTAACGACACGTGAGTAGAAAGCTATTGGCTTTTTGGTCTTGTGTGTCTATTTAACAATTGCAAAACACGAAATAACTGACTTTGTACTTAAAACTAGATAACTATATTATTAAAACACAATCGTTGGTGAAATAGCTACGTCAGACGCAGAGAGCTGTTGACTGTTCGGTTGTCGAAACGAGACTCTGGTCATTAACAATTAAATATTTTTTTATTTTAGATATCCCCCCGAGTACGGTTGTATTTTGCCAGAATACCCAAAGAGGGGGAACTATACAGTAACTTCCCTGGGAGAAGATAATCTAAAACCGGGAGACAGGGTTGATAATTTCTCCTATCTGACATATTCCTGCGAAGATGATTTGGAGAAAAAATATTCCGTTTGTCGGGATGACGAGTGGACCGATACTATAACTTGCATTGGTGAGTATTTATCTTAAGGCTCGATGACACAGAGCGAGTTTACAAGCTACTATCTACTCAGATAAGTTTTAAGATTTTCACGGCCAGAAGCATTTTCGTTATATGTTTTTGGGGTGTTGTGCCGTGTTGCGCTACCTCCTTCTTTAGCCAACGTTTCGGACATCGTTGCAGTGTCCATCATCAGGGCAGATCCGGCAGATCCGGTAGATGTGTACATCATACACACATCTACCGGATCTGCCGGATCTGCCCTGATGATGGACACTGCAACGATGTCCGAAACGTTGGCTAAAGAAGGAGGTAGCGCAACACGGCACAACACCCCAAAAACATATAACGAAAATACTATCTACTCAGTTTAAAAGCAGGTAAATCGGCGAGTGAGATTGTCATGATGACACACAAAAAAATTCTGTGATGTTTGACAGTCGAAATCAGCTATTTATTGGCAACCATCTTGAAAAACATAAATAAATCAATCACGAGCAAAGTTGAGTAAAGTTGACAACCTTTCAACTTTTTCATAGATTGTCAACAATCTGCTAGTTAGCAAGTAACACAATGACACTGAGCAAGCTTACTAACAGAAAGTGAATTTTCCAGATCAGCAATCTAAAGCGTCGATGACACAGAGCGAGTTTACAAGCTACAAGCCGATGAATTCACTATTTGCTAGTAAACTTGCTCAGTGTAATTATATTACTAGCTAACTAGCAGATTTTACACTGAATAAGTTTAACAGCAGATGTAAACTCGCTCAATACAATCGAGGCTTTATTAACATAACATTATTTCAGATGAAAAGACCGTCAGGCACAACATTCTGCCACCCATAATAGGCCACTTGCATCACTTTTTTTTAATTTTCCGGTTTATTCAAATATTCTAAAACATTCCGTATTTTTTTAATCGTATTTTTGAAACCCTGGCGATTTTTTGAACCTTTCAATCCGAAAAATCGGACCATTACGACATTATATTATGACGGGACTTAATTTTATGGGTGCGAAAAAAAATTACATAGCAGAAAATCATTTAAAAAAACGACGCATTCCACATGAATGCCACAGGAGAATAGCGAGGCATACCAAAAATATTACATCTCATAAATATTTGTTTCCTTGATCAATCTTATTGATTATTAATCAATAAAATGTTCAACGTCTACATATGACTAAATCCAATGTAATAAACTTGTACTTGTAAATTACAATTATAATATATTTATTATAAAATTTGATTTTGTTAAAATCACCACCATTACCATTATGCTCCTAAGCATTATACGAGGTTCACTTTATACACCGCCATCTTTATTACCATCTCGCTGCCCTAGTTCTTGTATGTTCAATAAACCTTTTTTAGCAAAACTGAGTTATGAATGCCAATGTGTTTATTAGCCTATTACGCATAAATGTAGTTTAAAAAAATTACATTTTTCTGTTTTTAACTGCTGTTTTCAGCATTTCTCCCGTGCCAATATCCACTCACGGAACAATGTTTTAGTTCTTATTTGTTCAATCTTCTGAATATTGAACACTCAAGCACTCAATGTTACGATTATAATAGTTTTAAAAAAGTTCATAGATATTTGTTCAATATCCCGCCGCAAGTTGAGGGCTTGTATGTTCAATATACGCTTTCAACCAATCAGAAGTCGGCCAGGCAAGCTGAGCCGCCATGTTAGTTTTTTATTGTTTTCGAACTGTCACCGGAGCCAAGGTGTTGTGTGTGTCAGCGTTGGACTAATAACCTTATACATTATCTGGGGGACTGCCGGGCAAACGACGATCATGACGGTTATCCTCTATTTTTTTTACCTTTTTCAAATGTTATATGTTTTATTTACTACACTTTTTATTCTTTTTTTTCTCTTCACACGCAGATGCCTGCAGTCTAAAAGTGTGTGGTCTCCTGCTGTTTATTTTTCATATATATTCTGTTTTTTTTTTCTCTATGTTATATTTTCATGTTTACTAACACCAGTAGTATTAGTTTTTCTTTTTGACTATTACAGCTTAGACTGTAGGCGATCCTACATTTCCGCCACCTAACAAAGTATGTAGGGACATTGAAGGTCTAGATTCGTTTTAATAAATGTAGAGTCGTTCAAAAAAAAAAATTAGATTCTTGCGAGAGCTCCGAAGGGGCGACCATAAGTCGCCTATACCGGGGCGGGACAGTGGTGGGTACTTCAATGTCACCGGAGCCAAAAACTGTGTTTTTTTGCTGTTTTTTCTAAAAAAACAGTGCATCAACGTTACTTTTTTGTGCTGTTAACATTCCCTTTCGACGCAGAATAAAATTCCGCGTCTAGTGATACTTTTTTCCATTTTTTCCCCATATTTGGGGAATTTTGAGGGAATTTTCCCTTTTTTCCCTTTTTGTAGGGAAAATTTTCTAAAATGGGATCCGACCCAGTTTCGGAAGGCGAGTCGGATGGCGCCGGTCCCGACCCGGGGAAATCCTCAGAAGCTTGGAAACAGACGATTTCCTCAACGATAGAGGCCCTCAACAAGTCCTTGACCGAGGGGGATCCTCCCAAGAGTAAAAGGAAGCTTAGAAAGACTACCGACAAAGTCAAAACTACCGACCTTGGTTCCGATACGGACTCGGAAATGGAGGTTGAGCGCGTTACACACGTCGAGACAGGCGTACCAATACCTGGCACCAGTGGGGCAGCCATTATCGGCATTCACCCCCCAACCCCCATCCAAGGAAGTAAGAAGAGACAACGGCTTGACTCTCCTAATAGCTTGAAGAGTCTTGTAGAATCCTCAAAAAGGGTGATACCAGCTATGGAGAAGTGCCATAAAATACGTATGATTGTCATGGACGGTACGAACAAATTGAATAAGACTGACAAGAGTGCCCTCAACGTTATTTTGGGCGACTTAATGAACGATATTACTAACTTGATGCTGGATCTAAATACTATGACCACCAAGAGCTCCACTATCGACCAAATGCTTAACGCCCAGTCCAGCTTGAACCAGAAGCTGGACTCTGTTATTAAGGTGCGCCCACCAGTAATCCAGGAACCTCAATTGAGATCCTACGCAAGTGCTGCTGCCAGCTTGCCGAACTCAAAGAAAGTCTTAATTAATGGTTATGAACGCCCCATCCCTCCTAAACCATTGACTATTCTCGTCTATCCGGATGCTCCTGAAGGGAAAACATCGGAAGGTACCCAGAAAGACCTCGAAAAGGTCATCAACCCAAGGGTAGATGACTTTCAAATCGTACGGACTAGGAAGATTAAAGGCGCAGGCATGGCCCTTCAAGCGAAAGGGAAGAAGGACCTAGATAATATCTTAAAGGCTGGATCCAAACTGGCAGCCAGCGGCCTTAAAATGGTCACCCCATTGGGACGTTTGCCTAAAATCGTCGTGTACAATGTTCCGAAGGGGGAACCAGCATCGGACCAAGCCCTATTCACGGAGATATACAGCAACAACCTTGATGGGCAGACAACCCTGAGTATGGAAGACCATCTTCGTACGATGAGGCGGGTCTCCCTCTTTGGGAAGAGGGATAATCCGACCATGAATATGGTTCTGACGTGCCATCCGGCCGCCAGAAAGGTACTACTGGACAGCGGGATGCGCTTCCTTGGCTGGACTGCTTGCCGCGTACGGGATTATACAGGAGCCACTCGTTGCTTCAAGTGTCACCAATATGGTCACATATCGAAGAGTTGTTCTCAAGACCAAGTATCGTGCCGCCACTGCGCCGCTTTGGGGCACGACCTTGAGACTTGCCCCAAGAAGGCACATCCCGCTGTCTGCGCTACTTGTACGCGCTTTAAGAAGCCGGCGGATCACCCGACGGGTGATAGGGACTGCCCGGCCCAAAAAGCAGCAGTGGAAGCAGCCTTCCGTATGACTGATTATGGCTCGTCCTAATCCCCTCTCCCTAGGTCAGATTAACCTCCAGAGATCCCGGATGGCCACGCTGGAGGTGCTGAGGGTCATGTCTGACCTCAACATTGACATTTTGCTCATTCAGGAACAGTACACCTGGGAAAGTAAGACCCCAATTAATTTTCCGGGTGCGGTACTCGAAGTTGGCCGCTCTCCAGGGGCGGGAGTCCTGATCAACACCTCCTTGATCAGTCCCCTCCTTCTGGCTGGTTTTTCTGATGAGTACCAAACCTGTGTATGTATTAGATTTGGCGATACTGAGATCTTCTTGATCTAAGTTTACTTTAAATTTGGGAACCCGGTTGGACCCCACATCCTGAGTCTGACGCGCGCGCTCAACGCGCGTAAAGGCCGTAACATAGTTATCGGAGGTGACTTTAACGCACGCTCACCATTATGGTTCGATACTAGTGATCGTAGGACGGAACGTTCAGACGCCGTTGAGGACCTGATTGCCGCGCAAGGTCTTAGCATTATTAATGAACAGAGTTCTTTTTGTACCTTTTCGAACATACATGGTGAGAGCAACATTGATCTAACTCTTTGCTCTGGATCTGTTGCGACCAGGATTTCAAAGTGGACAGTCCATGAGTGCGCAATAAATTCGGATCATAGGTTAATCACTTTTACGGTTGGTGTAAATAAAACTGAAGCTCCAAGATCCTCCTGGAACTTCAACACCACTAGGGCGAACGACCTCCGTAGTCCAGTGGCTAAGACTCTTGACTCACATTCCAGAGGTCGCGGGTTCGAACCCGGCATGCGCAAATAAATTTTATTTGATTAATTTGTGTTATTTCACAATTAATTCATTTAAAATAATATATAGTATATTTGCGGCATGTTCCAGAGTGGAAGATACTATTAGTATCGCCCTGGTGTAAGACCACCATTCAGAATTGAAACGTTGCTTGAAAATGGCTTTAGCCGTGTTTAGTGACTAGATCTGAATAGCCAGGTACTTCCCAACCTTCCTCTTCCCCGCCTCCTTCCCCTCCCCACTACCTTCAGCCTCACAACATACCCCAATTGGGGATGCCATAGTCTCACTGGCTCCAGACGGGAGCAGTTGAGATTCTTGTGCGGTATTCACTGTAAAAAAAAAAAAAAAAAACTGGGATAACTTTGGGGAAGCGCTACGAGATACGCTAAGGGATTTTCACCACGTAGCAGCTACTGATCCGGATAATTTGGGGAATTTTTTCAATAGGGCGGTTGTATCTGCTGCCAACTCGTCTTTGGGAAGATTAAACCCAAAGACTAGTATTAGGACGCCGTGATGGTCACCTGAGCTGACTTCGCTGAAGGGGGCCTACAAGAGGGCCTACAGGGCACTGGGGCTGTCCAGGAGTGGCGGCTGTACGGAGGAGGAGACGGTTGCACTTCAGGCGGGCCTCAGATCTGCCAGGTCGGCCTTCAAACGGGCTGTTCTCCTAGCGAAACGAGCTGCTTGGCATAATTGGGTTAAAAACGTGGGTAACGCCAACCCGTGGGAAATCCACAGCGCGATTGAAAAATCCGGGAAAGGTTCTGACCGATATTTGTCAACAGTAATTGGGATAACAGATGGGAGGAACGCTGAGACAGTGGATGTGGCCTCCACACTCGAAACACTATTGGGTGAGTTAGTTCCTGTAGAATCAGTAATTGGGGAAAGTGACCACCATAAACAGATAAGAAATCTGTCACGGCTGCCACCTAGAGTCCTCGCCCAAGAGGATAACTTCATTAGAGTCACTAAGGCAGAAATTGATGTGATAATTAAGGGTTTGGGTCCTAAGAAGGCACCAGGGCATGACAAGCTCAATGGCGTAATAGCGAAGCAAGTTTGGGTCCACGCCAAGGAGGAGCTCTTCCAGGTGATGGACACGTGCTTGAGGAGGGGAGTTTTCCCCTCTGAGTGGAAGCGTGGCGTGCTCCGGATTATACCTAAGGGGAACGATAAACCACTCACCGACATCAAGGCCTACCGGCCGATAACGCTGCTTCCCGTTTTAGGCAAGATCCTGGAGAAATTACTGAGGGAGCGGCTCCGTCAAACCTTGTCCCCGGCCAGTGACCTCCAGTTCGGTTTCGTCCCCGGGAAATCCACGGTGCACGCCCTGTCGTATGCGCTTGAATGGGTGAAGGCTTGCCCAAAGAGGTATGTAGTTGCAATATTCCTCGATATCACTGGTGCCTTTGATCACGCGTGGTGGGCAATGATACGTACAAAGGTGAAAAACAGGCGGTGTTCCAACTTACTGTTCCAAGCCATCGATGACTACCTTTCTGATCGTACGATTACGATCAGTTTCGGTGAGTTTTGTATCCAGAGGGAAGCCGATATGGGATGCCCGCAGGGCTCCATCCTTGGACCCGACCTGTGGATCATCTCCTTTGACGACTCCTCCAGGTTACCCTTGCCTGAAGGATGTATCGCTGTCGACTACGCTGATGATAAGTTGTATCTGGTCGCTGTGGACAGCAGAAAGGAAGTGGAGAGTAAAGGCAGTGAAGGTTTGCAGATGTTCCTGGACTGGGGTGAAAGAAACAAGATGACCTTCGCTCCCCACAAGACCAAGGGCCTCCTGATGAAGGGCTCTCTCAGTAGAGCAAGAAATCCTACCATCAGAATGGGAGATTCTAACATCCGCTTTTTTGAAACAGTGAAATATTTAGGAGTTACTCTAGATCGATCGTCCTCTTTTCTGGCTCACGGCAAAGAAGTATCCAGCAAGGCCCAGGCTCTCTTCTTGAAGCTGAGGAGACTCTCCACAGCTGAGTGGGGATTGCGTAATCCGGCTCTGCGAACGCTATATAGGTGCGTGTACGTGGCGCAAGTCTCGTATGCCGCCTCTGTGTGGGAGCACCGCCTGGACAATTCGCTGATTCTCTTAGCTCTCAGGCGAGGCCAACGAACCCCCTTGCTGGCACTCTCTGGTGCGTATAGAACCGTTGCTTCGGACGCTTTACCCGTTTTGGCTGGCATTTTGCCAATCGATCTGGAAATCAGGGAAGTGCTCACTAAGCAGAAATTAACCAGAAGAACCCCTGCCACTCACCTAGGCGTTGTTCTGACACCGGGCGGGCCGGGGAATCTCCCTGGGCTGCTTCGTCAAATGAGGGATCTGTCGCTCCAAGAGTGGCAGGTCCGTTGGGATAGAACGAATAAGGGAAGATGGACTTTCTCCTTCTTCCCATCAGTTAAAGTCAGAATGGAAGGGGTCTTTCTCAAGTTGGACCACCACATCACCCAGCTTCTATCCGGCCACGGGGAATTCAGGGGGAGACTTCACGCCCTCTCCCTGTCCCCTCACCCCAACTGCGCCTGCGGGTGCACGAACCAGTCGGCGGAGCACATTCTGTGGCAGTGTGAGATAATGACGGACGCAAGAGAGGAAATGCTCGATGGTTTTGACGTACCAATCAGACCAGTGTGGAACACTGATCTGGTTTCGAACAAGACGAATTTCGAGTGCCTGAGGAACTTTACAAGGATCTGGGTTGAGAGATGGCCTGAGCTTAGAGTCGCTGATTAGTAGATTTTGACACCAGGTGTACTTGTTCCTGACTTACCACTGACTTTTCTTGCTTCTATTCTTTTACAAACTCTGCCCAGGATGTACAGTTTTATTTTTTTTTTCATATTTATGTTTATTGTTTGCATTTACATTTTATGTTTTTTATGCTTTTACATTTTTATGTTTATTTTTTTCTGGATTACACAGGCCCTGCGTTATTCAACGCTCATGTTTATTTTATGTTTATTTTATGTTTTCTTTACTTTACATGCTTATGATTTGTTTTTCTTTATTTGGTGCAATTAAGCGCCTAGCGATGACTCCCACACGCTCTTGTTTATTTATTTTTTATGTTTTGCGGTTTTCTAAGCTTATACATATACATTTCTTTTCAGTTATGCTGTACTATGAGAACTGAACTCCGTTGTTCGTTTTTGTACCGTCCTTCTCCCCATATAAGGGGTTGGACCCTGGACCGTGTCCCCGCCTACGTACCATGGCCGGTCTTCTAGAACTGGTGGAGCTGCACCTGTTTGCCGCGCCACACCCCGTGACATGAAGAGGCTGGGGAGAAGGCTGAACGACATCCGAAAGCTGTCCGTCCCGCCTCCGGCGACCCGACGCTTCTCTCCCTAGGGTCTTCTTCATGTTTTCCACTTACTGTCGTCTAGGCACCACCGGCTAGCTGGCTTAAGGACGACGCTGCCGGTTGTGGGGAGGCCGGACAATCAGCCTCCTTCACTGTCTCGGGGACTGCCGGCAGCCAGGTTGCGTTGACACCGGTTCTTATCTGTATATATGTTATTTTACTTTTGTTTCCTTCTTTTTAACGTACAGTGCTCGGTGCCGCCCGCCGGATTATGTATGGTCATGTCTCCCGCTATCATGAGCTAATTACTCATGACGGCTGCTGTCATTTTGATTACTTTATTTTTTGTTGATGTTACTAACAACTTGTTTGACTGTCCATGAGGCTCACTGCTTTTGCATTGACACCTCCATGGGCTTTAGAATTGTAGCGATTGACCATTACAGTACAGTCCTGTAGGCGCGCCCGCATACCGCTACCTAACACAGTATGAGGGGACATTGAAGGTCTAGATTCGTTACATTAAAAGTAGAGCCATTTATTCAAAAAAATTAGATTCTTGCGAGAACTCCGAAGGGGCGACCATAAGTTGCCTATACCGGGGTGGGACAGTGGTGGGTACTTCAATGTCACCGGAGCCGTAAGCCCCCTAGGAAGACTCCCAAAAATTGTCATCTACAACGTTCCGAGGGGTGAGCCAACTGCGGACCAAGAGCTCTTCAAGGAGATTTATGCGAACAATTTGGACGGACAGACCACCCTCTCGCTGGAGGATCATCTCCGTACCATGCGGAGGGTTTCGCTCTTCGGCAAAAGGGACCTCCCAACGATGAATATGGTCGTCACTTGCCATCCCAACGCCAGACGTGTGCTCATTGACAGCGGGATGTGCCTTCTTGGCTGGTACACCTGCCGGACGCGGGATTTCACAGGTGCCACGAGATGCTACAAATGCCACCAGTATGGACATATTACCAAATCTTGCTCTCAAGAAAAGGTGACCTGTCGCCACTGCGCCGCTGTGGGTCACGACCTCGAGGATTGCCCCAAGAAGGCACAGCCCGCTGTTTGTGCTACTTGCACAAGGTTTAAAAAGCCAGCCGACCACCCGACAGGGGACAGGTCCTGCCCAGCTCAGAGAGCCGCCATCGATGCACAAGTTAAGATGACGGACTATGGATCCAACTAACCCTCTATCTTTAGGTCAGATAAACCTACAGCGTTCCCGGATGGCCACTTTGGAGGTGCTGCGGGTCATGTCTGACCGAAAGATCGACATTATGCTCATTCAGGAACAGTACACCTAGCAAGGCAGGACTCCCATTAGTTTTCCGGGGGCGGTACTTAAAGTTGGCCGATCACCAGGGGCGGGTGTCCTGGTCAACACCTCGTTGATCAGCCCCCTCCTTCTGGAAGGTTTTTCCGATGAGTACCAAACCTGTGTATGTATTAGATTTGGTGACACTGAGATCTTTTTGATCTCAGTCTACTTTAAATATGGGAACCCGGTAGGACCCCACATCCTGAGTTTGACGCGCGCTCTCAACGCGCTTAAAGGTCGTAACATTGTTATCGGAGGTGACTTTAATGCGCGCTCACCATTATGGTTTGACACTAATGACTGTAGGATGGAACGTTCAGACGCCGTAGAGGACCTGATTGCCGCGTAGGGTCTTAGCATCATGAATGAACAGAGTTCTTTTTTTACTTTTTCAAACATACATGGTGAGAGCAACATCGACTTAACTCCTTGCTCTGGGTCGGTTGCAACCAGGATTTCAAAGTGGACTGTCCATGAGTGCGAAATAAATTCGGATCATAGACTAATCACTTTTACGGTTGGTGTAAGAAAAACAGAGATTCCGAGATCCTCCTGGAATTTCAACACCACTTGGGCGAATTGGGATAACTTTGGGTTAGCGCTACGAGATACATTAAGGGATTTTCATCATGTAGATGCTACTGATCCGGATACCTTGGGGAATTTCTTTAATAAGGCGGTTGTATCTGCTGCCAACTCGTCTCTGGGCAGATCAAACCCAAAGACGAGTATTAGAACGCCGTGGTGGTCACGTGAGCTGACTTCGCTGAAGGGGGCCTACAAGAGAGCCTACAGGGCACTGGGATCGGCTAGGGGCGGCGGCCGTACGGAGGAGGAAACGGCCGCACTCCAGGCTGACCTCAGATCCGCCAGGTCGGCTTTTAAGCGGGCCGTTCTTCATGCGAAACGAGCTGCATGGCATAATTGGGTTAAAGAAGTGGGTAACGCCAACCCGTGGAATATCCACAGCGCAATTGAAAAATCCGGTAAAGGATCTGACCGGTATTTGTCTACTGTAATTGGGAATATTGATGGGAGGAACGCTGAGACGGTGGATGTGGCCTCCACCCTCGAGACACTTCTGGGCGAGTTAGTTCCTGTAGACTCAATAATTGGGGAGAGTGACCACCATAAACAGATTAGAAATCTATCGCGGCTACCACCTAGAGACCTCGCCCAAGAGGATAATTCGATTAGAGTCACTAAGGCAGAAATTGAAGTGATAATTAAGGGGTTGGGTCCTAAGAAGGCACCAGGGCATGATAGGCTCAACGGCGTAATTGCGAAGCAAGTTTGGGTCCACGCCAAGGAAGAGCTCTTCCAGGTGATGGACACGTGCATGAGAAGAGGAGTTTTCCCTTCTGAATGGAAGCGTGGCGTGCTCCGGATTATACCCAAGGGGAACGGCAAACCATTATCGGACATCAAAGCTTATAGACCAATAACATTACTCCCTGTGTTAGGGAAAATTCTGGAGAAGCTAATTAGGGAACGTCTACGAAGCACTCTCTCCCCGGCCAGCGATCTGCAGTTTGGTTTCGTCCCCGGTAGATCCACGGTGCACGCCCTGTCGTATGTGCTTGGTTGGGTGAAGGTTTGTCCCAAGAGGTACGTAGTGGCAATCTTCCTCGACATAACTGGTGCCTTCGATCACGCGTGGTGGGCAATGATACGCACGAAGGTGAAAAACAGGCAGTGTTCGAAACTTTTATTCAAAGTCATCAACGATTAATTGGCTGATCGAACAATTTCGATCTCATTCGGCGACTTCTGCATCCAGCGGGAAGCAGATATGGGGTGCCCTCAGGGCTCCATCCTCGGACCTGACCTGTGGAATATTGCTTTCGATGACTCCTCTAGGTTACCCTTGCCTGAAGGATGTATCTCTGTCAATTACGCTGATGATAAAGTTTATCTGGTCGCTGGGGACAGTAGAACAGAAGTGGAAAAGAAAGGCAGTGAAGGTTTGCAAATGTTCCTGGACTGGGGGAAAAGAAATAAAATGACCTTCGCTCCCCACAAGACCAAGGGCCTCCTGATGAAGGGATATCTCAGCAGAAACAGAAACCCCACCATCAAAATGGGAGAGTCCAACATCCGTTTCTTCGACAATGTGAAATACTTAGGCGTCACACTAGATCGATCGTCCTCTTTTCTGGCTCACGTCAAGGATGTATCCAGTAAGGCTCAGGCTCTCTTCTTTAAGCTAAGGAGACTCTCCACAGCTGAGTGGGGATTGCGTAATCCGGCTCTGCGTATTCTGTACAAATGCGTATATGTGGCGCAAGTTTCATATGCTGCATCTGTTTGGGAGCACCGCTTGGATAATTCGCTCATACTCCTGGCTCTCAAGAGAGGCCAACGAATCCCTCTGCTGGCACTATCCGGTGCGTATAGAACCGTGGCTTCGGACGCTTTGCCTGTACTGGCTGGTATACTGCCAATCGATCTTGAAATCAGGGAGGTGATCACTAAGCAGAAGCTAACCAGAGGAACCCCGGCAACTCATCATGGTGTTGTTTTAACTCCTGGTGGTCCGGGGACTCTCCCTGGTCTGCTTCGTGCAATGAGGGAACTGTCGCTCCAGGAGTGGCAGCTCCGTTGGGATAGTTCGAATTTGGGAAGATGGACCTTCTCCTTCTTCCCATCAGTTAAAATCAGAATGGAAGGGGCCTTTCTTAAACTGGACCACCACGTGACCCAACTTTTGTCTGGTCATGGGGAGTTCAGGGGGAGACTTCATACCCTCTCCCTGTCCCCTCATCCCAACTGCGCGTGCGGTTGTACCAACCAGTCGGCCGAGCACATTCTGTGGCATTGTGAGATAATGATGGATGCCAGAGAGGAAATGCTTGACGGCTTGGACGTACCAATTAGACCAGTGTGGAACACTGATCTAGTCTCGAACAAGGTGAATTTCGAGAGCTTGCGTAAGTTTGCAAGGATCTGGGTTGAAAGATGGCCTGCTCTTAGAGTCGCTGATTAGTACAATATAGATTACCGGGTGTACTTGTTCCTGATATACTACGGACTACGATCTGACTTTTTCTCTCACTTAATTGCCTTGGCTGTATACATTTCTATATTTCTATTTTGTTTTTATTGTTATTTGTATTCACACATTTGCAGTTTTACAGTTTACAGTTTTGATTTACACTTTCGCAGTTTTGCTGTTTTATTAACATTTTCATTTTATCACTTTACATGTACATTATATTTTTTCTTTATTTTGTTATGCTTTGGCATCAATACTTTTGCAGTTTGGCAGCTTGCGGTTTTGTATTTACACTTTTGCTGTTTTGCAGTTTAATTTAAAATTTCATTTTTTTTTTTTTTTGTTCATATGAAGCGGATACTTTGTGATGTGACATTATTAATTTAAAATAAAACAATAACTTTGTAAACACCACTTTTATTTTTATACTTTATGCCGACCGGGTTTCGCTACAACCGTAGCTTCATCAGGGCAGTATAATTCTCTACTCAGTAGAGAATTATACTGCCCTGATGAAGCTACGGTTGTAGCGAAACCCGGTCGGCATAAAGTATAAAAATAAAAGTGGTGTTTACAAAGTTATTGTTTTATTTTAAATTAAAATTTCATTTTTTATACTTTACATGTTAAGTATATTTTGTCTCTTTTACAGCTTCTATTACTGTTACTGTCTTAATATGTTTTCATATTGCTCTGTTTTATTATACATGAGCGCTTAGGGGGTCTCCAGCATCTATTCATTTTATCCATAATGATTGGTGTATTATTATTTTTCTTCATATTTTTTTCTTTCAATGTTACACAGTTTATTTGGAGGTTGGAACTGAACTCCGTTGTTTATTTTGTTTTGTTCTCTCCCCCATTAAAGGGGTTGGACTATGGGCCTTGTCCCTATCTTACTTGTCTGGGCCGGCCTTTTGGATTTGGTAAGCTCCACCCGACGCCCGCGCCACCCCCCCTGACATGATGAGGTTGGGGGAAAGACTGAGCGGCATCCGAAGGCTGTCCGTCCCGCCTCCGGCTACCCGACGCTTCTCTTCCTAGGGTCCTCTGTATAGACGTCCAATCACTTCTTCTAGGCACCACCGGCTAGCTGGCTAAAGGACGAGTCCGTTGGATGTCGTAACGTTGGACAAACAACCTTATTCATTCTCTCGGGGAATGCCGGGCGCCCGATGGTTACTTTCACCATCTCTATCTCAAATTTTTATGTTTACTTCTATTTCATTGTTTTTTTTCCTCACGCAGATGCCTGCAGTTCTGGAGTGTGTGGTCTCCCTCCGTTTATCAGAAAACCGCATGTAATGCAACTCATGACGGTTGCTGATTTATTTTGTTATGTTCATTGTACTGTGTACTACTAACACCTGTATTATTATTATGTACCATGACCATTACAGTACAGTCTGTAGGCGAGCCTACATTCCGTCACCTAACAAAGTATGCAGGGACATTGAAGGTCTAGATTCGTTTATTTAAATGTAGAGCCGTTCATTCAAAAAAATTAGATTCTTGCGAGAGCTCCGAAGGGGCGACCATAAGTCGCCTATACCGGGGCGGGACAGTGGTGGGCACTTCAATGTCACTGGAGCCGTGCGTTGTTACACTAAAAATACGTTTAATTGTGAATATACTGCTGGTATTGATGTGAAAAATGACTTCACTGACTCCTGAATCAATAAACCTTAGACCAGTCGCTCAAATTGAAAGGTAAATCTTAAAATTATGTTATTTACACGTGTTTTCAATATATTTTACATGTACTTTTTGAACTTGGCAGGCGCATACACAGGATGTTCCATTTATTATTTATTATTTGAATTATTTTTTACTACTTTCGTGCTTTTACATTAAACAAGTTTTAATAAATTATATTTGTGCATAAATTTTTTTTATTATTCATAATTTGTTTTTTTATACGTTTTAAATATTCTAAATATAAAAAAATACATTATTTTTAATTATTTTTTTTTATTACGGGTCATTAACCAGCGGCCGAGAATTTAAATTTCGATAATCTTGCGAGCGTACCCTTGCTACTGTACAGGGCGGTTCCGGTGAGAAAGATTAATTAGTCTCTATACCAGCATTTTAACATAATAAGTGAGTTGGGGTAAGATCGTGTGCTTTTTTTGATTATTGGTCCACTTTGGAATTTTTTAATGAAGAATTCATTGTGTTTCCGCAAAGTTTTCAGTTTTATTATGTTACCTTTAGATCTTAACTATGTGAGTAAATTTTTATTTATCGAGTTATCCACAGTAAAACATCCACAATCTGCCAATCAAAACTTCTTGTAAATTATTTTTCAATGAGGGGTTATATCGGAAATTTTTGGGGTAAGACCGGCATTAATTCTAAAATTGCAACTAAGCATATTAGCCAGAAGATTTACTAAAAACGGTACTTCATCTTACCTTTTGTTGCCAAATTAGCATGTATAACATTTTAATTGTTTACCTATACAAAAAAATAAGTCATTTATAATAATTTTGGTATACCGGTCTTCCCCCTTACGGGGTAAGATCAGCAAAGTGATCTCAAAGTGTTTTGGAAACAAGATTTTGAAATGCCCACTTAGTAGAAAATTGTAAATCACTCCAACAAAAAATATAAGTATATAAAATTTCCTAAATCTGAATCTGACAGACAGTGGTGGTAAAACGCCATAAAATGTCGATTTACGCGGTTAACATCGTCCGAATTCGTATTATTGTCTGAATATTATTATCATTGTCTGTAATCTGAATTGGTTAACATTGGAATGTTGTATTTTTACGAATTTGTTCGAAACATTAATTTAAAGGGACGGTTACGGCGGAAATTGGCTGCAAAATTTCGGTTTACAAGGAAATTTATAATATTTTTAGAAATTTAATCGAATATTCGAATTTTGAAGGGCCAGCCGTGGCGGTAATTTTATAGATAAATTTGATTTACGCGGAAATATTGGTATTTTTATGAATTTACTTCAAATATTTGAATTAGAATAACCGGTTGCGATATAAATCGGCCGCGAAATTTCGATTTACGCGGAAATATATCGTATTTAATGTATTTATTTCCAATAGGTTTCACAATTTAGAGGACCGGCCGCGATGGGATTCGGTCACGAAATTTCGATTTACATGAAATATATCGTATTTTTACGAATTTACTTCGAGTATCTGAATTCAAAGGGCCGGCTGCGTCTGAAAAAGAATGTAAAATTTTTTAATGAAATTTTTAGAATAGAATGTAATTTTTTGTGAAAAAGAAGCAAAATTTGATTTAAAAATGACATATTTCCGGTTTTGTCTGGTTATTCCCTCTTAATGTAAAATTATTTAATTTTTGAAAAACGTATAAAGTTAAACGCGTGTTCAATGATGTAAGTCGGCTCATGAATCCAAAATTAAAGTCGGTTCAGAGGTTTGCAAATCCCGCACCCTTTTCACATCCCACGGGATATTGCATCGAAATGCGCCAATATTTTTTTTATGATTTGGTATCAATTATCTTTGAAACAAGAACATAAAAAATAGATTGAACAGGAACACATTGAAGAAACTATGATTTTTTCGAGCGGTTCGTCAAACACTGCCAGCTTTAAAAAATCAGAGTTCCTACAGTAGTAAGTAATTTAAGGTAATTCTTAGTACTATTAATATTGTAGCAAGATATCTGCCAAAAATATAATTTTAGAATTATTAAGAAGACTTTGATGAAAAAGGTCGTAAAAACAATATTTATGCGTGACAGTGTGGAGTACGGATTCCAATATCGATTCGAAATATTTTTTTTTATTCCAAAATTTGACCTGCCCGTGATGATTTCTGTATATAATATTGAGCTCTGGCGTCATGAAATTATGTTTTGCTATACCGTTCATCCGATTGTGATGGAAACTTTGGTAAGTTGTTGTGAGCACGCCCGCAAAGGTTTCTGTAGGTATATATATATATATATATATTGACCTCTTCCCGTAGTATCTTGATCCTGTAAGAAGTTGGTTGACAATGTTGATCCACCTTTAACACCGTATAACTTGGCTTTGATGGAATATATCTGTATGAATTGGCAACAACATTACTACAAATACCAAGGTTGCCAGTTTCTCGGTAAAAGTTTTTGATATATTGCACATAAAATTTTCGAACTTTGTATGGAAATCATACGCATCTTATTTGTTGATCCGTCCAAATTCCCATACGTTGCGGATCCGCCCAAATATCCGTACGCATTTGATCCGCTTGTGTATAATCAAAGATGGCTGAAAAAGGAAGCCTTCTGATTGGTCGTGTTGGGCGTGGTGTGTTGTGAACGAAGCCTTCTCATTGGTTGACCAGATATGGAAGGCACCTACTAAAAAAAGGTATCCAATTGTTCAGCTAAATTTTTTCAACGTTTATGAAGAATATATATTTTTGTAAATTCTCCACAAAATATTCAATTTGCTGCCCGCGGTCATTCGACAGGCGTTGCATCTCGCTCTAGCAGCATTATAGCGGCACTTTAAACAAACGAGACAGCGCTAGTTTGATCAAACCCATCTCATCGTGATTGGATCAGTATGCAGTCTCGTGTTAGTTTTCTAACATTTTGCTTAATGTATTTTATAAAATTCTAACTAACCATAACGCTTCTTCTCTGCAGGGGTAGGCAGAGAGGACGGACCGCCAAACAACTCGGTCTTGGCACATACTCTTTGCCTCACTCACATTCATACATCGTATCATACATTATCTTCTATTATTCTGACTTTTGACACGGCCCGACTCAAGTATCTGATTCACTTGATCGTGCCATTACTTCCACGGATGTCCACCTGAGAAAAAATCTCTCAGTACCTACCTTTATCATATTTGGGGATGCTGTGTGGAGGCCTTCTTTTTATGAAAAGAAGAAAAGGAAGCCCCGGTAAGGAAAGGGGTATGAAGGGTGGGTAGGAATCTGGGGGTCAGTGTGTCCAGGAGTGATGGACGGATGAATCCATCCCTCCCACTGCGGTGCATGGCGTTATTCCGAGAAAATCCAGCTGGAGATATCAAAAGGTCGCCTTCAAGATTAAGATTTGGGAGGTGGGTATGGGTACCGCCGCCCCGGGAACCGTTTTTTGGATAACCAATACCTCTGTCATAGGTCACCCCAAGTGGTTCGCTATGCTTTCCTCTTTGTGCGTTGCTTCGTAGCCAGCCTATCGGTGTCCTCTTTGTGCGATGCTTCGTATCTATCACTCTCGTCTACTTTAGTTTTCACTTTTCTCGCATGTGAGTGAACTGCACACAGATTCTATAAAATTATTCAAGTGAAAACTTCTTTAGGACCGTTGTGATTTGAAACTGGATGAAACGAAAAAAAGCGACACTAAAAATAGACAAACAATCTGTTATACATCTATAGGATTAAACCTGCAAGAGAATGAATGACATAGACTAATCGCTTTCCTCTTTGTGCGTTGCTTCGTAGCCAGCCTATCGGTCTCCTCTTTGTGCGATGCTTCGTATCTATCACTCTCGTCTACTTTAGTTTTCACTTTTCTCGCATGTGAGTGAACTGCACACAGATTCTATAAAATTATTCAAGTGAAAACTTCTTTAGGACCGTTGTGATTTGAAACTGGATGAAACGAAAAAAAGCGACACTAAAAATAGACAAACAATCTGTTATACATCTATAGGATTAAACCTGCAAGAGAATGAATGACATAGACTAATCGCTTTCCTCTTTGTGCGTTGCTTCGTAGCCAGCCTATCGGTCTCCTCTTTGTGCGATGCTTCGTATCTATCACTCTCGTCTACTTTAGTTTTCACTTTTCTCGCATGTGAGTGAACTGCACACAGATTCTATAAAATTATTCAAGTGAAAACTTCTTTAGGACCGTTGTGATTTGAAACTGGATGAAACGAAAAAAGCGACACTAAAAATAGACAAACAATCTGTTATACATCTATAGGATTAAACCTGCAAGAGAATGAATGACATAGACTAATCGCTTTCCTCTTTGTGCGTTGCTTCGTAGCCAGCCTATCGGTCTCCTCTTTGTGCGATGCTTCGTATCTATCACTCTCGTCTACTTTAGTTTTCACTTTTCTCGCATGTGAGTGAACTGCACACAGATTCTATAAAATTATTCAAGTGAAAACTTCTTTAGGACCGTTGTGATTTGAAACTGGATGAAACGAAAAAAAGCGACACTAAAAATAGACAAACAATCTGTTATACATCTATAGGATTAAACCTGCAAGAGAATGAATGACATAGACTAATCGCTTTCCTCTTTGTGCGTTGCTTCGTAGCCAGCCTATCGGTCTCCTCTTTGTGCGATGCTTCGTATCTATCACTCTCGTCTACTTTAGTTTTCACTTTTCTCGCATGTGAGTGAACTGCACACAGATTCTATAAAATTATTCAAGTGAAAACTTCTTTAGGACCGTTGTGATTTGAAACTGGATGAAACGAAAAAAAGCGACACTAAAAATAGACAAACAATCTGTTATACATCTATAGGATTAAACCTGCAAGAGAATGAATGACATAGACTAATCGCTTTCCTCTTTGTGCGTTGCTTCGTAGCCAGCCTATCGGTTTCCTCTTTGTGCGATGCTTCGTATCTATCACTCTCGTCTACTTTAGTTTTCACTTTTCTCGCATGTGAGTGAACTGCACACAGATTCTATAAAATTATTCAAGTGAAAACTTCTTTAGGACCGTTGTGATTTGAAACTGGATGAAACGAAAAAAAGCGACACTAAAAATAGACAAACAATCTGTTATACATCTATAGGATTAAACCTGCAAGAGAATGAATGACATAGACTAATCGCTTTCCTCTTTGTGCGTTGCTTCGTAGCCAGCCTATCGGTCTCCTCTTTGTGCGATGCTTCGTATCTATCACTCTCGTCTACTTTAGTTTTCACTTTTCTCGCATGTGAGTGAACTGCACACAGATTCTATAAAATTATTCAAGTGAAAACTTCTTTAGGACCGTTGTGATTTGAAACTGGATGAAACGAAAAAAGCGACACTAAAAATAGACAAACAATCTGTTATACATCTATAGGATTAAACCTTCAAGAGAATGAATGACATAGACTAATCGCTTTCCTCTTTGTGCGTTGCTTCGTAGCCAGCCTATCGGTCTCCTCTTTGTGCGATGCTTCGTGTCTATCACTCTCGTCTACTTTAGTTTTCACTTTTCTCGCATGTGAGTGAACTGCACACAGATTCTATAAAATTATTCAAGTGAAAACTTCTTTAGGACCGTTGTGATTTGAAACTGGATGAAACGAAAAAAAGCGACACTAAAAATTGCTGGGGGCGCTGCTGCTGTGGCCTACCCCAAGCCCTATTCCTGTAAAACACACACAATAACAGCCGTCGGTTAGCTCAAACCGGCTCGAACATGATTCCTCCTAAAAACAGGGCGAGTGCCAGTGGTTCGCTTGGTCAATTCTTCCTTCCCCTCCTCTCCTCAAAATCCCCGGGACTCCCTCTTCAATCAGTACACAGTATTTGCATTTAAAGGGTTTATTCAATAAACAGAACAGGGTGATACACATACGGCCAGTGTCGGCACAAAACACAAGTTAAACTACCCTACTGACCTAACGAGGATTTCTCCCTCTCTCTATGCGTTTAAATGAAGTTACAAACGGTTCAAAGCACACGGTGGGGGGGAGGAAGCGAGTTGGTACTCACATAGCTAGATGCGTGGTCTGCCATCTTTTCTGGATTCCGTTCGCAACACAATTTCAAACAATACATCGCGGAGTTAATATCGTGGAGCACAAACAGCGCAAATCGCGCGTGGCACAGTCGCTTGGCCGAGAGCTAGCGAAGGAATGGCGGCCGGCGGGCCGCCCGGCGCTTAGCGCCTGACGCGGGGTGGTCGCGCGGTGCGGGGAGAGGAAACGGTAGGCACGTGTAGTGGGGACGATTCACTTAACCTTCCGCTCGGGAGCCGATTCTGTTACGTAACACTTCCCCCCTCGCCGCAAAAAAAGCGACGTGGTAATGGAGCAGTAGGGCTAAGAAATCCTCTTACCCTTCTAGCACTTGTGCCAAAAAAAAACACAAAAAAAAAAAAAAAAAAAAAAAATTTAAGAGAAAAAAGGAGAGAGAGAGAGAAAAAGGTTGCTAGCTACAAAATAGTAGAAACAAAAACAAAAGAGAAAAAAGCATGGTGAACAAGGAATTATACATGAATGAACAAGAAAGAGCAGTGACATACATAAATATAAATAAGGACCTGCTGGAGAAAGGTACAAGGGTTATGCAGTGATAGAAAAAAAATGACTCTAAATTGTATCATTGGTCTGTGAGCTATGTTTGCGTAGCGTGGTTTGCGTAGGATGTTTGGGGTGTTGGGACGTTGCACTGAAGTTACACGGTTACTTTGTCACAGTAACCTGGCCCGTTTGAGATTACACTCAAGGAACACTAGGGCCTTAAAGAAAACACGAAGAAGAGAACGCAGGATGAGGCTTCTTGGTGGTGGAGAGGGTTCTACCTGTCACAGAGGTCAAAAAGGTAGCTGCTTCCGGATCCTGTGGGTGGGCCAGTATGACGTCATTGAGGTACTGGAGAGTGGAATTGTAATTGGTGGTTGGTCCTTTATAGAGGAGGTGGTTTGTGTGCATGACAGCCGTTGTTGTGATGGTGGTTGGTACACTGGTTTGTATACAGTGGGATTGTTGTGTGAACAATCGTTGGTATTGTTATTTGCGCAAAGGCACAGGAGCATTGGCATGGTGGCAACAGAGCAATTTGCAAGGTGCAGCTGGAACATTTGCAAGATGCAGCAGGAACATTTGTACAATGGCAACAGGAACATTTGCGAGATGCCGCAGGAACATTTGTACAATGGCAACAGGAACATTTGCGAGATGCCGCAGGAACATTTGTACAATGGCAACAGGAACATTTGCAAGGTGCCGCAGGAACATTTGTACAATGGCAACAGGAACATTTGCGAGATGCCGCAGGAACATTTGTACAATGGCAACAGGAACATTAGCAAGGTGCCGCAGGAACATTTGTACAATGGCAACAGGAGCATGAACCAACTTAGAGCTGACGTGCTCGGGTTTGTTTGAGTGATGGTTTTGTGATGATACAATTCGCAACTACACGCACGACTCACACTAGGTTATGTTAGGTGTGGTCGGGTGCTTTTGGTACGTAGGGTTTGAAGGCATGGGACCTCCGTGACGGTAGTGAAGGCAGCATGAAGAGAGGCGCAGGTGTAGATAGGGTGAAGAGCTGCTGGTCTTCTTATTAATCCGGGAAAAATTTATTATTAGAGCAAAATTCTTGAAGTTTACCTGCCTGGTAGACCAATGATGAAAAGGTTTGGAGAGAAACAAGGTGTGCATGTTGAGAAAAATTGGATTTGTTTGACGCGTAGAGAGAGAGAGAGACGGAGAGAGAGTTAACTAAGTGTAACTACAGACTTATACATATTACAAAGGTACGTATTCAAGGAAAGGTTCTGTTTAACCCATTTAGCTTTTTTTGAAACTAAATACATTTCCAAGAACACGTAGGTAAGGGTTTGTACGTATGACAAAATGCCCCTTTTCGAAAGAAGTTGGTCTTCCATGACCTATGCTCACGTCTATACGGTAGCATTTTTTCTACTTTCGAAGAACAAAACATTGAGTACAAATAAGTTATGAAAAGTGGGAAAGGAGTAGGAAGTTGAAAAGATCCGTGAATGAAGGTTGTCCCATTTGACAAACGAAACGCCAAGTGCGTAACGCATATATCCCCATTCACGGATAATTTCGAGGAAAGGAAAGAGTGACAATTGGGAACATTTGAACGAAGAAAACTGCTGAGGACTCGGCTATTTCCGAAATTCGACCTCTGAGTGAAAGGTGAAACAAGGTCTACAGCAACTTTCCTGGCACATTACAATACAATTTGGTAGAGTGGGACAAAAGGGATACACTGACAAAAAGAGTCTAATCCACTACGTGTATTGGGCAGAAGATTAGAAGGTCGTTTTATTCTCCTACTTGTTTGCGAGAAATGACAGACCCTTGCTCAAATCTCACAAACCTGGGGGTTTTCTTGTTCGTCCCCCAGACAACGAGTTAGGTGTTTTTTGTGTCCATCAACTTAACTCCTACGACACGATGCCCCATAATCATGAGTGAAGCGTATGATTAGTCCTTTTGAGATAGTGGATAGTTCCTGGGTTCTTGTGACAGGAAGTCCACGGGCATGTTAATGAGTACTCTGCTGCAAAAGCAATAATTTTCTGATAACAGAAAATAAAAGGCGTGTGATCTACGCTTGGTAGGTCACACAAACATGGGGTAGATATTATTTCGTTCGCACGATTCATGGTGAGTATTGTAACGTCTTCACGTCTCATGTACAGGAATGAACGATTTACAACAGATTTTGCCCAGTATTGAAAGACAGTAGCCCAATTACGTTCGAAAATGTGGGTCCCCATTCAATACAGACGGCGGGTGGAATGAACGATTTACAACAAATTTGCCCAGTATTGAAAGACAGTAGCCCAATTACGTTCGAAAAAGTGGGTCCCCATTCAATACAGACGGCGGATTAAGCGGTTCTCATGCCAAAAGACACACGACCAACTCAATAACATTTAGTTAAGAGTATAAAGTAATTATAACGAACTTCTCGTATCATGGCGGATGTTTTGAGGATCTCTCCTATGATGGTAGATATTGTCACGTTTTCACGTCTCACGTGACAGGAATGAACGATTTACAACAAATTTGCCCAGTATTGAAAGACAGTAGCCCAATTACGTTCGAAAAAGTGGGTCCCCATTCAATACAGACGGCGGGTGGAATGAACGATTTACAACAAATTTGCCCAGTATTGAAAGACAGTAGCCCAATTACGTTCGAAAAAGTGGGTCCCCATTCAATACAGACGGCGGGTGGAATGAACGATTTACAACAAATTTGCCCAGTATTGAAAGACAGTAGCCCAATTACGTTCGAAAAAGTGGGTCCCCATTCAATACAGACGGCGGATTAAGCGGTTCTCATGCCAAAAGACACACGACCAACTCAATAACATTTAGTTAAGAGTATAAAGTAATTATAACGAACTTCTCGTATCATGGCGGATGTTTTGAGGATCTCTCCTATGATGGTAGATATTGTCACGTTTTCACGTCTCACGTGACAGGAATGAACGATTTACAACAAATTTGCCCAGTATTGAAAGACAGTAGCCCACTTACGTTCGAAAAAGTGGGTCCCCATTCAATACAGACGGCGGGTGGAATGATGTAATTAATACGGCACTGCTGTAGCTTAATAATTTCATATTAGCATACGTTACAAGACTTGCCAAAAGGCGATAAACACAAATTTTATTGAAGATCTGGCCAAGATTTTAAACTTCAAACTAGAATAATGGTACAATAAGGGACAAAAGAAACTGATGTCATGATAAAATATGTACCTCATAATGAAGTTGTATATGTACAAGGAACAAAGTTAATGAAGGGACAAAACATATTGTCACTTTTATAACAACAACAAAAAAAAAATTTTCCGAATCCGACAAAATATGATTCTAGAAAAATAAGAGCAATTGGGTTGAGCGCCATTCTAATTTTTTGGAAAAAGAAGAAAAAACCACAAATAGCAACAAGGTTGCTCTTGAATTGTCTCGAATCCAGCGAATGTGACCTGATAGGTGAGTACATTGGGTGTATTCGAAACGATTCCCAATATACAACATTACTATGAATGTGTAGGATGGGGTGAAGAGGGAAAAGAAAGAAAGAAAAAACGGGAGGATTTCCTATTATAACAGAAATCGTCGCGACATTCTTACAATATGGTGCTGTGACCATAGTAGCGAGCCCGCGGCAAAGGTCTGAAACCAATGGTTATTATACAGACTTGTGCTTATGATTTTATATTTACAACATTAGGGTAGGGACGTACTGGTACGACAAAACCCGACACAAAACAAAAAATTAAAAAAAGGGGTGATATGACAAGATGAGGCGATGAGGTGAGAAAAAAAACGCGCGGATGCTGCAAGAATTGTGAAAGGAAAACGACGTCTCGGAGCAAGAGTTTTCTGGAACCGTTGATGGTAGGAGGAAAAAGGAGTCCCTTTCCCGAAGTGATCAATTTCAGGAAGAGGATGCATACAAGTATGAAAACGGTGCCCCAAGAGGTGCTCTTGTGGTACAGCAGGCAAGGCACGCAGGATGTACAAGAACATATAAAATTATGCACAAAAAAAAAAAATGTACAGGAGTTAGGCTACCGTTGACATTAATGTGCCTTCGGGTGTAAGGATTTCCTTACGAATGCCCATGTGGGTGATTATTTACATTAAATAATTACACATGACTCACGTCGTTTATGACGAGAATTATAAGACTTCTAAAGAGACCGCATCGCACTGATTGATGACTGGCCAAGAGAGGTCAGGGACGTAATAATGATCAGGGTTAACAAGATGCATGTTTTGCCGATTTGGTAACGCCTGAGTACTTGATGTGATGGAATTTACTGATTCCATATTCCCAATTTTGACAATGTCTTTCACATGGTAATTTCCGATGTGTTTACCAGAGATGTCAGATAATCGATAAACGAGGTCTGAGATCTTTGTTAGAACTTTCGTTTTTACAAAGCGGGGTGCCAATTTGGCAGAGAAGTATAGCGCACCTTGCGACAAGGTGTTGTTCCTTCTCCAAACGATGTCTCCTTCTTTGAACGTGACGTGCTTTCTGCGAAGGTTATACCTGTCGGCACTCTTTTGGTGGGCCAATAGTAGAGCGTCTGTTACTTCGCTATAGATAGCGGAGAGTTCCTCCAAGCGGTGAGCGTAATTTGCTGCGGGGTCTGCTGTGGCGGAAGGGGTGGGTGGAAGGCAAATGTCAGGGTGTAATGAACCGTGAACTACTTGCTCCAAGCCGTGTTTGAGAAAAAATGGTGTATAGCCTGTAGCGAGGTTCACCGTGTTGTTCATGGCTGCTTGTATTTTGTCTAATTTTTTGCACCATGTACGTTGGTCCTTGCCGACCAGAATTGCCAGAGCCGTATTAATGGTCTGGTTGTATCGTTCGACGGTGTTGTTCTGTGGGGTGTAAAGGGTATTGTAGAATATATCCTTTATACCATATTTAGACAAAAACTCTTTAAATTCTAGAGCTATAAATTGTTTGCCATTGTCGCATATTATAGTACGAGGAATACCGTAGGGTATGAAAATATGCTTTTCTAACAGATTGGTTATTGCTGCTGCGGTCGCCCTTTTCAGAGGAAACAACCAGCAGTATTTGGAAAAAACGTCCACCACACTGAGTATATGCATGTAACCTGCGTAGCTTCTAGGGAAAGGTCCGATGAGGTCCATTGAGAAGGATTGAAGTGGTCTATCGGCACGCTTGGGGTTGCCCATTAGGCCAGACGGTGGTGCCGTGCTGTGTTTGTAAGCCTTACAGATGTCACATTTGGAGATGAATAGACGTACTTGTTTGAATAAACCAGGCCAATAATATCTCAGAGATATTTTTTTATATGTTTTAAAGGTTCCAGGGTGTATGGAATCTACGGCACTGTGGTTATTGATAATAACCTGTTCTCTATTTTCGAGAGGGACTACCATTTTCCAGGCATAATCCTCTAATATTGACAGTGGTGGCTTGCAGTTGCGGTATAATTGTCCGTTTTTAATTGTAAAATTCGGAAACTTTTGTGGGTTGTTACTGCATCCTTGGAAGATTTTTTGATACCATAAATCTTTTGTGGGGAGACTAGAATTGGATGATACCGTGTTTAGTATCGCAATCTCGATTCTAGAAAGGGCATCCGGGACGATATTATCCGCGCCTTTACGGTGGATGACATCGAATGTGTATTGAGATAGGCGGGACGACCAGCGAGCCAATCTTCCAGAGGGATTGTCTAGCGAGATCAGCCACTTTAGGCTGCTATGGTCCGTAACCACGGTAAACTTACTGCCCTCAATGTATCCGCGGAAATGTTGAATGGATTCCATGACTGCTAATAATTCTCTCTCAGTGATTCCGTAATTTTTTTCGTGCTTGTTTAGGGTTCGAGAGAAATATGCCACGGGGTGTTCGCCGTCCGTAAAATTCTGAGTGAGGACTCCTCCGATTCCGACGTTTGATGCGTCTGAATGGATCGTAAAGGGGAGGCTGAAGTCAGGACAATTCAGTACCGGGGCTGACTGAAGGGCTTCCTTCAAGGAGTTGAATGCTGACTCGGTCTCTACGGACCAGGCAAAGTTACTGGTACCTTTGCGGACGCCCGTGATTTTGTTGAGCGGCGCCGCGAGTGTTGAGAAGTTTTTTATGAATCTTCTGTAATAACCGGTGAGGCCGAGGAAAGCTTTTACCTCTTTTGCATTCGTGGGCCGGGGGAAGTTTGTCATAGCTGCAACTTTTGCGGGGTCGGTTCTTAGGCCTTCTTCATCTACTATGAAGCCCAAGTATCGTAGGCGATGTTTGCAGAATTCCGATTTTTTAAGGTTTATAGTCAAACCGGCTTGTTTGAGTTGTTGAAAAACCTTTTCTAGAATGAGTATGTGTTTTTCAAAAGTATCGCTGATGATGATCAAGTCATCCAGGTAGCAAAATAAGTTGTTGTCGAACTCTGGGCCAAACAATTTATCCATGAGCCTTTGTAGCTCCGCTGGGCTGTTTTTTAAACCGAAGGGTAGCCTTTTAAAGTGAAACATGCCCCTGTCAGGCACTACGAAGGCAGTTTTTTCGCAGGAGCTGGGATCCAAAGGTATTTGCCAGAAAGCTTTGCTCAAATCTATAGATGAGATGTATTTAGCGTTTCGAAGTCTGTCGAGGATGGAGTTAACCAAAGGGAGGGGGTAGGCGTCTGACACTGTACATGCGTTGAGGCGTCTGCTATCGAGGCAGAAACGTGCCGAGCCGTCTTTCTTTGAAACTATTAAGGTGGGGTTGGTCCAAGCACTGCGGCTGGGTACCACCACTCCCATTCTTAACATATCGTCCAATTCCTTTTCTAATATTTTTAATTTTTGAGGAGCGAGGTTATAATACCTTTGTTTGATTGGGGGGCCTGTTGTTTTTATATGGTGTTCTACTAAGTTGGTTAAGCCTAAACCACACTTTTCGAATGAGATTGATTCAAACTTGTTTATCATTTGATCCAACTGATCTGTTTGCAGGGGGTTCAAATTTTCGTACGGTATTACTGTACGGATTTCGTTCACTTGGGGGGGAACGGAGGGGTTGTTAAACAACTGTGGAGCAATTTTGAAAGCCATCCAAAAATCCACTCCCAGGATAAATTTTTGCGAGATTGTAGGTACAACCAGAAATTTGATCCGAACTGTTTTTGTGTCGCAATTGATCGGCAGGGTAAGAGAACCAATGACACGTTGTGAAGTGTTGTCTGCTGTGGTGACATGTGAAGAATGTTCTTCCATTTTAAAACCACAGTTTGTGAATAAGGTGTGAGCGTTGTCGCCCAGACAGCTGACAGACGCGCCGCTGTCGAGGAGACCAGAAAAAACCACATTGTTTATAGAAAAATGCGCGAAGGGTCTACCGTCTATTGCCTGTTTGCAGCAAACTGTAGAGAGGGGTAAGGCCTTTTTGAAGAATTTGACGTGTTCCAACCACTCCGACCATTCCTTCGGCCTATGGGGAGGATGGCCCGGGAGGTTGGGTTCTAGTTTTTTGGCCTCTTGACTGTCCAATTGGGAGGGGGCCTTGAGAAATCTGTAGGGGGTTTGATGAATCTGAGGTCCGGGATGGGTGTCTCAGTATTGTCTTGGCGTGGTCTTTTGCCAAACTTCCTCCCTTCATCTCTTCTTGGAGAACGATCGACAGATCGCCTTTTGTTAGATTGGGGGTCTCTTGAAGATAAAAGTTTAGCTTGTTTGAAACAAGAGGCTTGGGAGTGACCAACCTTGTGGCAAAAAGAGCAGGATTTCTTTTCGTTGTGCTCTGGTTTTATGCCGGACGAAGTGCTGGGGCGAAAGTTTTCCTTGGGGAACCTTTCGTCTCTCTTCCGATCCTGGTATGCCTCCAGTAGCTGACAGACGTCCTTAAGTTGCTCCAGCGTGGAAATTTTCTGGGAAGTTATGATGTTCTCATATCTGGGCAGGAGACCGTCGATCAAAACTGGGAGGAGTTCCACTTCAGGAACGGGTTGGGCGAGCTTAATATTGATGGCCTCTGCCCTCTGCGTGAATCTAGCGACAGGCTCTCCGGGGTGTTGCTTGATAGCGAGTAAGGATAACCTGATTCTGTGTTGGGCCTTTTTTTCTCCGAAACTCGTTAAAAGTGCCGCCCTGAGTTCCTTCCATGAGTTTGTTTTTCTCTTATGTATCCTGTGCCAGGTAAGCATTTCAGGAGCGATGAGGTCTATGAAATTTCTGTGTAGGATGTTCTCGGGAATTCCTCTGACTTGAGCTGTTTCCTCTATTCTGTTGATGAAATCCTCTACATCCGTGAGTCCGTTGTATTTTGTTTTCCAGGATGTCAGATCGTATATTTTTGTTGGTTCTTGGGCTTGCACTACCACGGGTTTTGCTTCGGAGACTGTGAGGGGGGTAGTGATGATTTCCGAGGTGACTTCCGGTTGAAATTGCAACCTCCTGATATATTTTTTGTTGTAGAAAGAAGCATATAGAGTGAGGCATTTTTTGGATTTATTCCTAGGAGAAATCTTTCTATTTCTCAGGGCCTGTAGTAGTTCCTCCTTTTTTGAAGTAAAAATGTGTGGGATTATACCCAGCGTGACTTGAGGAACTTCCATGGTGTATAAGATCGTATCAGACTGACCTTATGTTGGAAAAAGTGAGAACTAGACTCGCAATTGGAAAGAAATTGGGCAGAGATTGACCACTGGGGACGTATTTTTTACAAAAAGTTTTTGAAAAAAAAACGCGTTTTTTATAAGTGTTTGGTTTATTTGAAAATTTGGGCAGCGGTTCCCCTCAAAAAACGTGATTTTGGGAAAAAATCCTGATGTTTTGAAAATTTGTAGAAAATTTTTCTAAGTCCGAAAACGAGAAAAATTTGGGCAGCGGTTTCCCTCAAAAAACGTGATTTTGGGAAAAAAATCCTGATGTTTTGAAAATTTGTAGAAAATTTTTCTAAGTCGGAAAACGAGAAAAATTTGGGCAGCGGTTTCCCTCAAAAAACGTGATTTTGAGAAAAAATCCAGATGTTTTGAAAATTTGTTGAAAATTTTCTAAGTCCGGAACGAGAGAAAATTTGAGCAGCGGTTTCCCTTACAAAAACGTGATTTTGAGAAAAAATCCTGATGTTTTGAAAATTTGTAGAAAATTTTTCTAAGTCCGAAAACGAGAAAAATTTGGGCAGCGGTTTCCCTCAAAAAACGTGATTTTGAAAAAAAATCCAGATGTTTTGAAAATTGTAGAAAATTTTTCTAAGTCTGAAAACGAGAAAAATTTGGGCAGCGGTTTCCCTCAAAAAACGTGATTTTGAAAAAAAATCCCGATGTTTTGAAAAAGGTTTGCAAATAAGCAAAAGTCCGGAAAAGAAAAAATAAAAAACGGAAACGAGGTTCGCCTTAAATGAACATGTTTTTTGGAATATTTCGATTAGCCTTCCAAAGGGGGGGTTCTTTAGAAAGGAAAGGAAATATTTTTTCTTTTATACAAGTTTTCGTGGAAGTATGTTTGAAAATTCAACAATGTCTTGGGGAATTGTTCTTTATTTAACGTGGCTATACTGCAGCCTGATTTGAGCATACACCATTACTGGTATTTATCCGCCGACTTCCTTTTGTCATAACAAGTTATATGCAGAATGTGCATACGTAATGTAATGCCTGACTCGAGGAATCGACGTCAACGCGAACCGAACGTCTTTCAAATTATGTCGTCTGTTTCTTACGAAAGAAAAAAAAAGCTAAATGATGAAACAGGCGGCAAAATTAGAAAAATGCTCAATTGTCAAAAGGTAGAAAGAATTTAATCCACTTGTTTCCCTTAAGCTGCAAAATATGCCGTTATATATACAGGCCAGTATTTTGCGAAATAGTCCCCTATTCGCAGAATATGTCGATATCAAATACAGACCAGCACACTGCGGAATAAGTTTATTAATGAAAACTGGTTAATTAACTTTCGGGAAACGAAGCGGGTAATTGGTTTATCATATACAGGATTTTAATTGTTGAATAACTTGTATTAATTATTTGTGTACATTTCCACTATTAATCTTGTATTTGAAACTAGCAAATTTAGTCGGTCGACACTTGTAAACACTATGTTATTCACGACGGCAACTTTCTTGGTTGAGCACTTTACGTAGGAATACCGGTGATAATGTTTTGTCGAGTGACGTAACGAAAATGAAGGAATCGTGCCCGCGATAGTTTAAATTTGCAATTCGAAGTTACACTCGCGTCGATGTTCTTTGATGGTAATGCTAGACAAATTGGGAAAAAAAAACAAGACAAAACATTATAGATTATACAGTTTAAACAATGGCTGATTGAAGAACGAGGCGAGCGACTGTGAAGAGGGAGGAAAAAAAAATTGCCCCTAAGTTGGGAACGCCAGTGCTGGGGGCGCTGCTGCTGTGGCCTACCCCAAGCCCTATTCCTGTAAAACACACACAATAACAGCCGTCGGTTAGCTCAAACCGGCTCGAACATGATTCCTCCTAAAAACAGGGCGAGTGCCAGTGGTTCGCTTGGTCAATTCTTCCTTCCCCTCCTCTCCTCAAAATCCCCGGGACTCCCTCTTCAATCAGTACACAGTATTTGCATTTAAAGGGTTTATTCAATAAACAGAACAGGGTGATACACATACGGCCAGTGTCGGCACAAAACACAAGTTAAACTACCCTACTGACCTAACGAGGATTTCTCCCTCTCTCTATGCGTTTAAATGAAGTTACAAACGGTTCAAAGCACACGGTGGGGGGGAGGAAGCGAGTTGGTACTCACATAGCTAGATGCGTGGTCTGCCATCTTTTCTGGATTCCGTTCGCAACACAATTTCAAACAATACATCGCGGAGTTAATATCGTGGAGCACAAACAGCGCAAATCGCGCGTGGCACAGTCGCTTGGCCGAGAGCTAGCGAAGGAATGGCGGCCGGCGGGCCGCCCGGCGCTTAGCGCCTGACGCGGGGTGGTCGCGCGGTGCGGGGAGAGGAAACGGTAGGCACGTGTAGTGGGGACGATTCACTTAACCTTCCGCTCGGGAGCCGATTCTGTTACGTAACAAAATAGACAAACAATCTGTTATACATCTATAGGATTAAACCTGCAAGAGAATGAATGACATAGACTAATCGCTTTCCTCTTTGTGCGTTGCTTCGTAGCCAGCCTATCGGTCTCCTCTTTGTGCGATGCTTCGTATCTATCACTCTCGTCTACTTTAGTTTTCACTTTTCTCGCATGTGACTTCAACCGTCGTAATGTTTTTTTGTTCTTTATCAATTCCTTCGACCAATTAAATAACATACCTAATTGTCTCTTTCTACTCCATTTATATTTCACGTGTCAAACAGAAACGGACATAATCATACACACGATCACACATTGTTTTACCTACCACGTTAACCAATGTTATTTTTGGAAGCCGGATGTAATCGGTAATTTGATCTTCATATATTCTGTAACCGAGAATAATATACGGGTGCAAGTCCAAAAAATTTAAAGTTCGGAAGAGCCAAAAAACTATTTTTTCTCTAACTATGGTCTCATTACTTCTTCGGATATCCTTGTTGATAGATAAAAAAAAAATTATTACCAAGTCAATTAGTTTTGTTTAAAAAACGAGCAAATAAAACGAAATATTTTATATGTTTTAAATAATTTTTTGAATATACTTTTAAAAAAGCTGATTTGAGTCAAACAATAGCATGGACTTCAGTCCTTCTTGACATGTGGTGTATTATGAATGGATCAATGTTTAAAAATTGTTTACTTCCATAGAATGCGTAGTAATGTATAATTTGAGTCATAATACCACATAATACGTAGGATTTGAGTCATAATTCTAAAAATGCAAATAAATCGCTTCATGGAACAACTATCTTAGAGCAGAAGCTAAGTTATATTCATTTTAGAAAATCCTATTTTTTTCTTCATGATAGGATCTGTATCGTTCTGCCACTGATTAACATGATTATTTACTTCGATTCAAGACTGCATCAAAAACTTATTTCTAAAAATTTTGGACTAGCACTTGTATGCTTCTCGTCAAAATCCGCAAAGTTGTGACCTCATTTGGAGAAACTTTCAACGGCGTTAGAAGTGGTTTACAGTGGTTTAGGACTTTGACACCAAATAACATGTACTTAAATGTTAAATTTCTTGCTTTTGTAAGCGGCCGTTGAAACGTTGTTTAAATTGTCGTTATTTTGCACGTGCAGTCTTGAATGATGAATGTTATAACACTTAATATAACGGCACATAGTAAAAAAATCTATCCAATGGATCAGCTAAATTTTTAAAACGCTTATGAATAGTTTCTTTTCTTGTATATTCTATATAAAATATCGTATTCAAACTTTTGTATTAAGTAATGGATCGCGTAAATGGGTCGTGACTCGTGACAGACTTAGTTATAATATGGTTGTATTGAATTATTTAGGTAGGTACTTTTTGTGGATTTTAAACACGTTCAATTTTCAAAATGACACTTAAATTCAAAGCCAATTCGAGTTCATTGGACCCGAGTTACAGACAGACATAAACCACGTTACTAAACAATGAAATAGGTCGGACCGCCAAACAATTCAGTCTTGACACTCACACCTTGCCTCATTCACATTCAAACATCGTCTCATACATTCTCTTCTATTATTCTGACTTTTGACACGGCCCGACTCAAGTATCTGATTCACTTGATCGTGCCATTACTTCCACGGGTGTCCACCTGAGAAAAAACCTCTCAGTACCTACCTTAGTCATCTTTGGGGATGCTGTGTGGAGGGCTTCTTTTTATGAAAAGAAGAAAAGGAAGTCGGGGAAGGAAAGGGGTATGAAGGGTGGGTAGGAATCTGGGGGTCAGTGTGTCCAGGAGTGATGGACGGATGAATCCATCCCTCCCACTGCGGCGCAAGGCATTATAAAAAAACAATACATTAACATATTATATAATAATATAATATAATAATAATAATAAACAAAACTTACATTATTATATTTGTATTGTTTTTTATAATATTTATTTTTATTTTATAATAAAAATAAATATAATATTTATTTTTATTATAAAATAAAAATAAATATTATAAAAAACAATACATTATTATATTTTATTATAATAAACAATACCTACTGGTTTACTAATTGATTAAAGGAGCCGATACCCTCCAGGCGAAAAGAACAAATAATTATTATGCGGTTTGCTTAGGTACCTAGGTAGGTACAAGACTCCCGAGAGACACAATGTATCACGTGCTGGTAAGGTGTAGGAACTGCGGAACGAGGGGAGGTGGGGTTTCCGGCCGGCAGATTGCTACTATGTGTGCGTGCGCCGTATAATATCATTGTTTTGAATATCGCAATCTTTTTTTTTTACAGTAGCTCCACATAGGAGGCCCTGAGAAAAATAATTTCCCTCAGGGCCTACGTCATCTAAGGGGATGCTGTGTGGAGGGTCTTTTTAAGGAAGGGAAGGATAGGAAGTTCTGGGAAGGAATAAGGTATGTAGGGTGGATAGGAATCTGGGGTCAGTGTGTCCTAGGAGTGACGGACCTAAAATTCCATCCCTCCAATTGCGGTGCAAGGCGATGGGTCGCGAGAGTCCGGCTGGAAAGGACAAAAGGCCTCCCTCAACCAAACTCTCTTATCCGGCCCGCCACGCAGCAGGGCAGACCTAACCGCCGCCATGTCCTGGACAAACCTGATACCATGAACCCGGGCACCCCTGCTTAGTCACCATACGTAGCAAACTGCTTGCAGAGGTGTTGGTTATACAGTAAATGGATCCCGGGGCGGCGGTACCCATACCCGCTTCCCAAATTGGAATACCTCGTTTATAATAATTCAATTAGTCCTTAGTCAAATCATCTCTATTAGGTATGCTGTGTGGAGGGCTTCTTTTAATGAAAAGAAGAAAAGGAAGTCCGGGGAAGGAAAGAGGTATGAAGGGTGGGTCGGAATCTGGGGGTCAGTGTGTCCAGGAGTGATGGACGGATGAATCCATCCCTCTCACTGCGGCGCATGGCGTTATTTCGAGAAAATCCATCTGGAAATTCAAAAGGTCGCCTTCAAGATTAAGATTTGGGAGGTGGGTATGGGTACCGCCGCCCCAGGAACCATTTTTTGGATAACCAATACCTCTGTCATAGGTCACCCCCAGTGGTTCGCTTCGTTTGGTGACTTAGCAGGGGTGCCCAGGTTCATGGGGTGAGGATTGTCCGGGTATTGGCGGCGGATGCATCAGCCCACCAGCTGCATGGCAGGCCGGATTAGGAGAGTGTTGAGGAGTCCCTTTGACTTTTTCCAGCCGTACTCTCTCGGAACATAGCCTTGCACCGCAGTGGAAGTGATAGATTCCTGGACACACCGACCTCCAGATTCCTACCCACCCTTTATTCCTTTTCATTTGGGGTCGTCTAATAATCACATGATGTTTTTTAGCAACTTTTTAACCCCCTCCCCCCGGTGATATGTGGTAAGGTTTAAGACTACCCCCCCCCCCCCCATACCCAAAATCACGTGTATTTTTTTTAGTACAAAGTATTTTGAAATTTTCAGAATATTATCACGAAAAATAAATACACGTGATATCTCATTATACCCCCCCCCCCCCACGTGATATTTCGTGTTTTTTTCCGACCCCCCCCCCCCTTTCGAGTCTCACGTGATTAATAGATGACCCCCAAGATGAAACTGTTAATCCTCTTAAAGTAAAAATTAATCTTCATGCTACGTACAGATGCTAACCCGCGACCTCCGGATTCTTAGTCGAAGTTCGTAATGGCGTACATATAAGTAATAAAAACCGTTTTCGAAGATTAAGTACATCCGTTCAAACTGTTCATCCTCTTAATTAGAAATGAATATACATACTACGCACAGATGCTAGCCCGTGACCTCTGGATTCGTAGTCAAAGTTCGTAGTCTCATTACTCAAGCCATCTCCAATAGGTGTGCTAACTCTATTTAATGGTTACAGTAGTTTTTCGAGTTCGAGTCTTTGGTCCCCACGGTCGCATCAGAAAGTTTCCCAACCGGGTAACGATAAAAAGCCGCTCTAACTAGTCCGTACAAGTAGTTTGGCACGTGTTAGGTGGTAAATAAAAACACTTTTCAACGGTAAAGTACCATGACGCAATTGTGAGGCGGTCTATCCTCTTAAGTATATTTTAATCTTTATAGAACGTACCGATACTAAATGGACCTGAACAATACGACAGACGCACATAGAACATTTTTTATTTGCATTGCGCACAGTTCGCGGTCAAAACGTGGCAAATAAGAACGTACCTACGATTACCTACTAAAAGGAGCAGAAAAGTTCGACAGACCGGCACCATCCATATATACATATATGGAGATCAACAAATAAAAACGTGTAAAATGTATATGTCACCGAAAAATGGGCGTGGCTTAGAGGTAAATCTCGATGACAAAAGTAGATCCACATGGATCAGGATTTGTATGCCAGCTTCGGTAACGGATCTAAAAATCCGGCCAGATCAACAAACCCAAACGGATCAATAAAAAACTGGTGTACCGTCGCGCAAAATCAACATAGTACGAGAGGGGATAAATATATATATACAGATATATATATATATATACCTACTGGTGAGCACTGGCTGTGAAATTTATATAAAAAAATTTGCAATAGGTGGCACGCGAGCTGTTAGAAAACTGAATCTATGAAAAGCAGGGTGGGGGGAGGGGAATTCGGGAGATGCGGAAGAGGAATGGGAGTCGGAATGGGAGGCGGAAGGGTAACGGGTCGAATGGGAAAGGACACGCAAGGAGAAACAATTTCTTTATCACGTGGCATAGCAACGCATGCCGGAAACTCGCTGATTAATAAAATAATTTTAATACTCACCTATCTTTTCGCTTGACTGATATGATTTAACATTTATGAGTTCCAATTTTAAAATTAAAAATGAACTAGAATAATTCTACCTATTACTCAGTAATACGTAGGAATATTTCACATCACGCATGCACTGACAGCCGAAAATAGTATGTTTAATAACACAGCGTTCTCATAAGAAATTTTTAAAAATTAAATCGTAGGTACCTTTATACATAGTTGGCTATGTTATCAAAATTACATAATATTAATAATATTATTTGGATGATTTACGTAGTGCCGTTTTTGTGAAAAATTACGTTAATGACGCTGATTGTGTCTTTAAAAATAATAATTTAAGTCAACCACAAAATAAAAGAAGAAGAAAAAGTGTTTGAAGTCTGAAAATCACCCTGTACATACAATTTACCACTATTTGGCGTATTGAACAAAAAATATCTCAAAGTTTTGGTAGCCGAATTGTTCAATCTTCAGACGATGTGTTCAATATACAAAAGAATCAAACATTATTTTTAACACATGTTCAATATGCATCTTTTAAGTCATAATTTGGGCATATTATAGCTTAAAACTTCGAAAATTGATGTTTACACATTTCCTGTAATACATATGCATAAATCGAAAAGACCAAAGTCGAGAATTATTTAGAATTTGCCCGTAAAAACAGAAAAAAACGTCTCCTGTAAAATTAGCAAAATGGTTAATTGAACATACAAGAACTAGGGCAGCGATCTGGCAAAACATCTGAAGGGTTATGAATAACAACAGTTCTTTAAAGCAATGAATTTATTTATATTAATCAAATATATCGGGAGACAATCTTATTGCTTAGAGTTCGAGCCGCGACACACAATTGACAGTTATAAGTACACACAATTTGATATAGATGGAGCTCACGTCGCTTCGTATTATCTTAACACCTCCCCTCGAAGTCGTGAGCGAGTATTCCTATTCCTATTCTTACATACTCTCATCCATCATACCTAGGTTACGCAGACAATCATGATGTTTTGATCCACTCAAACCTTTCGTCAAAACATCAGCAGGCATCTCATCAGTAATATTTCATCCCGTGGTCCAGGCGAACGGTTCCATTCTATCCTCTGGTGGTAGCAGCAGGTCGATGTCTGTCATCAGCTGCAGGGCCTGGTTAAGTAGAGAGTGGCAGCGCGTCAGCTGTTGGGACATTGAAGTACCCACCACTGTCCCACCCCGGTATAGACAACTTATGGTCGCCCCTTCGGAGTTCTCGCAAGAATCCAATTTTTTTGAATAAACGACTCTACATTTAATGTAACGAATCTAGACCTTCAATGTCCCCTCATACTGTGTTAGGTAGCGGTATGCGGACGCGCCTACAGGACTGTACTGTAATGGTCAATCTCTACAATTCTAAAGCCCATGGAGGTGTCAATGCAAAAGCAGTGAGCCTCATGGACAGTCAAACAAGTTGTTAGTAACATCAACAAAAATAAAAAATAAAGTAATCTAAAATGACAGCAGCCGTCATGAGTAATCAGCTCATGACAGCGAAAGACCACACACAATCCGGTGGGCAGCACCGGGCACTGTACATAAAAGAAAAAATAAACAAAAGAAAAATAATGTATATATACAGAGTAGAACTGGTGTCATCGCAACCTGACTACTGGCAGTACCCGAGAGAATGAAGAAGGCTAATTGTCCGGCCTCCCGATAACCGGCGGCGTCGTCCTTAAGCCAGCTAGCCGGTGGTGCCTAGACGAAAGTAACTGGAAATCATAGAAGAAGACCCTAGGGAAAAAAGCGTCGGTTCGCCGGAGGCGGGACGGAGAGCTTTCGGATGCTGTTCAGCCTTCTCCCCAGCCCTTCATGTCACGGGGGGTGGCGCGGCAGACAGGTGCAACTCCACCAGACCGGTTCCATAAGACCGTCCATGGTCAGTAGGCGGGGACTCGGTCCAGGGTCCAACCCCTTATATGGGGAGAAGGACGGCACAGAACAAACAACTGAGTTCAGTTCTACGCGGTAATCATAACTAAAAAAAAATAATCGTTACAAAAAAAAACTAAAAAAGTAATCATAACTAAAGTATATGTTACAAAATAACATAAAAGTGTAAGGCATTAAACCAAGTACCTGAAATAAAAACATGAGCGTTCAATGACGCAGGGCATGAAAAACAAATAAACATGAAAGAAAACATAAATACTGTACATCCTGGGCAATATTGGTCGTAGACAAGAAGCAAAGAAAGTCCGTGGTAAGTCAGGAACAAGTACACCTGGTGTCAAAATCTACTAATCAGCGACTCTAAGCTCAGGCCATCTCTCAACCCAGATCCTTGTAAACTTCCTCAGGCACTCGAAGTTCTTCTTGTTCGATACCAGATCAGTGTTCCACACTGGTCTGATAGGTACGTCCAAACCATCGAGCATTTCCTCTCTGGCATCCGTCAAGATCTCGCAGTGCCACAGAATGTGCTCGGCTGACTGGTTGGTGGATCCGCATGCGCAGTTGGGGTGGGGGGACAGGGAGAGGGTGTGAAGTCTCCCCCTGAATTCCCCATGCCCGGATAGAAGCTGGGTAATGTGATGATCCAGTCTGAGATAAGCCCCTTCCATTCTGATTTTAACTGATGGGAAGAAGGAGAAGGTCCATCTTCCCAAATTCGATCTATCCCAACGGACCTGCCACTCTTGGAGCGACAGATCCCTCATTTCACGAAGCAGCCCAGGGAGAGTCCCCGGCCCGCCCGGTGTCAGAACAACACCTAGGTGAGTGGCCGGGGTTCCTTTGGTTAACTTCTGCTTGGTAAGCACTTCCCTGATTTCTAGATCGATTGGCAAAATGCCAGCCAAAACGGGTAAAGCGTCCGAAGCCACGGTTCTATACGCACCAGAGAGTGCCAGCAAGGGGGTTCGTTGGCCTCGCTTGAGAGCTAAGAGAATCAGCGAATTGTCCAGGCGGTGTTCCCACACAGAGGCGGCATACGAGACTTGCGCCACGTATACGCACCTATATAGCGTTCGCAGAACCGGATTACGCAATCCCCACTCAGCTGTGGAGAGTCTCCTCAGCTTCAAGAAGAGAGCCTGAGCCTTGCTGGATACTTCTTTGACGTGAGCCAGAAAAGAGGACGATCGATCTAGTGTGACGCCTAAGTATTTCACTGTTTCAAAAAACCGGATGTTAGAATCTCCCATTCTGATGGTAGGATTTCTTTCTCTACTGAGACGGCCCTTCATCAGGAGGCCCTTGGTCTTATGGGGAGCGAAGGTCATCTTGTTTCTTTCACCCCAGTCCAGGAACATCTGCAAACCTTCACTGCCTTTGCTCTCCACTTCCGTTCTACTGTCCCCAGCGACCAGATACAACTTATCATCAGCGTAGTCGACAGCGATATATCCTTCAGGCAAGGGTAACCTGGAGGAGTCATCAAAGGAGATGTTCCACAAGTCAGGTCCAAGGATGGAGCCCTGCGGGCATCCCATGTCTGCTTCCCTCTGGATACAAAAGTCACCGAAACTGATCGTAATGGTACGATCAGAAAGGTAGTCATCGATGGCTTTGAACAATAAGTTGGAACACTGCCTGTTTTTCACCTTTGTACGTATCACTGCCCACCACGCGTGATCGAAGGCACCAGTGATGTCGAGGAAGATTGCAACTACATACCTCTTTGGGCAAGCCTTCACCCATTCAAGCGCATACGACAGGGCGTGCACCGTGGATCTACCGGGGACGAAGCCGAACTGCAGGTCACTGGCCGGAGACAGGGTTTGTCGGAGTCGCTGCCTAATCAATTTTTCAAGGATCTTGCCTAAAACGGGAAGGAGAGTGGAAAACTCCCCTCTTCAAGCACGTGTCCATCACCTGGAAGAGCTCCTCCTTGGCGTGGACCCAGACTTGCTTCGCAATTACGCCATTGAGCCTATCATGCCCTGGTGCCTTCTTAGGACCCAAACCCTTAATTATCAATTCAATTTCCGCTTTAGTGACTCGAATGAAGTTATCCTCTTGGGCGAGGTCTCTAGGTGGCAGCCGTGACAGATTTCTGATCTGTTTATGGTGATCACTTTCCCCAACTACTGACTCTACAGGAACTAACTCACCCAAAAGTGTTTTGAGGGTAGAGGCCACATCCACCGTCTCAGCGTTCCTCCCATCTGTGATCCCAATTACGGTTGACAAGTACCGGTCAGAGCCTTTACCGGATTTTGCAATCGCGCTGTGGATTTCCCACGGGTTGGCGTTACCCACGTCTTTAACCCAATTATGCCAAGCAGCTCGTTTCGCTAGGAGAATGGCCCGTTTGAAAGCCGACCTGGCAGACCTGAGGCTCGCCTGAAGCGCAACCGTCTCCTCCTCCGTACAGTTACCACTCCTGGACAGCCCCAGCGCCCTGTAGGCCCTCTTGTAGGCCCCCTTCAGCGAAGTCAGCTCAGGTGACCACCACGGCGTCCTAATACTAGTCTTTGGGTTTGATCTTCCCAAAGACGAGTTGGCAGCAGATACAACCGCCCTGTTGAAAAAATTCCCCAAATTATCCGGATCCGTAGCTGCTACGTGGTGAAAATCCCTTAACGTATCTCGTAGCGCTTCCCCAAAGTTATCCCAATTCGCCCTAGTGGTGTTGAAATTCCAGAAGGATCTTGGAGCTTCAGTTTTTCTGACACCAACCGTAAAAGTAATTAACCTATGATCCGAATTAATCTCGCACTCATGGACTGTCCACTTTGAAATCCTGGTCGCAACTGATCCAGAGCAAAGAGTTAGATCAATGTTGCTCTCACCATGTATGTTCGAGAACGTAGAAAAAGAACTCTGTTCATTCATGATACTGAGACCTTGCGCGGCAATCAGGTCCTCTACGGCGTCTGATCGTTCCGTCCTACAGTCACTAGTGTCGAACCATAATGGTGAGCGTGCATTAAAGTCACCTCCGATAACTATGTTACGTCCTTTAAGCGCGTTGAGCGCGCGCGTCAGACTCAGGATGTGGGGTCCTACCGGGTTCCCAAATTTAAAGTTAACTGAGATCAGAAAGATCTCAGTGTCGCCAAATCTAATACATACACAGGTTTGGTACTCATCAGAAAGACCAGCCAGAAGGAGGGGACTGATCAACGAGGTGTTGACCAGGACACCCGCCCCTGGTGAGCGGCCAACTTCGAGTACCGCACCCGGAAAATTAATTGGGGATCTCTGCAGGTTGATCTGACCTAAGGAGAGGAGATTAAGAAGAGCCATAATCGATCATGCGGAAGGCTGCTTCCACGGCTGCTTTTTGAGCCGGGCAGTCCCTATCACCCGTCGGGTGATCCGCCGGCTTCTTGAAGCGCGTGCAAGTAGCGCAGACAGCGGGTAGTGCCTTCTTGGGGCAATCCTCATGAGAGTGTCCCACAGCGGCGCAGTGGCGACAAGATTCTTTCTCCTGAGAGCAGGATTTACTAATATGGCCATACTGATGGCACTTGAAGCACCTTGTGGCACCAGTGTAATCGCGAGTGCGGCAGGCGTTCCACCCAAGGAAGCACATCCCGCTGTCTATAAGTACCTTCCTGGCGGCTAGGTGGCACGTCAGGACCATGTTCATAGTAGGGTTGTCCCTCTTCCCGAAGAGGGAGACCCGCCTCATTGTCCGAAGATGGTCTTCCAAAGTCAGGGTTCTCTACCCCTCTAAGTTGCTGGAGTAAATTTCAGTAAACAGCGCTCGGTCCGCAGTTGGTTCCCCTTTAGGGACGTTGTAGACGACGATCTTTGGCAATCGCCCCAGTGGGTTAACCATTTTAAGGCCACTAGCAGCCAATTTAGAGCCAGCCTTCATGATGTTGTCTAGGTCCTTCTTGCCTTTGGCTTGAAGGGCCATACCTGCGCCTTTGATCTTCCTCGTCCTTACTAGTTGGAAGTCATCCACCCTGGGGTTGATGACTTTCTCGAGGTCTTTCTGAGTACCCTCAGAAGTTTTTCCCTCAGGAACCTCCGGATAAACAAGAATCGTCAAGGGTTTTGGAGGGATTGGGCGTTCGTGGCCATTAACCACCACCTTCTTTGAATTCGGCATGCCGGCAGCAGCACTTGCATAAGATCGTAACTGAGGTTCCTTGATGACCGGTGGGCGCGCCTTAATAACAGTGTCCAGTTTTTGGTTCAAGCTAGACTGGGCGTTTAGCATTTGATCAATAGTTGTGCTCCTAGTAGACATTGTATTTAGGTCTAGCATCAAATGGGTTATTTCAGTCATTAGATCATCCAGAATATCATGCAGCTGTTGGGACAGAAGACGCAGTTGCGATAGTCTCTCGGCCATTCTAGCGCCGCGGCGTTGGCGCTCTATCACACTGGAAAGTAGACGTGATACTTCGCCATCCACTAAATTGTGCTCCTTTCGCGGTCTTCCCACTGAACCGGAACGTATTATATGTGGTCTCCCTCGTCCTCTTTTTAATGGTCCTATTAATCGTTCCCATGAGACTCTTGATTTTCTTTTTCTTTGTAATAGACCAGTTTCTCTACTTTCACCTGCTTCTATTACAGGCGTTCTACTGTTTTCTCTCATTTCATCATTTTTGGTTGGATCATTTAATTCTATATTTATTATTATTTTTAATTGTAAAACTAACGTTTTTAAGACAAGATTTTTTATGCATAGCACAAAGGGTAACAATTATTATAAGCAATAATTATCAGCCTGAAACACTCATCCACATTGAAAAATCTTCCGAGAAAAGATACATGACGCCAACGGGACTTGAACCCGTTTTTTTTTTTTAATTCTATATTTATTTGTTCATGGTCAGTATCTTCTTCTTCATCAAGTATATCTTTGTACTCATCCTTGAATGCCGTTTCATTTATGAATTTTACATCTCGAGTTAAAACGATTTTTCTCGTCTTAGGGTCATGTATTCTATAAGCTTTAGATTGAGTATCATAGCCCACAAAAACTCCTAATTGTGACCTTGAATCAAACTTGCCTTTTTGAGGTCCTTTATCTTTATAATATGCTTTAGATCTAAACACGTGCATGTAGATTACTGTAGGCTTCTTCCCATTCCATAGTGTATATGGTATATTGCCACTTAATGCTGTAGTTGGGCACCTATTTCTCACATAATTAGCAGTATTCATTGCTTCCGCCCAAAAAGAAGGAGGGCTTCCTGCTTGTCGCATCATACAGCGCGCCATCTCGACCAGAGTACGGTTTTTTCTCTCTGCAATCCCATTTTGTTGAGGCGTATAAGGCGCTGTTAACTTCTTCTAATTCCTTCTTTTTTCAAGTACTCGTCGAATGTATTGTTGATGTATTCTCGCCCATTATCTGACTGAAGATATTTTATTTTCTTCCCTGTCAAATTCTCTGCAAAAGCCTTGTACGATTTGAACACGCTTAACACGTCGTTTTTGTTAGCTATAAAGTAGACTTCGCACCATCTAGACTTGTCATCGATAAAAGTAACGAAGTACTTCTTACCGCCATAAGACTCATGTCTCATCGGATCACACACGTCCGAATGCACTATTTCTAGTAACTCGCTTGTGCGATCTTCACATCCTTTAGAAAAAGGCGTGCATGTCTGCTTCTCTCTTATACAAATCTCACACTGAGACAATTTTTCACTGTCTTTGATATTTAGCCCATGTACTAAGCCACTCTTTGCCATGGCTTTCAAATCACGCTCATTAAGGTGTCCGAGACGCTGGTGCCACATATCTATAAGTGTCTCTGGGGTCGCAGCTATATTGACAGCATTTTCGCTCATTCGAACATTATACAAATTACCAACACGGTCAGCACGCATGTGAATTTTGTCATTTTTATCAATCACGATTGCGTCATTTTTTCTGAATCGAACTTCAAGCCCATAATCCGTCATTTTTGACACTGATAATAGATTAGTACGTAGATCCGATACATAGAACACTTTTTCTATATCTATTTGGCGTTCTTCACTGCCCGTGTCCACTGAGATACTGACTTTACCCGTACCTGTAATTTGTGTTTTTTCACTATTAGTTGCTAAATTAAGCTCAGAGTTTATCTGTGTGAAATTCTTAATCACTTGCTTTTGGTTGCACATATGACTAGTGCACCCGCTGTCAATACACCAAATAGGATTAATTTGCTCACCCAACATCACCTCTTCGGTGGTGCTTAATAACATTGTTGTCTTCTGATCATTATTGCTATTGCGTTCTAAATGTTGTGCACTCTGTTTATACTTATTGCCACTGATATTTTTGATCTTACACTCTTTTGCTAAATGCCCACGACGACCACACCGGTAACACTCAATGTAATTCTTATTATCGCGGTGGTCATGATTCTTCTTCTGAAAGGCATTTTTATTGAAACGTTTGACAAACATAGCCCCTTGGTCAACAATTTTAGATTGACGACCCTCAAAATCTTCAATAATTTTGATCTTCAGCGTTTCCGTTGATGGCAAATCATCACGAGATTCGATTGCTGTTCTGAACATGTCGAAAGAATCCGGCAAACTATACAGCAATAATATGGCTAAAAGTTCATCAATAACGATCAATCCGATTTCTTTGAGTTTTTTGACAACATCAAAGAAATCCGCTATGTGTTTACGTAGGTCACTTTCTTCCTGCATACGAGTCAAAACCAATTTTTTCAACAAAGAGGCCTTCCTTGCGGGTCCACTCGACTGACACATAGACTTTATCTTGTCCCATATAGCTTTAGAAGTTTCTAAGCCATCCAATGCAGCTAACTCACTCGGACTGACCGCCAATAATATATCCGATTCGGCCTTTCCGTCCATTTTAATCCATTCTGCATACTTAGGGTCCATTGATGACGGTTTAGGGAATGATCCCGATACGTACTCCCACAAATCATTTTTCTTTAGAATAGCACGCATATGTATCTTCCAGGTGTCATAGTTATTTGCAGTTAATTGATCAATTTTAATAGAAGCAGCCATTTCGAAGTTTTTTCAACTCCAAAACAATAGAACGTATTCGCATTCCAACGATGTAAACAATACGGAACGTAACTTCAAAGTCCGCGTCACCTTAGCGATGCTCACTACCAAGATGGCGCCGTTTTATAATTTTGTTTACGCAAAACTGTTCTCGCTTATAACACTGCAAATCCCACTAATTGTTCACGAAATTGTTTATATTTCACTTACTGGGCCCATAACCTGAAGGGTTATGAATAACAACAGTTCTTTAAAGCAATGAATTTATTTATATTAATCAAATATATCGGGAGACAATCTTATTGCTTAGAGTTCGAGCCGCGATACACAATTGACAGTTATAAGTACACACAATTTGATATAGATGGAGCTCACGTCGCTTCGTATTATCTTAACAACATCAAAACAAACATAAGTTCGCAAGGTAACAAACAATAAATCTAGTGACCAAATTGAAAAATTCGCCGGAAATCATAGTGTTGCCATATAAAAAAAATAGGATTTTACAAAATTAATTGAATATTTCGGAGACGGGATATTTTCATGTAGTGATGTCACGAGCCCAAAAAACGGATTTGTTTATTAAAAAACTATAAATTTCTAAAAAAATGTAGTAAATTTTCGGAATTTCACTAGAAAAATCTGTCCACACGATTTATTCAAAGTCATTATGAAATCCATGCAAGTGGCCTATTATATTTTTTTGTTTTTTATTTATTTTTTTACATTAGCTCCATACAGGATGTCGCGATTAATTCAACGCGGTGTCAGCTAATGCGAAAATATAGAACTCACATGGTCTTCCCATTAGAAAGCATATTCAGTGATAGGCACAGAGAATGGTTTCGAACCGTTCCGGGATTAATTAACCAACGCTAATTTACCTACACAACTGAATTCTCAATACTTTCCTATGTTCGACTAGCTCGGCCGCTTGGTGTGGTCTCCATTCGGCTTTGGTCGACTTGAATAACCACCACTATGTTGCAGTTTAAACAAAATACAGGGAAACATAAAAATATCGGAATAATTGTAAATACAAGTTCTCTTTTGCTATTAGATATGGCTATATTTGCAGAAAGGACTCTACACCAGGAAAAGCTTAAATATTTGTGAGAGTGAGGTGATTTTGTAAAATAAAGTTATGAATTTAATTTTAGGTCAGGTAAAAGCAATTAAGTAAAGGTTTAAATTAATATATGGAAATTGGAACGATACCGATGTGGGATTCTGTAGGCTCTGATTTTAAGTAAAAACCCGTTAAACTGTTTTTAGTGCAATTGAATGGAAGACTAGAGACAACCTATTCGTTCGGGACCTGGGAACCAAGAGCGCGCCTCCAAAATTTCTCCGGCCCAAGGCGGTTCACCTCGCCCCCACCCCCGTCGATAAGGGTGCGAACATACGGTGTTGTCATACCCCAAAATATGAACATAAAAGAACTTGATTTCAAAAATGCTTACGGGGTTACATGTTCTAAATATGTTATGTAATGCATTCCATAACAATTCCCCGTTTTTCAAAAGAAAAACCCGCCGTAGCAATGAAGGGTTTTTTTTATCTAAATCCTTTTTTTAATTAAACGAGTGTTAGGGCATCAGGAAAAAAATGTCATCCGCACAGAGATTTGCATAAAAAACTTGTGCAAGAAAGTTACATAATTTACATAAATTCAGTGTACAAAATATAACATAGCAATCGCAGCAACACCATGGAGTGGCCAGACATAACTAGTGTCTGGAACAGGTAAACGCAACTCTTAATACAGCGCCGAGCATGGAGAATGAGTCTTGTTAATCTGGGCGGCGCTAGCAACAGGGATCGAGATCCTTTGCAATAAGGGCAAGACTCACGGGGAAGCGACAACATAAAAAATAACAAAAAGATTAGAAAATTGAGGCATTAAAAACGATAGGGCATTATTTGGTCCGTAAGGCTACCGGAACATGAACAACAATTATAAAAAGAAAGGATTCTCCATAAAGATTTTTAAGAAAGAGGTCAATCAAAACTATTTGATTAGTAAAAGTATTCGCAAAAGAGAACAGAATAGGGAGAACACTATATTACGTATCGTGATGTGTGTATATCGTAGAGCACACAAAGCTCATTATCCACTTTTTAATAGATTGGAAATGGCTCAGTGTAGCCACCTTTTAATAGTACAGCTTACTGGTTGAAGAAAATTCAAAATTAAAACAGACAACCTATTGGAAAGAAAGTACAAGTAGAACACAAAAAACATTTAACCCCCTTTTAACGGGCAGGAAATGGCTCAGTGAAGTCAGTATCCACTTTTTAACAGTACGGATTACTGGGTAACAATATGTTTAAAAATAAAACAGATAATAAAACAGACAACATAAAATCAAAGTCCTTTAGTGACCCCCATAGTGCCAGAAATCTTATAAGATTCTGACGTAAGTATAATTTAGGACAACACTTGAAAAAACTTAGCGCTAATTCGAATACCGTAATGATACACTTAAAATTAAAACTGCCCAGTGGAAATAATGAGTCCTTTTTACTTAAGGCCACCAATATTTCCGGAACACACATTACTAATACCTCTTTATCACAATTCACTGCAAAATGATTGTCGTCGATATATCGCGTTTTAAGGCAATTTTTAAAGTTATTGTAGTCATTATAATATTTTTTTAATGATGACAACAGTATATTTATTATAATTTTTCCAATTATTTATTTTGTATTATTATTGTAAATAATAATATATACATAAGAAATTGTAGTCAGGGACAAAAGTGTTCAAATATATCAAAAAATGATATATCTTTTCAACTTCATTAAGGCGGGTGGTGCCGCGGGGCGCCAGCTCATTTTCCCGGAACGAGCAAACCATCAAATCGAAGTTATTAAGTATCAACGACTTTAATTCCCGTTGGTTCATCCCGTTGGTTCATTCTGTTGTGTTTCTAATTTTTGCTTATAATAATCGCATTTATGTTGTTTAATTTGTTGGGAGTAAATATTGCGAACCTTTTTATATGCATTCCATTTTTCGTCTGATGGTTCCAATTTTGCCGCTTTATATGCATTATCTCTTTGTTGCTGAATGTTGTGTAATGGTTTTGAATACCATTTATTCGTATTTTTAAACTTAACCCTTTTCATTGGCATAATTTTATTGACTGTTGTAGTCAAAATATTGACGAAGTTTTCTGCTTTGTCGTTTAGGTCATTTGATTCGGTAACATGAGAAATACTATTTTGTAAAGTTTCACAAATGTTTGTTTGATCATATTTCCTTTTATCTCTATACGTAATTTCCTTTGATTAATTTTTAATTGTACTCGTTTCAAATATTGTTAATATATTGTCGTAGTCTGATATTTTTGAAGAATCCACAACATTAACATTCAAGTAAAAATTATTTGTTATAACTAAGTCAATAATGGTTGCTAATGTATTTGAAATTCTAGTTGGTTTAGTCACAAGTTTTTTCAGTCCTAGATTATTCACTAAACTTTGAAGTCTATTACTGCAGGTATTTTTGACTTTCATGTCAATGTAAAAGTCACCGGTTACATAAAACATATCATTATACATTGACATTTGCTTTCCACCAAGTCTTTGTGAACGCATACCTGACCAATCCCATACATATTAAGTGAACACAATGTATTCAAAGTATCTTAACCCTCGACCCGTCGCGTGGGGTCTTTAACCCATTCATGACGAACTATTTTTTTCTCGAATTTCGTGCTGAAATTTCACAGGGGGGTTGGTTTTGGAGGTAGAAAACGAACAGTTTTCTCAGAATTTAAAAAAATGGCTTCTTCACCCTCCAGGAAGCTAGAGAAGGGTGAGTTCCATATGGCACTTTCGGCAAATAACTAGTTGGAAATTTATTCCCACGAGGGAAGAAAGCTTTATCTCTCCTCTCCACTCCTAAGTTCCCCAAAGACTCCACAGTGGAGAGTTCTCCTCCCTTTGGTTCCTTAAAGGCCTTACAAGGGAAGAGTCCACTCCACCTTGGTTCCCCGAGGACCCCAGGAGGGAAGAGGACTTCATCTTCACTCCTCCGTGGTTCCCTAAAGGCCCCACCAGGGAAGAGCTCACTTCCCCTTCACCAGGTGGCCTCATTTCTCCTCTTCACTCCTACGTGGTTTCCTGAAGGCCCCACATGGGATCTCTCCACTTTACTCCTCCTTGGCTCCCCGAAGGCCCCACGCCGGAAGAGTGCACTTCCCCTTGGTTCCCTGAAGAACCCACAAGAGGAGAGGTCATGGAGTTGACCTCAGCTCTCCTCTCTACGGCTTCTCCTCCTAGTTTCTCCTGAAGGCCCCGTGAAAAAAGTCCAGAGAGGTGGCCTCAGCACTCCTAATTTCAAAGGCCCCTAGTTTTTGAATGGTCCAATGAAATCTTTGAAAAATTACATTTTATGTATAGTGAGATCTGCCGAAAGATCCATATGGAACCAAAAATCAAAACCTTTAATTCACAGTACTCATTTTAATATAATAATGATTATTTTTTTAACAAAATGTTTGTAAATAGGCAGAGAATTTCATTCTCTACAAATCATATTCAGTTTTAGAGAAAAAAATCAAATCTACTATATAAATTTAATGGATTACTTACTTCACTTGTTTTGAAATTTTGAAAAACTTGCATTTTTTTCTAACTCAATAAAGACACGTCTGTCCACGTCGACACACACAAACGAACTGAACGCAACCAAGACAAACGTGTTCATACATGCCTGTAGACTATGTTAAACTGTATTTGGCACTGCTATTTCAACATATCGGCATGATGTGTCTAAATGAATGCCAATACTTTTTCGAGTTCCATATGGAACCTTCGTCATGAATGGGTTAAAAGCCAAGGTTTTACAGATTTAAAAAAAAAAAAATTTATTGATACATATAACAAGGTTACAATTTTACAACATACTAATATATACATCAATATTTCAATCACTCTCCTAATAAAGCAGCTGCTTGTGTTTAGGAGAGAACAACTAAAAAAAATTACATTTGTTTAAATTAAAATAAAAAATATTAGTAATTTAACCAAAAATATTAGTGATTTTATGAGAAGATACAGATAAAAGTAATAAAAATATAGGTTAGTTAATAAATGATTTAAAGTATTGATAAGGCAAAAACATATTTCTAAATATGCAATACATATTTCTAAATATAATATACAATAAGTTAAGTTATGAGGTAGTACTAGAATATTTTAATTTTTTTTTTTTCGTAGCTTTCTCCCGTAGATATGCTAATTATAAATATTTTATATGTTCCCACTGATTCCTTACCTTTAGGTAGCTTCCTAAAAGGGGCTATACTTGATGTTAGTGCCACGAACATTTAGTCTGCGCATGTACGATGTGAGATAAAAACTTGTGTTTCGGTGTTAGGCTCAAAAAAATCAACAAAATACTATGAAAAATCAAGTTTATATGTTTTTTCATCGTATTTTGTTGATTTGTTTGTTGTAATAATAATAATAATAGTCTGTATCGATCTCAAATAGTAAAAAGTTTGATAGAAATCGGTAAGATTTTTTTTTTAATTTTACCATTAAAAAGTATGATTAAAAATTATAAAAAAACCCTTGTTGATTTTTAAGCTCTTGCATTGAACATAAATATCTAATTTAAAATATTTATTTTTATTTCAATGCAGTCATTATCATCTGACAATCAGTTAAAATAATACATAAAATGTATGCTATAACATCAATTTAATCATATTTAATTTTGGGGTCCTAAACAACCCCGCGCGACACCTCGCGTTAAAATAAAAGCACGACGGGCGGAGGGTAAAGATTCGTTGGAGGCAGATAGCCTATTTTGGATACCTTTCTTTCCAATAATGTTTTTTTTTCATGATTCCTATTCCACAAAATTATTATAAATATCACACGTTAATACCTAAAATAAAATAATTTCCCTTGAAAAATGTAATTTCCAGTAGCTAATCCTTTTCGTTTACTTACAGGACAATGCGAAATGATGACATCCGCCACGGTTGCCTTTACTTGCTTTAATAGTAGACGTTCCTCAACATACTGCTCACAGAAGTTACCAGAGGGGACAATCCTTATAACAATATGCAAGAAAGGTTACTATGGAAGTGGCTATCAGGAGAGTTTTGTGTGCAAAGATGGTAGATGGGATTTTCTTTTGGAATCGTTGCCAAGTTGCAAGCCACATGAGAGAATTTTTAATGGATAAGCATCCCCAGAACTATGATTTATTTATTTACTAGCGAGTACCTGGTATGTGTTGCAATGCCACTCAAATAAAGTGTTTTTGTTTTAATAGGCCACTTGCATGAATTTCATAATGACTTTGAAAAAATAGTGTGGATAGATTTTTTTACCAAGATTACGAAAATGTAACAAAAATTTTTTAGAATTTATTTTTTATTGTAATATCTATTAATAAATCTGTTATTTGGGCTTATGACGTCACAACATGCAAATGTTTCCTCTCCGAAAATATTCAATTAATTTTGTAAAATTCCACACTAATTTTGTTATGAATTGGTATTTGGCAGAAGGACTTCAAATAAAAACATCTTCTTCAAGGCGGAATCTTCTCGTTTATTCACAGCACATGTTCCCGACCCGACAAAACACTGACTTTGGTCACGCGACCACTTACTAGATAATGCTAGCTGTTTACAGGAGATCCACGAATTAAGAGAGAGTTTTTAACTAAAAATTGTCCTATTTATAACCACACATTTTCACACACCAACAAAAAAAAAACAAACCACCATTGTTAATCTATAAATACGATACAGATTCCAGAAATCTGCTTTATCGTCTAGCACTTAAAACAGTGCGGTCCTATGGCGCTAGTCTGTAATCTGTGATCCAAACAGTCAAGCTACAAATATACGTCGCTAGATGGTAGTAGTCTTCACTTTTTAAACATACTGCCCGGCGGGGAATGAAGAAAAAACAACAAGTTTTTTTTTAAATCAAAAACACACTACAAATATCCTAAATTTACACACAATATACTAAAAATTTACAAGACCTGAAACTATCTACATTTGACGGGTCCGGGAACCTAGCCAATAATTTAAATAAACCAAAAAATTTATAAATTTCTAATAAACCATGCAAAAAAAATCATAAAATATAACAAAAATCATAACATTAATAACAATTTTGTAAAATTGACAAATTAATAATGTCTCATTGTCTCTATGGAGAGTTTTCACTTAAATTATATTTAATTTAACCAACACCAATCACAAATAGTAATAAATCGTTAGTTCGCTGTTGACTGAATATCAGTTCATCATTGACTATTTTACTGGCATAGCACTTCCAAGAACAGAATGAACACTTCACTGGGTAGACTACTCGGCCATCTTGTCCAGGGTGGTCATCATAATTAGAATTGTACATCAGCATGTACCTCTGTATGTCATTATTTGGGTAGATCATCATAAATTAAGGGGCGGTCGTGCCCTGGTAAGCAGATAGTACCATTAGTTCTGCAGCGAGGACGATCAACTCGCGGTTGTTGACTTGAAGCCCCAGTGGCTTCAGGCTGGATACAGTGGTGTCAACAACACCAATATCGATGCTCCTGGTTATAGATGTGGTTTGATTGCATCGGTTCAGCCCCAATTGCAGTTAGGCTGTGACCTTGGGAAGGTCCGTGGTTTGCCGGGTCAGGAAATTTGTGATGGGTCTCACAAAAGTGCCTTGTGATGTTTTGAGGGTAACTACCCTCACTGCTCCATCCGGGCCTGGATGAATAGTTAATATGCGCGCCATCTTCCATAATGCAGGAGGCAGGTTGTCTTCCATCAAGATTACCAGATCGTCCTTTTTTATGGCCTTTTGGTTGCTGGCCTGCCATTTGGTCCGTTTTTGCAGCTCAGCAAGGTAATCTCGTTTCCATCTGAACTAGAAAGACTGAATTAGAGCGTTTAATTTTTGATATTGGCTTAGTCTGTTCTCCGGGAGCTCGCGGACATCCACCTCGGGAATAACCGAAGCATCCCTGCCCATGAGGAAATGGTTGGGGGTTAGAGGGAGTAGGTCGTCTACGTCATCAGACAGGGAAGTTAAGGGACGGAAGTTCAAACAAGCCTCTATCTGACAAAGCAAAGTATACAATAATTCAAACTGCAATGGATTTATTATTTATTTATTATTAATTTCAATAACAAGGTTTGTACATGTATGTATAATATATATTATAAGTATAGATTCTTTTTTTTTTCACAGACCTCCTCACTAGGATTTCCTGTTCTGAGGTGGCCTGTAGTTTTTTAAAATATTTGTATTTGGTTATGGATTGTCTTTATATCGTCTTCAAGATGTTTGTAATTTTATTATCACTTTGATCTCTCAGCCATATTTTTACTTTTGTTTTAAATATATTAATTTCCTTTATATTTTTGATTTGATCTGGTAGAGCATTGTATAATTTTATAGCATGGAATTTATTATTTCTCTGTCCAAAAGGTTCAAACTGGGAGTAACCAGGATGTTATTGCTTACTGACCTGGTTGATTATTTATGTTGGGCAGTGGAGTATACACATATGTTTTTTTTCAGTTTAAATAAAATATTTTTTGAATAAAGTTTCTGTACATTGAAGACTTGAAAGTTATTAAATATTTCTTCCGTCGGAGTTCTAAGCGGAACTTTCAGTATTGTCTTTAGTACTCCTTTTTGGGCTGTATTGAGTCGCTATGTGTGAGTGCTCAAGGCAGACCCCCATCCAGTTATACCGTACTCTATTTGTGATTGACACAAAGCATAGTATACTTTTTTTAATATCGTTTATGTTGAGGATATTACGAATGTTTCTAAAGAAGTATATGTACCTGGTTAGATTATTTTAGTAATTCGATATAAATGAAACTTAGTGGACTTGACGGTGGCTTCCCATAGCCCACCGTGATTCGGCGCCCTAGGCGCTATAAAACTCCAAGATATTCCCTTATCAGCTAAAAACCTATGGATTTTGTCATTGTTCAGTCTTAGACTGGCATACAGTTCTTTGAGCTTATTGAAAGCTCCTCTGAAGGTGGTTGCATTGTCAGAAAATATTTTTTCTGGTTGACCCCTACAGGCAATGAACCTCTTTAAACAATTTAAAAAAACATCGCTTGATAAATCTGTTACGAGTTCCAAATGAACAGCCTTGGTAGAAAAACATACAAATATGCAAAGATACGATTTAATGAGCGGAGATTTCCTCAGCACTCCAGCCTTTGTGTCTATCGGTCCGGCATAGTCGACTCCTGTCACCGAGAAAGGTTAAATGAGAGTGATTCTCTCAACTGGAAGGTTTCCCATGATCTGCCGGCAAACCTGAGGTAGGTATCTAAAACATACAACACACTTATTTAGGATACGCTTAACAGTATTTCTCCCAAATATCGGCCAATATTTCAAGCGTATTTCTGATAACAGCGCTTGGGGACCCGCATGTAAATGTTCATTATGGTAATTACGTATGATTGATTCAGTTAGTTTATGTGACGGTGATAATATTATAGGGTGTCTTTGATGATGCGATAAATAAGTAGCTAACTTTAATCTGCCACTTGCACAAATTAAACCTTCCATTAAACAGGGATTGAGAGCTTTCAATCTATTGTTTTTGTTTACTAACCCATGCTTTTTTAAGTCCTTCAATTCTCTTTTAAAGGAATGTGCTTGCGATGATTTCAGTAGACATTTTAAGGCTGTTTCCAGCTCGTATACAGTTAAATTTCCATAAATTTTATCCCTAGGGTTTCGACAGTTATTTATAAATCTTAGCGCCTGAGCGATAACTCTTTTTAATTTGGTTAGCGATGAGAATTTTTCGAAAATATCCCATATACCTCGGGACGGTTCCATACCAACTTAGATGAAACCAACTCAGAAACACCTCAGAAAGGTCATTAAAAGCAATGAAAAATTGTTATGAAACTATTTCATATTTTCCAACAATTGTGGTCAGGTACTGTGTTACCTTTAATTTATGGTTGTTTATGGTCTGTTTGAACAGCCATACACACCGGCGGTGAAGGTAGTTTTGGTTTTTTCGAGAAAACGGGTGGTCTCTTCCCGTTTGAGCCCGGCAGGGGGCGACCGGACTCAAACGGGACGGCAGTGCTATTTTTAGGAGAATCAAATATTCAAATATTAAGCGGTAATTATTTTGGAGCGTAACGATCGTTACTTTAACGGATTCAAATGACAAAATAAAGTTCGTGATCGGTTCGCGGGTAAATTACGGAGGATGCGTGAAGCAAGTCCGGAATTGTAAAAAAGAAACGCGAGATGGTGTAATCCGAAAAGTGAAATTAGATTCCGAAGAATCGATGCGAGAGAACGTGGATCCGCGCTCGTTCCGAACCTGTTGGTGGACAGATCTGACGACAATCGTCGATATTATCAATCGGAGGTTATATTTGGGAGATTTACCGCGCTATTCAAACTCTGCCAAGCACGCGGTTGCGCGTAATGAATGTCGCCCTTGCTGACAAGTACCTGATTGCCGGGATCAACTGGCCGAGACCTAGATGACCCGGACGCACGTGACTGAACGAGATTCGGAGCTGTCTGGCTTGCCGCTCCGAGCTGATGAAACCGAGCATCCGTGGAGGAAGGCGTCCCCGAGCTTCCGCGTTTTAGAGTAGATAGTATAGTTTACAATTCGGTCTGGGGGGTAAGTCATTCCAACATCTAACTGTATCTATTATCATCAAATAGAAGTCTATATGATTGTGAACCACTCTTTTATTCAAAAATTCAACCCATCCACATGTAATTGCGGGGTTATATCTTATGCCCATCTCTGAGAAGGGGTTCTCATGTCATTCCGCAGGGTACAGCATACGTTTGCTGGAACAGGCAAATGTTTGGCGTCCGAGTCTCGTTTGGAGACAAAGCTGGACACTGCGAGGTAGGTATCTGGTTTACACCTGTACAATTTGGCACCCTACTGCCCTACACACAATTCAATATAACAAATTGAAGATGGATTGCATGCATTCCGCAGCATCCGCATTTATTAAGATAACAAAATTTATTTTAAAATAGCCGGTAACCCTAACCTATGTTACGTAACAGAATCGGCTCCCGAGCGGAAGGTTAAGTGAATCGTCCCCACTACACGTGCCTACCGTTTCCTCTCCCCGCACCGCGCGACCACCCCGCGTCAGGCGCAAAGCGCCGGGCGGCCCGCCGGCCGCCACTCCTTCGCTAGCTCTCGGCCAAGCAACCGTGCTACGCGCGATTTGCGCTGTTTGTGCTCCACGATATTAACTCCGCGATGTATTGTTTGAAATTGTGTTGTGAACGGAATCCAGAAAAGATGGCAGACCACGCATCTAGCTATGTGAGTACCAACTCGCTTCCTCCCCCCCACCGTGTGCTTTGAACCGTTTGTAACTTCATTTAAACGCATAGAGAGAGGGAGAAATCCTCGTTAGGTCAGTAGGGTAGTTTAACTTGTGTTTTGTGCCGACACTGGCCGTATGTGTATCACCCTGTTCTGTTTATTGAATAAACCCTTTAAATGCAAATACTGTGTACTGATTGAAGAGGGAGTCCCGGGGATTTTGAGGAGAGGAGGGGAAGGAAGAATTGACCAAGCGAACCACTGGCACTCGCCCTGTTTTTAGGAGGAATCATGTTCGAGCCGGTTTGAGCTAACCGACGGCTGTTATTGTGTGTGTTTTACAGGAATAGGGCTTGGGGTAGGCCACAGCAGCAGCGCCCCCAGCACTGGCGTTCCCAACTTAGGGGCAATTTTTTTTTTTCCTCCCTCTTCACAGTCGCTCGCCTCGTTCTTCAATCAGCCATTGTTTAAACTGTATAATCTATAATGTTTTGTCTTGTTTTTTTTCCCAATTTGTCTAGCATTACCATCAAAGAACATCGACGCGAGTGTAACTTCGAATTGCAAATTTAAACTATCGCGGGCACATTCCTTCATTTTCGAGTCGTCACTCGACAAAACATTATCACCGGTATTCCTACGTAAAGTGCTCAACCAAGAAAGTTGCCGTCGTGAATAATATAGTGTTTACAAGTGTCGACCGACTAAATTTGCTAGTTTCAAATACAAGATTAATAGTGGAAATGTACACAAATATTTAAAACAAAGTTATTCAACAATTAAAATCCTGTATATGATAAACCAATTACCCGCTTCGTTTCCCGAAAGTTAATTAACCAGTTTTCATTAATAAACTTATTCCGCAGTGTGCTGGTCTGTATTTGATATCGACATATTCTGCGAATAGGGGACTATTTCGCAAAATACTGGCCTGTATATATAACGGCATATTTTGCAGCTTAAGGGAAACAAGTGGATTAAATTCTTTCTACCTTTTGACAATTGAGCATTTTTCTAATTTTGCCGCCTGTTTCATCATTTAGCTTTTTTTTCTTTCGTAAGAAACAGACGACATAATTTGAAAGACGTTCGGTTCGCGTTGACGTCGATTCCTCGAGTCAGGCATTACATTACGTATGCACATTTCTGCATATAACTTGTTATGACAAAAGGAAGTCGGCGGATAAATACCAGTAATGGTGTATGCTCAAATCAGGCTGCAGTATAGCCACGTTAAATAAAGAACAATTCCCCAAGACATTGTTGAATTTTCAAACATACTTCCACGAAAACTTGTATAAAAGAAAAAATATTTCCTTTCCTTTCTAAAGAACCCCCCCTTTGGAAGGCTAATCGAAATATTCCAAAAAACATGTTCATTTAAGGCGAACCTCGTTTCCGTTTTTTTATTTTTTCTTTTCCGGACTTTTGCTTATTTGCAAACCTTTTTCAAAAACATCGGGATTTTTTCTCAAAATCACGTTTTTGTAAGGGAAACCGCTGCTCAAATTTTCTCTCGTTCCGGACTTAGAAAATTTTCAACAAATTTTCAAAACATCGGGATTTTTTCTCAAAATCACGTTTTTGTAAGGGAAACCGCTGCTCAAATTTTCTCTCATTCCGGACTTAGAAAATTTTCAACAAATTTTCAAAACATCGGGATTTTTTCTCAAAATCACGTTTTTGTAAGGGGAACCGCTGCCCAATTTTTTTTTTCTCGTCTATGGACTTTGAAAATTTTCAACAAATTTTCAAAACATCTGGATTTTTTCTCAAAATCACGTTTTTTGAGGGAAACCGCTGCCCAAATTTTTCTCGTTTTCGGACTTAGAAAAATTTTCTACAAATTTTCAAAACATCAGGATTTTTTCCCAAAATCACGTTTTTTGAGGGGAACCGCTGCCCAAATTTTCAAATAAACCAAACACTTATAAAAAACGCGTTTTTTTTTCAAAAAACTTTTTGTAAAAATACGTCCCCAGTGGTCAATCTCTGCCCAATTTCTTTCCAATTGCGAGTCTAGTTCTCACTTTTTCCAACATAAGGTCACTCTGATACGACCTTATACACCATGGAAGTTCCTCAAGTCACGCTGGGTATAATCCCACACATTTTTACTTCAAAAAAGGAGGAACTACTACAGGCCCTGAGAAATAGAAAGATTTCTCCTAGGAATAAATCCAAAAAATGCCTCACTCTATATGCTTCTTTCTACAACAAAAAATACATCAGGAGGTTGCAATTTCAACCGGAAGTCACCTCTCACGGAATCAGTAAATTCCATCACACCAAGTTCTCAGGCGTTATCAAATTGGCAAAACTCTTGTCATAAGTGACGTGAGTTACATGTAAATATTAAATGTAAATAATCACCCATATGGGCATTCGTAAGGTAATCCTTACACCCGAAGGCACATTAATGTCAACGGTAGCCTAACTCCTGTACATTTTTTTTTTTTGTGCATAATTTTATATGTTCTTTTACATCCTGCGCGCCTTGCCTGCTGTACCACAAGAGCACCTCTTGGGGCACTGTTTTCATGCTTGTATGCATCCTCTTCCTGAAATTGATCACTTCGGGAAAGGGACTCCTTTTTCCTCCTACCATCAACGGTTCCAGAAAACTCTTGCTCCGAGACGTCGTTTTCCTTTCACAATTCTTGCAGCATCCGCGCGTTTTTTTTCTCACCTCATCGCCTCATCTTGTCATATCACCCCTTTTTTTAATTTTTTGTTTTGTGTCGGGTTTTGTCGTACCAGTACGTCCCTACCCTAATGTTGTAAATATAAAATCATAAGCACAAGTCTGTATAATAACCATTGGTTTCAGACCTTTGCCGCGGGCTCGCTACTATGGTCACAGCACCATATTGTAAGAATGTCGCGACGATTTCTGTTATAATAGGAAATCCTCCCGTTTTTTCTTTCTTTCTTTTCCCTCTTCACCCCATCCTACACATTCATAGTAATGTTGTATATTGGGAATCGTTTCGAATACACCCAATGTACTCACCTATCAGGTCACATTCGCTGGATTCGAGACAATTCAAGAGCAACCTTGTTGCTATTTGTGGTTTTTTCTTCTTTTTCCAAAAAATTAGAATGGCGCTCAACCCAATTGCTCTTATTTTTCTAGAATCATATTTTGTCGGATTCGGAAAAAATTTTTTTTTTGTTGTTATAAAAGTGACAATATGTTTTGTCCCTTCATTAACTTTGTTCCTTGTACATATACAACTTCATTATGAGGTACATATTTTATCATGACATCAGTTTCTTTTGTCCTTTATTGTACCATTATTCTAGTTTGAAGTTTAAAATCTTGGCCAGATCTTCAATAAAATTTGTGTTTATCGCCTTTTGGCAAGTCTTGTAACGTATGCTAATATGAAATTATTAAGCTACAGCAGTGCCGTATTAATACATCATTGCAAAACCGCCGTCTGTATTGAATGGGGACCCACTTTTTCGAACGTAATTGGGCTACTGTCTTTCAATACTGGGCAAATTTGTTGTAAATCGTTCATTCCTGTCACGTGAGACGTGAAAACGTGACAATATCTACCATCATAGGAGAGATCCTCAAAACATCCGCCATGATACGAGAAGTTCGTTATAATTACTTTATACTCTTAACTAAATGTTATTGAGTTGGTCGTGTGTCTTTTGGCATGAGAACCGCTTAATCCGCCGTCTGTATTGAATGGGGACCCACTTTTTCGAACGTAATTGGGCTACTGTCTTTCAATACTGGGCAAATTTGTTGTAAATCGTTCATTCCACCCGCCGTCTGTATTGAATGGGGACCCACATTTTCGAACGTAATTGGGCTACTGTCTTTCAATACTGGGCAAAATCTGTTGTAAATCGTTCATTCCTGTACATGAGACGTGAAGACGTTACAATACTCACCATGAATCGTGCGAACGAAATAATATCTACCCCATGTTTGTGTGACCTACCAAGCGTAGATCACACGCCTTTTATTTTCTGTTATCAGAAAATTATTGCTTTTGCAGCAGAGTACTCATTAACATGCCCGTGGACTTCCTGTCACAAGAACCCAGGAACTATCCACTATCTCAAAAGGACTAATCATACGCTTCACTCATGATTATGGGGCATCGTGTCGTAGGAGTTAAGTTGATGGACACAAAAAACACCTAACTCGTTGTCTGGGGGACGAACAAGAAAACCCCCAGGTTTGTGAGATTTGAGCAAGGGTCTGTCATTTCTCGCAAACAAGTAGGAGAATAAAACGACCTTCTAATCTTCTGCCCAATACACGTAGTGGATTAGACTCTTTTTGTCAGTGTATCCCTTTTGTCCCACTCTACCAAATTGTATTGTAATGTGCCAGGAAAGTTGCTGTAGACCTTGTTTCACCTTTCACTCAGAGGTCGAATTTCGGAAATAGCCGAGTCCTCAGCAGTTTTCTTCGTTCAAATGTTCCCAATTGTCACTCTTTCCTTTCCTCGAAATTATCCGTGAATGGGGATATATGCGTTACGCACTTGGCGTTTCGTTTGTCAAATGGGACAACCTTCATTCACGGATCTTTTCAACTTCCTACTCCTTTCCCACTTTTCATAACTTATTTGTACTCAATGTTTTGTTCTTCGAAAGTAGAAAAAATGCTACCGTATAGACGTGAGCATAGGTCATGGAAGACCAACTTCTTTCGAAAAGGGGCATTTTGTCATACGTACAAACCCTTACCTACGTGTTCTTGGAAATGTATTTAGTTTCAAAAAAAGCTAAATGGGTTAAACAGAACCTTTCCTTGAATACGTACCTTTGTAATATGTATAAGTCTGTAGTTGCATTTAGTTAACTCTCTCTCCGTCTCTCTCTCTCTCTACGCGTCAAACAAATCCAATTTTTCTCAACATGCACACCTTGTTTCTCTCCAAACCTTTTCATCATTGGTCTACCAGGCAGGTAAACTTCAAGAATTTTGCTCTAATAATAAATTTTTCCCGGATTAATAAGAAGACCAGCAGCTCTTCACCCTATCTACACCTGCGCCTCTCTTCATGCTGCCTTCACTACCGTCACGGAGGTCCCATGCCTTCAAACCCTGCGTACCAAAAGCACCCGACCACACCTAACATAACCTAGTGTGAGTCGTGCGTGTAGTTGCGAATTGTATCATCACCAAACCATCACTCAAACAAACCCGAGCACGCCAGCTCTAGGTTGGTTCATGTTCCTGTTGCCATTGTACAAATGTTCCTGCGGCATCTCGCAAATGTTCCTGTTGCCATTGTACAATGTTCCTGTTGCCATTGTACAAATGTTCCTGCGGCATCTCGCAAATGTTCCTGTTGCCATTGTACAAATGTTCCTGCGGCATCTCGCAAATGTTCCTGTTGCCATTGTACAAATGTTCCTGCGGCATCTCGCAAATGTTCCTGTTGCCATTGTACAAATGTTCCTGCTGCACCTTGCAAATGCTCTGTTGCCACCATGCCAATGCTCCTGTGCCTTTGCGCAAATAACAATACCAACGATTGTTCATCCAACAATCCCACTGTATACAAACCAGTGTACCAACCACCATCACAACAACGGCTGTCATGCACACAAACCACCTCCTCTATAAAGGACCAACCACCAATTACAATTCCACTCTCCAGTACCTCAATGACGTCATACTGGCCCACCCACAGGATCCGGAAGCAGCTACCTTTTTGACCTCTGTGACAGGTAGAACCCTCTCCACCACCAAGAAGCCTCATCCTGCGTTCTCTTCTTCGTGTTTTCTTTAAGGCCCTAGTGTTCCTTGAGTGTAATCTCAAACGGGCCAGGTTACTGTGACAAAGTAACCGTGTAACTTCAGTGCAACGTCCCAACACCCCAAACATCCTACGCAAACCACGCTACGCAAACATAGCTCACAGACCAATGATACAATTAGAGTCATTTTTTTTCTATCACTGCATAACCCTTGTACCTTTCTCCAACAGGTCCTTGTTTATATTTATGTATGTCACTGCTCTTTCTTGTTCATTCATGTATAATTCCTTGTTCACCATGCTTTTTTCTCTTTTGTTTTTGTTTCTACTATTTTGTAGCTAGCAACCTTTTTCTCTCTCTCTCTCCTTTTTCTCTTAAAATTTTTTTTTTTTTGTTTTGTTTTGGCACAAGTGCTAGAAGGGTAAGAGGATTTCTTAGCCCTACTGCTCCATTACCACGTCGCTTTTTTTGCGGCGAGGGGGGAAGTGTTACGTAACAGAATCGGCTCCCGAGCGGAAGGTTAAGTGAATCGTCCCCACTACACGTGCCTACCGTTTCCTCTCCCCGCACCGCGCGACCACCCCGCGTCAGGCGCAAAGCGCCGGGCGGCCCGCCGGCCGCCACTCCTTCGCTAGCTCTCGGCCAAGCAACCGTGCTACGCGCGATTTGCGCTGTTTGTGCTCCACGATATTAACTCCGCGATGTATTGTTTGAAATTGTGTTGTGAACGGAATCCAGAAAAGATGGCAGACCACGCATCTAGCTATGTGAGTACCAACTCGCTTCCTCCCCCCCACCGTGTGCTTTGAACCGTTTGTAACTTCATTTAAACGCATAGAGAGAGGGAGAAATCCTCGTTAGGTCAGTAGGGTAGTTTAACTTGTGTTTTGTGCCGACACTGGCCGTATGTGTATCACCCTGTTCTGTTTATTGAATAAACCCTTTAAATGCAAATACTGTGTACTGATTGAAGAGGGAGTCCCGGGGATTTTGAGGAGAGGAGGGGAAGGAAGAATTGACCAAGCGAACCACTGGCACTCGCCCTGTTTTTAGGAGGAATCATGTTCGAGCCGGTTTGAGCTAACCGACGGCTGTTATTGTGTGTGTTTTACAGGAATAGGGCTTGGGGTAGGCCACAGCAGCAGCGCCCCCAGCACCTAACCTAACCTATCTTACCAATTTTTTAAATATTTTTTATCATCACTCTTAATGACCTTTCTGGTGTGTTTCTGAGTTGGTTTTATTTTGAGTTGTCCGGTCACCCTCGGGACAGTATATCCGCTGCATTTTCTGACGATGATACGTGTCGCCACTGCGTTGGATCGCTGATTTTCCGTATCTCAGCGACTCGATTTGCCACGAAGGTGTTCCAACGAGCTGGTTGTCCTTTCAACCAGCACAACGCTATTGTTGAATCGCACCAGTAATAGGTGGCCGATTCCTCTTTACTTAGCGTCAACTTGATATTTTTTCATATCTTGGCCAATAGTACTGCACTATACAACTCTAACTTGGGTAGTGATATACATTTTAATGGTGCAAGTCTAGACTTGGAAGTAACTAGCTGTGCATGCCGCTTACCTTCTGAATCTGTTGAGACGACGTAGGCGCATGCTCCAAAAGCTTTCTGCGAGGCGTCGCAGAACCAGTGCTGTTCGGGCATATTTGTACCTACACCCATGTATTCCTCCCGTCTTACCTACCTATCCTGATATATCCATCTTGCTATTGTCACCGGTTCAAGATTGATTCCTAACCGTGAAATCAGTGCAATTTCAACACCGCGCGGTACTGGCAGCCCAAATACTTTGGTCTCGTCGCTTTATAGTCAAAACCCGGATCCGCGCAAAATACGTGCTTTCAACCGTGGAGTGTTCTTGAGTGCATGATTGTGGGACTCCAGGACGTCATCAGCAAGGTAGGGTCATCTTGTTTCGGTGGACATCCCATTTTTTCCCCTTCATCCCTTTTTTCATTCCAACAGAGATAGGTAGAGATTCCGAACTCCGCGGAAGAAAGTTACAGGCTTCCCACAGCTATCGAAACATTGGTCCTTCGGCGGATGTACATTCTTAACAGATTAGTTAATTTACATGATTAGAAATTGTACTCAAACTAGTTTCATTACAAGACGATTATCAATAGTAGGTAGTTTCGGTAGATACGGCTTATCAGTTCAGCTGGTAGGTAGATAATATTGGGGCAAATAGAATACTTTATTTGTTACAAGTAGATACCTACTATTATAATTGTTAATTTACGTATCTAATACATTTCAAAATGGATAAAGTTGCAACCAAAATTGGTTCGTTAAAATTAAAGCGCCAGAGGCTGTTCGGCCGTATACAGGCGGCTTATGATCTTGTAAAAGATTTGGATAAAAAGACTAAGCTATGTCAATTCAGAGCCCGAATGGATAAATTAGAGTCCACATATGACGAATTTCAAAGTATTCAATGTGAGCTGTCAGATCTGGTTTCACTTCCCGAGTTTGAGTCGAAAAATGATATATTGGAGGTTTCGCGTGTATTTGAGGAATTGTTCTTTGAAGTTACATCGGCACGTGATGCCTTAGAAGCGAGTCAGAATAATCGTCATGACGTGTCAGGCGGAGAAGTATAACGCTCTGGGCCGCCCGGTCGCAGCTCACTAGCTCCAGAAATAAAAATTCCTTCGTTTAGTGGACATATTAAAGATTGGCCACCCTTTTTTAATATATTCAGAATTATTGTGCATGAAAACAGTTCTCTGAGTGACATTGAAAAATTTCATTATTTATTGACCTCTTTGAAGGGAACAGCTTTGTCATTGGTTAAGACTATTCCACTGATTCAAGAAAATTATGAATTAGCGTGGGAAACATTGTGGAACCATTATTCGGAAACTAGAGCATTATTTATATATTATTTATTTATTTATTTAATTTCAACGGTATACATATACCATTAGAACTGATTACATGTCACAAAATGACAAATAATAATACAGAAATAATAACAAAAATTGTTTAACAGATTATTGTGGCATTTGAATTTGAAGTGACACCAGATAGACAATTACATACAAAAATCTATAGTACAAAATAATAGAATTAATATTGACTGAAAAGGTTTGATAGCATAGCCCTCTTGTACCTACCTTCCGTGCAGTTAAATAGATCTGCAACATCTGCATATCTATTAGTAACATCATGTAACCTAGGTAAAAGGGAGTGTTTAGTATACTCAGTCTTATTATTGTTACATTTAAACAGGATTTTAGATCGAGTGGTTCTCGTGGGAATATGAAATTCAATGAGCTTAGTTAAATCAGGACTGTCTATGCTACCATTTACAATTTTGAACATAAATATTAAGTCGGATATAATTCTTCGATCTGAGAGTTTTAATAAATTTAGTTCTTTCATCAAGTAATTGTAGTTTATGTTTTCAATGGGAATACCGAGTTTAAAATTAATGTGTCTTAGAAATTTATGTTGAATTTTTTCGATTGAATCTGAATGTATTTTAAAATTGGGGGACCAGATCGAGGAGTTATATTCGACTTGACTACGTACTAAGGATGTATACAAAATTTTTAGTGTTGAAATATTCCTAAAACCTCTGGAATTTCGAAGAATGAAGCCAAGCATTTTCATTCCTTTATTACCGATTGTGTTTATATGGGATATAAAGTTTAATTTAGAGTCAAAAATTATACCCAGGTCGGTAATTTCTTCGACAGAGGTAAGGTTAGTGTTATTAAGTACATATGGATGAATAATTGGTTGACTTATTCTGTAAAATCTTATTGTATGACACTTATTTATGTTCAGAAACAGTTTGTTAACAGAACACCAATTAATTAACTTGTGTAAATTATTCTGTAGACAGATACAATCTTCAACGGTTTTAATTATTTTAAATATTTTCAAATCATCTGCAAAAAGCAACACATTTACATCTTTATCAAATATATCAACAATATCGTTTATAAACAGAAGAAATAAAATTGGGCCTAAATGAGACCCTTGTGGTACACCACTGGTAGCTATAAATTGATTGGAAAGGAACAAATTAATTTTAACAAGTAGTACTCTATCAGATAGATAGCTTGCAAACCAATCTAAAAGTTTTCCATCAATTCCTAGCTTACGTAACTTAACCAGTAGAATTTTATGGCAAACTTTGTCGAAGGCCTTGATGAAATCCGTATAAATAGAATCGACTTGAGTTCTGTTAGCCAATGCGTTTGATATGTAGTTTTCATATAACAAAAGATTTGTTAGAGTTGATCTGCCCGACAAAAATCCGTGTTGATTTGGAACAATGAGATGGTTAATATATGGGGAAATTTTATCAAGCAATAGTTTTTCAAAGAGTTTCGGGATTACAGATAGCTTACATATTGGTCTATAGTTAGTGATATCACTTTTATTACCCTTTTTAAATATAGGTGTTAGATAACAACGTTTCCAAATGTCAGGGAAGCAACCCGTGTCAAGAGATTGATTAAACAATAAACAAATTGGCTCAGCCAGTGAAGCAATGCAATTAATAAGGATATTGGGATGCACATTGTCAGGTCCGGCCTTCTTGTTTGTGTCTAGGGATTTAATTTTAGTTTCAACGTCATCTATATTGATGTGAACAGCAGGGATATGTATGCTCTCATTAAGGGAAGGAGGTGCTACATAATTGTCTGGGATATTTTCGTCATAGACACTTTTGAAATAGTCAGCAAAATAGTTAATCTTCACTTTCATATCAGTGCTATTATTTTCTTTGAAGTGCATTGAGATGGGTAAACCTTGTTTGTTTTTTCTAAGAGAGTTAATATGTGTGAAAAAGTTTTGTGTGTTAGAGGGTATAGATTTTTCGATTTCATTTATATAATTAAAATACGATATTTTTGACAGTTTTTTACATTGAGTTCTGTAGTTGTGAAATATTTTATAGTCGTTAAGAGAGCTGGATTCTTTAAAGTTTTTGTGTGCAATTTTTTTACAGATAACTAGGTTAATTAGCTCACCGCTGAACCATTTTGGAAACTTTGCTTCTTTGAAGTGTGAAAGTGGTACATAATTTTCAATGGCCCTGTTAATAATTGTGTAAAAAATTTCAAGATTATAATTAATATTATTGTTGTGGTGAAGAAATGACCAGTCTTCATTTGCGAGATACTGGTTCATATTCGGATAGTCAGCTTTAGAAAAATTATAAGTAAGGTTAGGCAGAATAGTTGTGTTGTCTGGTGAGTTATTCGTCGTGATGGTTATGCTTAGAGCGGGGTGGTGGCAGTCTAGGGGGAGGAGCTCATCAACCGATTTAGCAATATGAATTGAGAGATCACTACAGAATACCAGATCCAGCAGCCGATTATAATTATTGTAGACTTGATTAACTTGATGTAGAGAGAGTAAGTTCGTCATATCTATTATTTCGCGAGCATTTTCTGGCAGGTTTAAGTTGGTACAAGAGTTTTTATTCATCCAATCAATGCTAGGGGTATTGTAGTCACCAAATAAAATTGTTCTGGCATCAGGATATTTGTTTTTGAAGGTTTCGAGGTCATCAATATGGTTTCTGTAGACTGTGATGTTGGATCCTGGAGGAATGTAGACACATCCCAATAGAATTTTATTTGATTTAGATTTTAGTAATACGAATACCTGTTCCACGTCTTGATGTTTGCGAATTAATCGAGTGGTCGACAGTGATTTATTAACGGATATGAGAACTCCTCCTCCTCTGGTTTTATTGCTGGTGGCTGGATTTCTGTCAAGGCGGTAGGTGTTGTAAGATGTAAATCCAAGTTCCTCGGTATGCATATCATGATCAAGCCAGGTTTCAGTAAGAAGAAATACATCGATGTTTTGAAGTAATGGAATAGTAGTTTTCAACTCTAAGAGTTTTGTGCGGCAGCCCCGGATGTTTTGGCCATATTCGTTGATGTCTTTGAGTTTTTTGTAGTTGTCTTTACTATTGTCGGCTTACTGTTGATATATTTTATAGTTAACCCAACTTCACCTCCCTGAATCCGACTTTCCATGGTTTGACGTAGGTCCAACAAATATTTTCTTTGATTTGGTGTTTGGTCGGCAAAAATTTTTACTGGGGAGTTGTTCAGGTAAAAGTTTTTTTTTCGGAGGATAGTCAATGCTTCAGTCGAGTTTCTTAGGATAACTTTAATGGGCCTCGATTTGTCAGGCCTCACTGCTCCAAGACGGAAAGTGTTAATGGAATGTGGATCAATGTTATTGTCTATTTTCTTCAGAATGGTTGTTATTTGTAAATTGTCATCCTCGATTTTTTCAATTTGGTTTAGTTTTGTGCTTTCAGGATCGTTTATAATTATGAGATTGTTTGCTCTTATTTTTCTCTCTTCAAGCTCATCAGCTGCTTCACATGTAGATTCCAGTGAGTTAGGTTTGGAGGTTAATGTTTTGGTTGCTGTTAGTTCACCCTCGAGTGCTGCCATTTTTGCAGCCATTTGCGCAATGGTTCCAAGAATGGCGTTGGTTTTTGGAATCATTTTAGCAATTTGATCCTTATTAAGTTTGCTGCTTGGGTCTATTATTAATTCAGTAAGAGCCTCAACGGCGTCTCTCGCCATACTGATGTATCCCTGTGAGTCCATTTTATTTACTTTAAAAAAAAAATTTTTTTTTTTTTTTTTTGAAAAAATGGATGATGGTTTATTCTGGATTTAAGGTGAAGTGACTTGAGTTCACTTGAGTAACTTGAGTTACTTGCTACAGTCGACCGTGTCGCGCGGTAGTAACTTGGGTGACAATATTACTTATTGTTTTGACTTTTAATAATATTGATAATGCTCACTCAGTTAGATATTAGAATTCTGCAGATTTGCACTACAACTTCCTTAGACTTGCAGTCACTCAGTGGCTTGTTTAATTATTAGTAACACTGACTATAACAACTATAGAATGTTAATTAGTATTGAGCGCAAAATTGAACGTGCTCTCTGTGTCACTATACTTGAGATAGATAGGAATGCCAACTCGAGATAGATAGGAATGCCAACTCGATTTTAAATTGTAATTTTACTAATAATGAAGAGATTTTGAATGTCTTGCGTGAAAATCTCTCGGGGCTTCGCGAATTAAACCGAGAAAAATTATTTGAAGAATTCGTTTGTCATATGGTTCTGCAAAAAATAGATTTAAAAACGCGTCGGTCTTTTGAATCTCTTGTTAAAAAAGATGAAATACCGGATACTGGAAAATTAATAGAATTTTTAGCAACTCAAAACCGTATAAATATGTTATCAGATATTAAAGAAAAAAAGATTCCCAAGCGGGTATTATTTTCAAACGCGAGCTCAAACGGGCATAATGTCAATAAAATTACTTGTATAATGTGTAATCACACACATCACTTGACAAAGTGTCAACACTTTCTATCACTAAATGTAGACAGTAGGAGGGACTTCGTTAAAAAAGGAGAAGTTGTATTTCAATTGTTTGAATCCACATTTCATTAAAAATTGCCGTTCAAAGTTTCGATGCAAAAAGTGCAACCGAACGCACAATACTCTGCTACATACTGATGAAAGATCTCCTTCGCCAAACAACCGCAGTACTGCAACGGACGCGGACGATTCTGTACAGTGTAATATTGCTTACGGGCGATCAAAACGTTCGATATTACCTACCGCGCTAGCAGAATTCCTGGACTGTTCGGGACGTAAACACCGAGCGCAGATTTTAATTGATACAGGTAGTGAAGTATCATTTATGTCCGAAAACCTATATAATATTTTAGGACTACATTCACAAAAATGGTCCGGGAAAGTTCGGGGTGTAAACAATGCTATTGTCAACAATGTACAGGGTTTAGTTACCTGTAAAATATTTTCTATTCAAAATCACTGCTTTGTGAAAGGGCAAGCTATAATAATATCAAATATTACTTCTAAAATTACGCCCGTAGATTTACAAGAATCATTCGAAGATTTCAAACATTTAAATTTGGCTGATCCAGATTTCCAAAAGCCAGGAGAGATAGATTTCCTATTGGGGTCTGACTTGATTGCAAAAATATGGAGGCAAGGTTATATTTCAAACCGTGATTTAATAGCTGCTGTATACAAGGTTATAATTCCGTACAACCCGTTGTGACGTCAGCGTTAACTGCGATTGAAAATAGTGACATAAATCACGCGGTAAGTCGTTTCTGGGAAATTGAAGAGGTTTCTAACGAAATTATTCAGAATAAGGACGATAATGAATGCGAAGCCATATTTCAATCAACAGTCAACCGGGAAGCGTGCGGCAGGTATATCGTGGCACTACCTTTCAAGAACAAAGATCATGTGGATATCGGATGCACATATGATATCGCCCTTAAGAGATTTTATAATCTTGAAAAACGCTTGTCATTAAATCCAACATTGGCGGCACATTACTGTAGATACATGAAAGATTTCTTATAGCAAGGCTTCATGACAAAAGTTTTCCCATCGACTGAGATACCGAATACTTATTACATTCCACATCATGCGGTTGTTCAAAAAATAGGAAATGATATTAAAATTCGGGTGGTCTTTGACGCTTCCTGTAAATCAAACAAACAAATTTCATTAAATGATTGTTTATATTCGGGTCCTAAATTACAAAATGAAATAGGTCATATCTTATTAAAATTTCGTTTATATCCTATAGTATGTTATGAAGCAACTCTTAAAAATTTATTATTCCGTCAAGTACTTAAAAAAAATGATAATGTTGGCGACACTCTCAGGATTTTGTTGTCTAGGCGAGGCGCGAGAGGGCTTTTTTCCGGTTCCGCACACTTTGATTTTGAAGCGAATAGAGCGGCTCGCTTAGTAAATCGACGGGTCACACATTGGGAGTAAAATGTGCTAATTGTACGGGAAAGAATGAAAGAAAGTATACGCGGGCGACAATTGATTTTTGGTGAAATTTTATTAATGGTTTTCAAAGTAAAACCCTCAAAAACGCGAGTGAGATCGTGATGAATCGTGTCGAGTATAATTCTGCGGCATGTTATTGTGACCGGGCTCAAAGATTGTAATCGGGAGTGAGCAGAGCCATCCTGTCGGTATATAGTAATTTACGCTGATAATAATCATTTTCCCGCCGCCGACAATCCCGCGGAGATCGCTATTTTTAAGAACTCGCGCCGTAAGGGAGCAAGAGTGTCGCCACCATTTGTGATAGGACCGGTAGTCAGGAGAGGATCATGGGTTCCCACCATCGGTGATCGTTCGGCTCCCGAGCTGAGGCCAGGAGAGGAAACAGGAGGACCGGCATCCCGCGGAGTTTTACCGATTGGAGGAGAGAGTCTGGGCCTCCCCTTCGGTAGAAACTCACACCAGGCTTCTCCGGAAGAGGCCACAAGGGCCTCCTACTCGCAGCCGCAGGGTAGTTAGGTAGATAGGTAGATAGGTTAGAATTAGGTTGATTCGAGGTCCCGGGTGAGTTTTTTATGTATCATTTATTACTAGTATTCCTTTATACAATATACCATACTTATGTTCTCATTTAAAATTGGATTTTAATGGCAATAGCCCTACACCCCACTCCTTTCCAGGGATGTTACATTAAGAATGCCCACGCCGTAAAGGGTGAGTCTCGTGCTTGCTGCAAATTGACATTCCTCGACTGTATAGTCGAGGATTGGCGTCCAAAGGTTCCATTATAACCAAAGTTGATTTGTGGTGAGCGGAGGAGAGATGTAATTGGCTGGCATCTGCTACTTACAGCCTCCCACGCAAACTGCTATCTACATAGTAGATAGCACTTCATTTATTCAACCTAATTATCTTGCTATTCCACGTAGTACTTAGCTACTTTACAAAGTACTAAAGAGCGAAATAACAAGTATTTACTACGGATATTCAGAAGATGTTTCTTCAAATTGGAATCAGAGAAGAGGATACTTGCTTTCAAAGGATTTTTTGGCGTTTTTCTCCCTTAGAGCCAGTAGGGCAATATACACTTGGCACGGTCACATTCGGGGTGAATTCTTCGCCGTACCTCGCTATAAGGACATTACATCAGCTAGTGAAAGATGAAGGTGCACAATTTCCAAAGGCCTCTAAGGCACTGTTGTCGGATACATACGTTGATGACATAGTTACTGGCGAATGGGAGCCAGACAGCGCTTCTCAGCTTCAAATTGAGCTGACAGAACTCCTTGCCAAAGGTGGTTTTCAATTAAGAAAATGGATGAGTAATTCGTTTCCGTTGTTAAATAACACCCCAATTGAACATCGGATCCACGCAAGTGGTCAAGTTGCGTTTGATGATAGTACATCCTGCTCAATCAAAATATTAGGTTTAATTTGGAATCCTGATAAAGATACATTTTCGTACTCGGTAGAAGAAAAAGAAAAGGTTTTTACAAAACGTGCGATACTGAGCTGTGTTGCACGTATTTTCGATCCCATTGGATTAATAACACCTGTTGTTTTTAAGGTGAAATGCCTTCTACAGGAGCTATGGAAATTAAAACTAGGTTGGGACGACTCCCTCCCGGAAAATATTGTTAATTTATGGAAAAATTTCTTGGATGAATTACCTAGGTTATGTTATTTACAAATACCGAGACATTGCAGTACAATAAAAACTCAAATTGTACTTTAGTAGGATTTTCAGATGCGAGCGAATTAGGTTACGCGGCTTGTATTTAATTGGTTACGAACGAAGCACAGCCTCAAATTACATTACTTACGAGTAAATCTAAAGTTGCACCGCTGAAAATATTATCAATACCACGTCTCGAGCTTATGGGAGCTTACCTACTTTCAAAGCTGGTAAAAATGACGAAGTCATCGATAGAAACTCTCGTGAAAATTACAGAAATAATATTGTTTTCCGATTCCACAATAGTTTTATCATGGATCAAGACACCACCTCATACCTTGAAAACTTTTGTCGCGAACCGCGTTATCAAAATTATTGATGAAATCGGGGACGCAAAGTGGTACCACGTTGCGTCAAAAGAAAATCCAGCCGATTTTGCTTCTCGCGGTTTATGTCCATCGCAAATAATAGACAACCAATTGTGGTTTCAAGGGCCTCCTTGGTTGGCTCAGCCAAGTCAGAAGTGGCCATTGTCTTTACCGGAAAAATTAAAGGTTGAAGAGCTACCGGAAGTAAAATCCCACGTCTCAACAGTTCACAGGCCGCTTGATTACTATGAGGGCCTACAATTTTTCCGATTTTCTTCTTGGAACCGTCTTCGGAATGTGGTCGCTTGGTCGCATAGGTTTATTTACAATACGCAGCAACGGACCAAGGATGCTCGTAGATCTGGAATTCTGACCGGCGCAGAAATAAATTGCGCGGTCACCCTAATAGTAAAATGCGATCAGCAGTTTCATTTTCCCGAGGAATTCAGAATGCTGCAAAATGATGCGGTCAACTCAGTGACCTTTCAAAAATTAAATGTTTTTATTGACCACGAGAATTTACTTCGCGTTGGCGGGCGGCTTCGCAATTCACAGTTAAATTACAATTCCAAGTTTCCAATAATACTTGCTAAAAATAGTAAAATAGCCGAGCTTCTTATATTATACTATCATAAAGTCTATTTACATGCCGGATCGCGAACCTTGCAGTTCCTAATTCAACAAAATTACTGGATTATATCTGCCCGTAATAAGATAAAGAAACTAGTTTCAAAATGCTTGAGATGCGCAAGGCTGCGATCATCTCCGTCAGCTCCACTCATGGCCAGTTTGCCAGAAGCGCGTGTCACACCGAACCGCGTATTCAATCGGGTGGGGGTGGATTTGGCCGGCCCATACGTCCTAAAGGAAGGAAAACGCAGAGGTGCTAAGACATACAAGGCTTACTTTGCGATTTTTGTTTGCATGGCAACGAAAGCGATTCATCTCGAGGTTCTCTCAGATCTCTCGTCTGACGCTTTCATCGCTACCCTCGATAGGTTTGTTTCACGACGGGGTATTTGTCAGGCCATTTATTCGGATTGCGGTACGAACTTTGTTGGGGCGAAACGCCATTTGATTGGAACACAAAATTTTTTAAACAGTTGTCGTAATGATGAACAAGTCATGCGTACATGTTTAGAAAGGGGAATAGTGTAGAACTTTAACCCCTCCTCCAGTCCTCACTTCGGAGGACTATGGGAAGGGAACATTCGAGTCGTTAAAAATCATTTAAAACGAGTAATAGGGGACACTTCATTGACGTTTGAGGAATTTACAACTATATTACATAAAATAGAAGCCATACTAAATTCTCGTCCCCTCTGTCCTCTAACCTCAGACCCTGAGGACATTCAGGCCCTTACTCCAGGTCGCTTTTTAATTGGAGAACCGTTAATTTCGATTCCAGAATATAACTATTTGGAGGTTAAAATAAATCGTCTCAATCGGTGGGAACATTTAAAGAAAATGACGCAACATTTCTGGAAGCGATGGAACACCGAATATTTGCAAGCGCTACAAAATCGCGTTAAATGGTACAAACCTACGCGTAATCTTCAGGTAAATGACCTAGTAGTCATCAAGGACTCCAGGAGTCCTCCATTAAAATGGGCGCTTGGAAGGATTAGGGAAGTGAAACCAGGTTCTGACGGTGTAGTGAGAGTAGTCTCAGTTCAAACTAGTGACGGTATATATTTACGTCCTGTGACAAAGCTTTGCCTTTTGCCTATAGAATAGTAAGATTTTCTTTATTAACTTGCTACAATTATTATTATTATTTTACTTTAATTTTTGTTATGTTTCCTGCACTCTATGCATTCGTAGCTATCGAGGTATCAGCTATCTTTGGTTTAGGGTTTCAAAACCTTCCGAGAAAGTTTTTTTTTTGGTTTTGTTTTGTTTACGTGTAATGTACAATTGCACGTGCACCTAGCTTGTAAGGATTATATTATAGGTTAGGGATAGGATTTTTGAAATTTTTATATTTGTTTCAAAATTGGCCAATTTCGATAGGTGTTGGAAAAATGTTATTTTTGGCGGGCGGTATATGTTCGGGCATATTTGTACCTACACCCATGTATTCCTCCCGTCTTACCTACCTATCCTGATATATCCATCTTGCTATTGTCACCGGTTCAAGATTGATTCCTAACCGTGAAATCAGTGCAATTTCAACACCGCGCGGTACTGGCAGCCCAAATACTTTGGTCTCGTCTCGTGGAGTGTTCTTGAGTGCATGATTGTGGGACCCCAGGACGTCATCAGCAAGGTAGGGTCATCTTGTTTTCGGTGGACATCCCATTTTTTCCCCTTCATCCCTTTTTTCATTCCAACAGTGATAGGTAGAGATTCCGAACTCCGCGGAAGAAAGTAACAGGCTTCCCACAGCTATCGAAACAAGTGCAATTGTTTATTCCTTGGTGTTCCGCTAATAACTCCTCTCGGAATTTTCAACACATTTAGTTGCGATAGTTGGTCTAGATAGGCTCTCCAAGGTAGTAAAATTTCATCAGGTAGTATGTCATCCCATAATGCCTTGGACTGACATAATTTTTGCATAATTAATTTGGCTACCACTACGATGGGCCCTAAAAGTTCTAAAGAATCAAAGGAGGAAGCTATGCAAGATAGTATTTGACGCTTGCTCTCCGTTTTACCTGACGGCTTTGTAATTTTATATGACAGGTAATCTAATTCATTATTCCAAATTAATCCAAGTATTTTTTCATTCTTGGAATTGTCGGTGATCATTTTTTCACAATTGCCCTGTTTGGCAATTTCACCTTGGCCCCGCCCAGATGATGATTCCAAAATATTTGATCTCCACTTCCTCAGGGTCATCCTTGCGGAGAGCAAGATATCACATATTTGTTTCTTCAATTGGAAACAAACTTCCAAGTCATCCCCTCCAGTCAAAAGATCGTCCATATAAAAATCATTTTCTACGACTTGACTAGCAATTGGGAAATTAACTTGATTATCCATACCAATTTGTCGAAGACATCTCGTTGCTAGGAAAGAGAAAGGTCCCAGACCGTAGGTAACAGTCTTCAATTTGTAATGCCGGAGTTCCTCTTCTTGTGATTCGCGCCATACAATCTTCTGTAGGCTGCGATCTGCTGCGCATACGTTGATTTGACGGTACATTTTCTCCATGTCCGCAGTCATGACGTATCGATTTTTTTCTGAAATGTAAAAAATGGCTGTATAAATCCTTTTGAATGACAGCTCCCACCATTAGAGCATCGTTCAGGGATATTCCGGTTGACGTCTTTGCTGAATCGTCAAAAACTACTCGCACCGTTGTCATGGTGCTAGCTTCTTTAATGACCGCGTAATGCGGTAAAAAGTAGGGTTGCTCATCCCCTTTCCATTTATCACATAATTCTGAATGACCAAGTTGCTCATATTCCCGCATAAATTGTACATATTGCAATTTTAATTCAGGATTTATTACAAATTTCTTTTCTAAATTCTTAAATCTTTTTTCCGCTGTGTTTAATGAGTCACCAAGTCGACCCACACACGGGCGGCGCGGTAGACTCACAACGTATCTATCATCGCTCTCCCTAGAGTGTTCGCTTCACACGCCTTCTCCTCATGAATTTGAAATCTCGCAGGATTCACCTCCTCCATTTTTCTGGTGTTGAATTAATACCAGGCCTTCTTGCAGAGATGCGAGAAAGAACACTGAGAGAATTGCAAGAGCGATTCTTGAAATTGAGAAGAATCTCTACTGCCGAGTGGGGATTGCGCTCTCCAGCGCTCCGTCTCTTATATAGGGGGGTTTACGTGACGCAAGTCTCGTATGCGGCCTCTGTGTGGGAGCACCGCCTGGAGAATGCACTCATACTCTCGGCGCTCAAGAGAGGCCAGCGAGTCCCCTTGCTGGCGCTTTCGGGTGCTTATAGAACAGTTGCTTCGGACGCTTTGCCAGTCTTGGCCGGCATTTTGCCAATTGATCTTGAAATCAGGGAGGTGCTAACAAAGAAGAGCCTGACAAAAGGAAGACCCGCTACACACCTAGGTGTTGAACTAATACCAGGCGGGGCAGTGTCTCTCCCAGGTCTTCTTAGAGAGATGCGAAAAAGAACACTGAGAGAATGGCAAGAGCGATGGGACAGGTCGAATACGGGAAGATGGACCTACTCTTTCTTCCCGTCAGTTAACTCAGAATGGAAGGGGCACACATTGTAAGGGACCACCATGTGACCCAATTACTGTCCGGGCATGGGGAGTTTAGGGGAAGATTGCACAGTCTCTCTCTATCCCCCCTTCCAAACTGCGCGTGTGGCAATACGGACCAAACAGCCTAGCACATTCTGTGGCATTATGTTGTGAGATTATGATGGATGCTCGAGAAGAAATGTTGGATGGTTTACAAGTGACCATGAGACCAGTATGGAACGCTGATCTCGTCTCGAATAAGGTAAACTTCGAGTGCCTGCGGAAATTTACAAAGGTTTAGGTTGAGAGATGGCCTGATCTTAGAGTCGCTGACCAGTTGTAAAATCATTGTGAGTTTCAGATGCCTGGTGTATTTGCTCCTGATGACCACTGACTTTTCTTTCTTATCTCCTTTATTACCATTGCTCCAATTTTTTAGTTTTCTATATCTTTATCTTCACTGCCTTTATGTTTCCTTAGATTTTTGATCCAAGCAGAGTTGAAAATATTATGTTTTTACTTCGATAAATTCCTGGTGGTTTAAAATCTTTATGTACTTCATGTATTTCTGCTTTTTCTCCCATTTCAGACTTTGATGTGCCGAATGGAGAGCGAAGGTCCTGAAGATTAGATTTTACTTTTTAGAAGTTATTACTGACCAAATTAAAAACATGGTATATAATATATTCTGCTTGTAACCAACTGTTATTCTTCACTAAGTATTCTGTTCTCTTATTTTAGTTGTTCTTTTTATTTTTGCAATTTTTTTCTCTTTTTTAGCGATTCAGCGATAAGCTCCGACCCTTGTGGCTGAAACTGAACTGTTAATGTTCTGTAATGTCAACTTCCCCGTTTTGGGGGTGAGTTAGACCTCGCTTCTTCATACACTGGAGTAAATTTTTTTTTTCGGAATGGAATCCTCACAACTCATCTGCGCCTCCTCCAGCGACATGTGTGGGCCTGAGGTTTGGCTGGGCAAACTCGGCGTCCTTCCGCCCTGCCTCCGGCAACTCAACGTTTCCATCCTTAGGGTCTTCGGGTACGTTCCCCTACTTCTCACTTACTATCGTCAAGGCACAACCGAGAAACCGGCTAAAGGGCGCGGACATTGAGATTCATTCATGGCAGACCGACCACCATACACATTCTGGCTGGTACTGCCAGATGACGAGAGAGGTATCCCACCCGACACAAGCGTTCTTCATATCACAATACTTGTTTTCATTATCTTTTCTTGCAAATGCTTGCAACATACGCAAGATGCCATTACCCTGCGAGCAACCGCCTTTTATGTTTTTCTGTTATTAATTAATTTATCCCTGACTTGCTTTATATTTTTCGCATTTTGTATATTATGTAAGCACTTGCATACTGCTTCCTAACACCGTATGCAGGGACACTGGAGGTCTAGATTCGTTCAAACTTAAATGTAGATTCGTTCTTTTAAAAAAAATTAGAGTCCTTGCGAGAGCCTTGAAGGAGTAACCATCTGTTACTTATACCAGGGCGGGTAAGTGGTGGATTACATCCACTGTTGCAATAATTCAATTCAGTTCATGTCTATGGACATCAATGGTCAAACTTCATTTTGCTCCGCAATTATTTCTTCCAATCTCCTATAAAATTACCATTAATCCGACTCATAACGGTATAAACAGGTGCGGGACAGTCGATTACCCGACACCCAGTGTAATCCGGGTAAGAATCCCCAAAAACGCTAAAAAATATTAATTTTGGTGATAAGTGTCAAATCTTGAACACTTTCTGCAAAGTGCAGATTTGCAAAAATTTTTAGCTTTTAAGTGTAAATGACATTATTATAGATAAAACTTTAGTCCCTTAGTTGTTTAACGGTGAAATCCGCTTATTTTACACTGTACTTGAGCGTCTAAACAGGTTTATCTGTCAAATTAGACAGACCAAAGACAATTTACAATTTTATGTAAAATCATAAAACTTTATATTACCATAGACAAACCATAGAAACCAATTTTTTTATAGACTGTGAACTATCTGTGTCTCTTATATATTGATAACTAAGCCCCGTGAGCCTTATCATTTAGTTGATTCATTTGGCACAAATTACTTCATTTGTGCAAATAGTAGAGAACACTAACAATGGCTTCTATTCTGAAGACTCCGATGGAGACTTGGAACAGACCTCTATCCACGTAGTATTAGAAGAAAATCTAAAACTGGAGTCTATTACCAGCGAGCTTAGATCTAAAGAAAGGTCCCTTGGTAGCTACAAAGATATTCGATCTACTTCTCCATTTAGAAGCATCCATAGTAGCTTCCTAATGGAAGGTAATAAATAGTCTGGAAGTGCGTCCACCAGTTGCCATCCAGGTGTCGAGGCAGGCCATTCTAATGCTAGTACTGCGCCCTCTCCTGCGGAAAGACATTTCATTGTTGGATCTGCTCCCAAAGGCAAAAGCCAGTTTAATGTTGGGTATGCACCTAAAGGCACTACCTAAACTAATGATGAGTCTGCGCCAAATGGATCACACCCCTCTGCTGTGCATAATGCTCCCGACTCTCTGCAAAGCCAACTTGAGGTTCAGTCTGCTCCTAACAAGTCGCCTAACCAGGCCAACAGGAAGAGGGCTAGGGAGGACGATCTTATGAGCATCCCGGTCACCTTGGCTGATGATTTGAGCACTGACCTAATTTTTTCTATATGGGCACTTCTCAACACTGTAAACCATACTGCCACGGAAGGCTAGAATAAGAATAAGCTTAATAAAGAGGACAGAACCACAATAGCGAGTGCTATAGAGGACATCAAAAAATATCTTCACCGAACAGCGATGGCCCATTCAGCCACTGTTGCTAAGGCGGAGGCGCTCTCCTTGGCTTTGAACAAGATCGAGACAATCATTAAGAAAAATACTACGTATGGTCTACTATGGCGACTGCCCCTCTACCTGGACCTTCCCGCAAATCCTACGTGAATGCCACTTCCGGGGGACCTCCATCCAAACATATTACTGCCGGTGGACTTCACATGCCAGTTTCTATCAGGCAACCCACTGTACTTTTCTCTCCGACCACGCCCGAGGGGAAGACCTTTGAGGAAATGCAGAAGAACTTAACGGCGAAACTAGACCCAAAAAAGGATGGTTTCCAAGTGGTCAGAACCAGAAAAATCAAGGGAGCGGGGATAGCTCTTCAAACTACTTCAACTAGAGGCGTTGCAAATCTGAAAAAAGTTAAAAAAAAACTGGCAGCAAAAGGCATTAAGATGATATCGCCCCAGGGTCGTCTCCCAAAGATTGTGATTTACGACGTTCTGAAAGGGGAACCCTCCGCTGATAACATCCTCTTCGGTGAAATTTTTACAAACAACGTTGAAGACAAAAGCAATATTTCCAGGGAGGATCATCTGCGTACCATGCGACGAGTGTCTTTGTTCAGCAAACGAGACTCCGGAACAATGAACATGATCGTGACGTGTCACCCAGAGGTCAGGAGGCTTCTCATTGACAGCGGCTTGTGATTCCTTGGGTAGAACGCCTGTCGCGTGAGGGACTATTTGGGAGCGACTAGGTGTTTTAAATGCCACCTATACGGACACATATCTAAGTCATGCACACAAGTGGTGATTAACTGCCGTCACTGCGCCGCAAGCGGCCATGACTTCGAGGATTGCCCCAAAAAGTCACAGGCCGCTGCATGTGCGACCTGCACCAAATTTAAGAAGCCTGCTAACCATCCGACTGGTGATCGCTCATGTCCAGCACAGATGGCTGCTGTTTATATACAAATGCAGATGACTGACTATGGACAATAACCCTCTTTTATCTTTAGGTCAGATTAACCTCCAGCGTTCCCGAACAGCCACACTCGACGCAATTCGGGTCATGTCTGACCTCCAAATCGACATCTTGCTTATTCAGGAGCAGTAAACTAGGCTAGAGAAGACACCGGTAAGTCATCCAGGTGCGGTTCTCGAGGTTGGCACCTCACCGCAGGCAGGTGTCCTGGTCAACACTTCATTGATCAGCCCCCTCCTGAAACCTGTGTATCTCTTAGATTTGGCTCTACTGAGATTGTGCTGATCTCAGTATATTTTAAATATGGGAGCCCGGTTGGACCACATATCTCGAGCTTGACGCGCGCTCTAAACGCGCTTAAAAGTTGATACGTTGTTATCGGAGGAGACTTTAATGCTCGCTCACCACTATGGTTCGATTAAGAGGCTAGACATAGGATGGAACGATCAGACGCGGTCGAAGACCTTATTGCGGCGCAAGGTCTAGTTATTATTAACGAGCCTCACTCAATAAGCACATTTTCGAATACCGCTGGTGAGAGCAACATTGATCTAACTCTCTGCTCTGGATCTGTTGCAGCCAAGATTATGCATTGGATGGTACATGAATGCGCGATAGCCTCTGATCACAGGTTCATTACCGTCTCTGTGGGTGTCAAGAATACCGGAGCTCCAAGATCCTCCTGGATTTTCAAAACCATTTTGGTAAATTGGGATAACTTTGGGGAAGCACTACGCGATACCTTAAGGGGATTCCATGACGTAGCGGCAAACGATCCGGATAACTTGAGGAACTTTTTCAACAAGGCCGTGGTATCAACCGCAGAGTTGGCTCTGAGAAGAGTAAACCCAAAGAAGACTATTCGGACGCCGTGGTGGTTGAGGGAGCTGACTTTGCTGAAGGGGGCCGATAGGAGGGCCTACATGGCATTCGGTGCTACTTCGGTGCTTCACGGAGGAGGAGGTTACCGCCCGCAAGGGGTGCCTTAGTGCTACTCGTAGAGCCTTCAAGTTGGCTGTACATTCGGCAAAACGAGCTGTATGGCATAAGTGGGTTTCAGAAGTGGGTAACGCCAACCCGTGGGATGTCCACAGTGCCGTTGAAAAGTCGGGCAAAGGTTCTGATCGGTATCTTTCAAGCGTAGTTTCTAATTTTGAGGGTAGGGACGTTGAGAGTGTGGACGTGGCGACCACTCTCCACACGCTTCAAGGCAAGCTAGTTCCTGTAGAATTAGTCATTCGGGAAAGCGACCACCAAAAACAGGTTAGAAATCTGTCACGGCTTCCACTTAATAATCCCGCCCAGGACGATAGTATGAAAGTAACTAGATCTCAGGTTGAAACTATAATTAAGGATTAGAATCCTAAAAAGGCACCAGGGCATGACAGGCTCAATGGCGTGATAGCGAAGCAAGTATGGGTCCACGCTAAAGAAGAACTTTTTCAAGTGGAGACGTCTCTGAGAAGAGGAGTTTTCCCTTCTGAATGGAAGAGGGGCGTGCTCAGGATTATACCAAAGGATCATCAGGAAAGCAAAATCGGACGTGAAAGCGTACCGACCCATCACCCTACTGCCAGTCCTGGAAAAAATTTTAGAGAAACTAATCAAGGAACGGCTCCGGCACACACTGTCCTCCCCCAGGCCATATCAATTTGGGTTTGTCCCCGGTGAATCTACGGAACACGCCTTAAAGTTTGCGCTTGACTGGGTAAAGGCTTTCGCTGTCATGAGCTGATTACTCATGACGGCTGCTGTATATTTTGTTCGTTTTACTTTTTTATGTCGATGTTACTAACCACTTGTTTGACTGTCCATGAGGCTCACTGCTTTTGCATTGATACCTCCATGGGCTTTAAAATTGTAGAGATTGACCATTACAGTACAGTCCTATAGGCGCGCCCGCATACCGCCACGTAACACAGTATGAGGGGACATTGAAGGTCTAGATTCGTTACATTAAATGTAGAGTCGTTTATTCAAAAAAATTAGATTCTTGCGAGAACTCCGAGGGGGCGACCATAAGTTACCTATACCGGGGTGGGACAGTGGTGGGTACTTCAATGACTGGGTGAAGGTTTGTCCCATGAAGTACGTAATCGCTATTTTCTTAGACATCACAGGTGCCTTCGATAATGCATCATGGCCGATGATACTAATTAAGCTCAAAAATACGAAATGTCCGCCAAGACTATTCAAACCCGTAGGAAACTACCTGAGTGAGAGGACGATCATCCTCTTGTTCGGGGACTTTGCCACTGAGCGAGAGGTTGATACGGGGTGCCCTTAAGGTTCTAACGTTAGACCAAACCTTTGGAACATTGGGTTTTATGACTCTTCCAGGTTACCCTTGCCTGAAGGATATATCACGGTCGATTATGATGATGACAAATTGTATCTGATCTCAGGGAACAGCAGGAGAGAACTTGAACGCAAGTCCGAAGAAGGTTTGAATACGTTCGTCCAATGGGGAGAGAGAAATAAAATGACATTCGCTCCCCAGAAGACCATGGGTCTCCTGATGAAGGGTATCTTCAACAAAGAGAGAAACCCCACCATCAAAATGGGAGACACCAGAGTCAAATTTGTTGAGATGGCGAAATATCTTTGAGTAACTCTAGATCGATCGTCCTCGTTCTTAGCTCATGTTAAGGAAGTCTCCAGCAAGGCCCAGGCCCTCTTTTTGAGGCTGAGGAGAATCTCTACGACTGAGTTAGGACTGAACTTCGACTACTATACAGGGGGGTGTATATTACACAAGTCTCGTACTGCACCTCTGTGTGGGAGCACCGCCTTGATAATTCTCTTATACTCTCGGCGCTCAAAATAGGCCAGCGAATTCCCTTGCTAGCACTTTCTGGGGCTTACAGATCAGTTTCTTCGGACGCACTACCTATGCTGGCAGGTATTCTGCCAATCGATCTGGAAATTAGGGAGGTGCTCACAAAAAAGAAACTGACCAGGAGACTCCCTGCCACCCATCTTGGTGTAGTAATTACACCAGGTGAAACCATTACTATATTCTGAATGCTACCTCTCTATTGGAAAGCATTTAATTTATATATTGAATTATTACAGCGGCTGTAGAAAAATTTCGGGCTGGAAGCCGTTTCCAAATTTTGATTGCAACCTTTTTTTATTCATTGGAAAGCAGCTAACTTGTGTACCTACTGAGTAGAAACTCTCATTAGTGTTATGCTTCTTTTATTTTTGTTTTCACTTGCTATCTTTTCTACAGTTCATCACTTTTATATCCTGCCACTTCTATGCTCTTACTGCTTCATATTACTTTATTAACCATCTAATTGTGATGCTTTCCTTACTCATTTTATTTCTAAAATGTCAACAGGAAACCGTTTTGTCGCAGGGATTATTAGCTATCATACCACTCTCATCCGATCTGAACAGCAGTCTTTCCTGGGATATGCAACTGCGAAAAACCACTTTCCTGTTGTTGTTGCAACCATATTGCTGTGCAGACTTTGATCGTTTTCTCTCAAATTATTAGTATGTACCTGTAGATGGCCGCCATCCTGAAGATATTGAACATATCGTCTACTCTCTATCTTCATCCGTTACTTAAACTTAAAACATGAATTTAAGTTTTTTAATTTTAATTTTTTCTAATGTAGCCTCCCAAGAAAAACCGCTTTCAGGTTCTGACTGCAACTGAGGTGGTAAACTTTTCTAGGTCACTACAGAGGCTAATTTCGTATTGAGCTTCCTTCTACCAACTACTTTATTGTGCTCTTATTTAGTGGAGCATTTTCACCTGTAAATTCTTTTAACAATTCTAGATTCATGTAATGCTGAGCTAGTGTCCCGGAGACAGAACTGAACTCAGTAATTTTATGTCCCATCTCCCCATATTAGGGGGGGGGGTATAACCTCGTCTCCGCTACGTGAGCCTGTGAAGCGATCCCGGAGTGCTGCCTCTCGGACCGTCCGCGCCACCCCTGGGAAGGTTGGCGGTCAGAGGGAAGTCCGTACGAGCTAGGAGACCTCTCCGCCCCGCTTCCGACAAACCGACGCTCACTTCCTCGGGGTCTTCGTCTGACACGCCCCCATCTCCCACTTACTGATCGTCGAGGCACCACCGGAATGGCGGCTTAGGGGCGCGGTATCACAATGTGACAGACAGAATTGCCAGACTGTTGAGGAAAGAAAGCATCAAGACTGTCTTCGGAACCACGACCAAAATACAAGACCTACTGAGGTCTGCAAAGACCAAGTTTCCTCTGGAAACAGATGGAGTATATAAACTCAGCTGTTCCGGATGTGATAAGGTCTATGTTGGCCAGACAGAGCGGACGATGTCCAAAAGGATATCGGAACACTTTCGAGCTTGTAAACTTGGCCACCCTGACAAATCGGCAATCGCCGAGCATTTAATTGAAACCGGCCATTACTTCGGATTTGTTCCTGAAGTCCTGGGAAGACCCAAAACCTATAGAGCATGCTTAATTACAGAGGCAATTAAAATTCATAAAAATCCTATTAACATTAATAGAGACGACGGAGCTAAGCTCAATAGTTCTTGGTATCCGGTAATTGACGGCTACACCAAAGCTAAATGCAAAAAACCATCTTGAAGTATTCTGTAATGCCAGCCCGCAGTGTATTGGTACTGGCAACACGGTATTGCTTCGAATTACTTAAGCACACATTTCATCTCTAACATTTACACATCTGCCCTGATGATGGACACTCTAACGCTGTCCGAAACGTTGGCTAAAGGAGGAGGTAGCGCAACACGGCATAACACCCCAAAAGGAAATAACCATAAAATTTTTGGCCGTGAAAATCTAAAATCATATCTAAGCTTCGAAATGTTACGCTAGAGGTCAGTAACCTTCGCATTTTAAACAGAATTATAAGAATTGGTAGGTAGAAATAAAAATTTGGAAAAATAAAGGTAAAGGAGCAATGCTAGGCACCAACCCTACCCTTTATTGACTTTTTAAAATTTGACCCCAAATTTTATAACAGTTATGACATATTTCATAGCAAAGCAACATTCGCACATATATCCAAATTCATAAAATAGGAATCAAGAAAAAATAAGAACCATGCAGAAGGTATGTTGAAACGTTTTATTGCACATTGCACGGATTTTCATCAATAAAGTGGATTCCATGGAAGTCAAAACAGTTCGGCCTACTTCCAGCCTTACAACACTTTTCAATGACACTGTGGAGGAGCATTGTAGATTCGTCTTCCAAAGTTTCCGCGGTCACTGTTTCGTCTACGGTTTTTCGACGTATGGGCCGAAGGCGATTTCGCACAGGAACGTTGGAATCTGGAACAAAGGTATAGGTTATCTATTTAATATCCGGATCTATAAATTTTTTTTTAAGTCCATCATATCAAACTCGATGAGATGAGTCGAACGGTGTAAACAAATTTTTTGAGTGAATAAGTGACATTTTTACGTGGACCGTCAATGCTCCGAAATGCGTTTTTTATCAGTAAATATTCATCTATAGTTAGAAAATCAATTGGATACATTTTTAATCGCATCTATAACCATCACGGCATGCGCCGTTGCCGGATGTTCTCGTCATACAATATCATTCAAACTCCAAGTCGTTTATCAATGATTTGCGATATTGAACTCAATAATTAAATTCCTTAAAATCTATTATCGCATGACATTGCTATGTCAGATTGAATCTTTTTGCGATATATTATATGTTTGCCGGTATGTTATATATTGTATTCTATCTACATAGGAAGCCAGACTGTCAAGCGCTCGCTGTGGACTGTTAGAAGAACAGACATCTATCTAATATATAAAATTCTCGTGTCACGGTGTTTGTTACCATACTCCTCCGAAACAGCTGGACCAATTTTGATGAAATTTTGTGTACTTACCTGGTGGGTCTGAGAATCGACCAACATCTGTTTTTCATACCCCTAAATGTAAAGGGTGTTCCACTCCGAATAAAAATATTTTCCCCATACATTTTGTATGGAACGAATTCTCCTATTTTGAAAGAACTGCAGCAATATTGTAAGGGGTTTAATATTGAACTGTGAACCGGGGGAGGGGGGAGGGGGGGAGGGGGGAGGGGGGTGAGGGGAGCGGGGAGGGGGGGGGGCGGGGGGAAGGGGGAAGGGGGCGGGGGGAGGTGGATTGAAATAAATTCGATATTGAGTTATAATTTTAAAAAGCTGGTACGGAGAATAATCAATCTTTCTCATTGTAACCGCCCTGCACGATCGGAAGAACAACTTTCGACGAAATGTGGATTTTCGTCCGCTGGCTGGTTAAACGCTCTTAACTTATCATCATTAAAATCAGTTTACTTGGAGTATAGTTTATATATATATAGTGTGGAGTGAAAAAACGGCGAGGGAGAAGTTAAATATTTAAAAGCATCAAATTACGTCATGGTGAAATTACAAGCATAGGGCAAAATTTCAGACACCAAAATTACGTATGGAAGAAATTGCGCAACTCAAATTTACTTTGAATTTATGCGTCATATTCAAAACTGTTACTGATTGTGTGTGAATAAATGTAGACAAAAAGGAACTCCAGTGAAAAATATTACAGCTTTAAAAAAATTGTTCATATAGTCCAATAAAAGCTGATTCTGAATATATTTTAAGTTTTATTAAATAATATTAAACGCAGAGTTTTTAAAAAGTCATTGAAACACACCGTCAAGTTGGTATTATTAAAATGTTTAATGGTAACGTCACCGCTTACCGTAATTTTCCAGTCATTATGTGAGAATGTATGACACAAGCCATCGTATTAAGAACATTTTGTGTTATTCATTTATTTACATACTGTTAATAGAGATTTGTTGTTTATTGAAACATTATTAAGGCCTAAATAATTCCGTTTCAAAAACTGAGGTATCTCTTATAAGTTTATCTCTATTTTTTTCAATTTATACTAGTTCCAGGCCCAATCCTTCGAACTCCGAATTTCAAAATGGCGGAAGTCAAACAGCTAATCTGACGCCATATCTCTCACATGTACACTCTCACGCAGAAAAAAGTAAAAGCCTATAGGTTTACAGCGCAGTACACTGAGAGACTTGTTTAGGCGGCCTGAAGTGGCGCGGGACTCGGTCGCTCCGAAGTGTGCGTGTGGGAAATGCTACTTCGGTTTCCGTAATATATTGGGTCGTGAAGCTAAAAAAATAATAATTTCTAACAATAATAATATTGAATAAAAAAAAATACTTTAAATTATTAAAATACTTTTGAAATAATAATATTGAAAAATATAATCTTATATTAATGATATAATAAATAAAATGACTGGTCAGTGGTGGAGTGGGCATAGCGCTTGGGTCCCACCCGAGCGTCGCGTGTTCGATTCCTCGGCTGGCTAAGTCTTCCATCACAACACAAGCAACATTTTCGGCTTTCTGTGGTGGTAGTAGGAGATTTTCAAACATTGTTGGGTTATTCGTAACCCGGAAATGTTAAAAAATATTTCGTGTTTTAACTTATCGAAAAGTATCATAGCTTCTTCCGTATAACTGTCATACAAAATGACAACACCTGCTGAAAATAAAAATAACTTTTGGTGAGTGATGACGTCACACGATTCACTAAACATGCCGTGGTTTTCGTGGATCTTGAAAAATCAAAACTTTGACAATTATTTCAACTATTAAAACTCTAAAATATGCAGTTATTTAAGTTAGAAGGATTCATAAAAAAAACAACAAAACAAAAATTGGACTGGAGTTCCTTATTGATTTAGTAGGTACCTTCCCAATGAAAAAATATTTTATTTTATTAAATAACTAGCTGACCCGACGAACTTCGCACCGCCTCAGAATCAATAGCTGTTGAATTAAATTCAGTTTTTTTGAAGCAGTTATCAATGCGCCACTGTCCGTGTTTTGTTTTTGTCAGTATCAGAGATGGCGTTGTGTACGGATTTATATTTTTGTGATTTTCTTACTTTTACAATTACTTACGGGAATTCGGGAGGCGGATACGGGTGCCGCCGCCCCGGGAACCATTTATTGAATAACCAACACCTCTGCCATAGATCACTTATGTCCGGGTCTTGGCAGTTGATGCGCCTGCCCACCTGCTGCTTGGCGGACCGGATCGAGAGAGACTGGTTGAGGGAGGCCGTTTGACTTTTCCAGCCAGACTCTCTCGACCCATTGCCTTGCACCACAGTTGGAGGAATGGATTCATACGTCCGTCACTCCCGGACACACTGACCCCCAGATTCCTACCCACCCCTCATACCTTTTTCCTTCCCAGAACTTTCTATCCTCCCCATTCCTTAAAAAGATCCTCCACACAGCATCCCCTAAGATGACATAGGTCCTGAGAGAAATTATTTTCCCCAGGGCCTCCTGTGTGGAGCTTATGTAAAAAAATGCGTTTCATTTCAGAGATTTATTATAATAATTGTATTTTTTCTTTAGAGGTGTGCAGACATACGTTCACCATTTGTCTCATTTTCGACTATTGACATTGAGTATGTAAGAAAGAAGGGCAGCATTATATGATTAAAAACAAATGCACAACAATCAACGCATTGACATTTGACGTTTTTGAATGTTTGGAATTCATGCACAGTTCAATATTATACCCCTCACAATATTGCTGCATTTCTTTCAAAATAGGAGAATTTGTTCCATACAAAATGTATGGGGAAAATAATTTTCTTTATAACTATTTATTTCGTTAACGTTTGTGATGTTTTAATAGTTATTATCCTATCCGGGGCGGAGACAAATCCAACAAATCAAAGATCATCAAAATCAGCCCAGCCGTTCTCGAGTTATAAATTAATAGTGTAACTAACCCGACTTTGTTTTATATATTAAGATTATTCTATAATATTTCTATTTTTGAAACTGATAATTCACGTTGGAATTCAATAATATTATATTATTATAAATCAAATAAAAATCTTATTTTTATTTTAATTTATTTGACCGTAACTGGTTTCAGCTTGTTAAAGCTATCTTCAGACTGGTACAAATAATTCTTATCCTACGGTTAATATACACAACATATAGGGGAGGGGAAGAGGGGTGATCTACAAGGATTTTAACTAATTATATTAATTACATTTGTTACTAAGTCGTTTTTGACTGTCATTTTTTTTTCTTTTTTTTTTATTCCCAAAGTAAACATGATTACCTTGGGTTTGTAGTTCACTTCAATATTGTTTGAAAGCCTTACAAGTAATGTGAATTATTAATGACCTAATATTCTTTTTTTTTATTCATATGAAGCGGATACTTTGTGATGTGACATTATTAATTTAAAATAAAACAATAACTTTGTAAACACCACTTTTATTTTTTATACTTTATGCCAACCGGGTTTCGCTACAACCGTAGCTTCATCAGGGCATCCCTTAGTAGAGTATAATACTGCCCTGATGAAGCTACGGTTATAGCGAAACCCGGTCGGCATAAAGTATAAAAAATAAAAGTGGTGTTTACAAAGTTATTGTTTTATTTTAAATTAATTTTATTATTTTTAATTCGTTATTATATTTATTTATTTTATTTTAAATACATAAACGGCTATACTGCCTTTTATAAATATACATATATAATAGAGTACAAAAGTTAAAAAAATAATATCATTACATAATAGTAGTTTTAAACTTAAAAATAACATACAATTATTTTGTGTATCACAACAAAAAATAACAAGAAATAAAAATGAGAAATATCATCATTTCATTTCAACATGTCCATATTGCGTATATAAAGTTACATAATGGAAAAAATAAAAAACTTAAAAACTGAAACCTAAAAATAACATACAATTATTTCGTGTATCACAACAAAAAATAACAAAAAAGAACAATGAGAAATAACATAATTTCATTTCAACATGTCCATATTGCGTATACTATAAAGTTACATTATGGAAAAATAATTTTTGAGTGCATATTTATATTGCGCTAATTTTAAGAAATAAATGTCGCCGATTTATGGTGATATATAATGAAACACGGTAATTAGACTTGAACAGAAGAATTTATTCTCACAAAGTAATACATGTAGGTACACTGAGCTACACATAACAGATCCTAGAAGGCGTTAGGTTTAACATTATTTTGTTATAATTGTTAGCATTGCCACTACTTGCGGCCATTTGCTAAACCCTACACCTGTAAAGGACACGCAATACACGGCCGACGACTAGCTCAGAGTCGGCGCAAGCAAGGTTCCTCCTAAAAACAGGGCGAGTGCCTGTGGTTCGCTTGGCAATTCCTCCCCCGCCTCCTTTCCTCACAATCCCCGGGTCTCCTTCCTCAATCAGAACACAGTTTTAGCACTTAAAGGGTTTATTCGTAAAAACAGAACAGGGTGGTACACGAAGCCAGCTTCGGCACGAAACACATGGTTAACTACACTGCTAGCCTAACGAGAATTTTCTCCTCTCTCTCTACACGTTTAGTGAAGTTAGAAGTAGTTCATAGCACACGGTGTGGGAGGTGAGTAGATTGGTACTCACATAACGGGAGATGCGGAGTCAGCCGTCTGGCTAGGTACTGGGCACAAAGCACAATTCAAATAATGCATCGTGAAGTTAGTTCACGGAGAGCGACTAGCGCGAATCACGGGGAACACAGTTGTTCTGCCGAAGGCCGGCGAAGGGATGGGTGCGGGGAGCCGCTCGGCGCTTGGCTACCGGCGCCGCGCGGTGTGGGGAGAGGGGGGCGGAGGGCCTGTGCAAGGGGTCAATTCGCTATTAGCTCGCACGGGAATCAATTCCGTAACGTAACATAATCTAACACCCTCTCGTAACCAAATAATCCAAATTTCATATAAACAAAAAACAATAAGATTTAAACTTCCGATATGCCCATTGAACTTAAAAATTTATAATGTTTATTTATACACAGACTTTTCGTCAATAAATCAGCTGGCATATTGGAGGTTGAAACGTAATCAATTTTCACTTTATTATCAAATACACATTCTCTAACAAAATGATGTCGTACATCAATATGTTTGGTACGTTTATGAAACAGTGGATTAACAGCCAATTTAATAGAGCTTTGACTATCACTATACAAACATACAGGTGTATTTTTATTGATAGAAATCATATCTGACAATAAACTCTTTAAGTAAATAGCCTCTTTGCAGGCCTCGGATAAAAGCCATGTACTCCGCTTCTGTACTTGACAAAGCAATTGTTCTTTGTTTTCTGGATTCAAAAGAAATGACACATCCTAACATTATGAAGCAGAAACCAGTATATGACTTTCTATCTAAAATACATGACGCCCAATCCGCGTCCACGAAACCATGTAAAGGATTATCATTTTTTTTTAAAACTAAACCATAGCTTTTAGTTTTCTGTAGGTATTTTAACAATCTTTTTAAATGTTTCCAATGAGTTTCATTATAACAGTTATTATACTGACTTAAATAACTTACACTATAAGCAATATCTGGTCTTGTCAATACAGATAGGTACATAAGGCTTCCTATCAGCTGTTGTTATGGATATTTTAAAATATCATCATTATTATTTAAATCTTTCTCCAACTTTAAATTAACTTCCATAGGGGTTTCTGAAGTATGACAATCTGACATATTGAACTTATTTAAAATATTGTTTACTAAATGTTCTTGGTCAACAGTAATACAATGTTTTTGAGCATTTACCCTCATTCCTAGACATTGTTTAATTTGACCTAGATCTTTTATCTTAAATTTATTGACAAGTTCAGTCTTTAACTGTTCATAATAGTTTTCTGAATTATAAAATACAAAGAAATCATCCACAAATAATGCAACAAATATTTTAACATCATTATAACTTTTTATAAACAGACAAGGTTCATATTTGGATTTTTTGTAACCTAAATTCAATAAACATTCATTTTACACAGGCAAATTATAGTATAAGGATAGAATATCTTAAATATAAACGCACTTCACCATTACTTTAATATATATTATTATTTTTAATTGTAAAACTAACGTTTTTAAGACAAGATTTTTTATGCAGATCATCTCTAGCAATAATTAATTTTTGTGACTCTGGATCAAACAATCGATAGCCTTTGGTGTTTTCCGAATAGCCAACTAGGAACATTTTAGTTGCCTTTTTGTCATATTTTTTACGCTTTTCTTTCGGAATATCGACCATCACTCGACTGCCAAAGATTCGTAAATGGGAAACATTTGGTTTTTATCTGTCCACATTTCATAAGGCGTAGTACCACGGCTTAGTCCCGCCGTTAGTGATCTATTTATAAGATACACCGCCGTATTTACAGCCTCTGCCCAAAACTTCTTTTCGAACTGTGCATCAAATAAAAGACACCGTGCTTTCTCCACAATTGACCTATTGTATCTTTCGGATAGCCCATTTTGTTCTGGAGTATATGCGTTTGTTTTCTGATGCACTATACCACACTGCTTCGTGTAATTTTTCATTTCCGCTGAGCAGAACTCGCCACCATTATCAGATCTTAATATTTTTATTTTCTTTGATTGCTGATTTTCAACAAAATTTTTAAATTCCTTGAAGTATTTGAATGTTTGATGTTTTGACTGTAGAAAGTATACAAAACACATTCTGCTATAGTCATCCACAAATATTAAAAAGTATCTGGCCATTCCAAGTGAATTATTCTCCATTGGCCTACATAGATCACTATGAACCAATTCCAGCGTTTCCTGACTCTTGCTAGTACTCAGAGGAAAAGGCAGCCTCGCCTGCTTGCCCTCACAGCATATAGTACAGCTGGATTTATCAATTTCACAATTTTTTTGTTGAAATGTCACACCTTCAACTGCTCCGTTCTTCATCGCATTCAGAGTTTTACAATTAATGTGTCCCAACCTTCGGTGCCATATTTCACTTGTCACATTTGTTGCTGTACACGCAAACAAATGTTCTGACTTAATATTTAATCTATATACACCATTTATTAAATTTGCAACACCTACCAGTACATTCTGTCGATTGCGTATTTTGCAAACTGTTGCTTCAAAGTTAACTTTGTTCCCACTTTGAATGAGCTGACTTACTGATAACAAATTTGTTGAAAGATTCGGCACACATAAAACATTTTTGACAGGGATATCAAACTCCGAATTGTTAACTACTGTCGTAATCATCGTGTTTCCTGAGCATATAACCGGTATTTTCTCGTGATTTGCAATAACTATTTCTTTCACTTTGTGATTAAACGATACATCTTGTAAACAACGTTTATCAACAATCATATGTGAACTTGCAGCAGAATCCACATACCAATGTGAATTATTGAATGTTCCATTCAAAAATATTGCACTAAATGCATTGGTTTCACTTTTTTTTCTGTGTATTATTCGGGCACTTATTCATATAATGACCGAGTTGTTGACACTTGTAACAGCGGATTGTTTTGACAGAACTCGAAGATGGCGGTGGCGTCGACGTTTTCCATTTTGCAGGGCTACCAATGCTGCCATTTCTCTTGCTGTGTCGGTGCTGCCAACCTTTTGACAAAAATGCACTATTTGTTCCAGAGCTGCCAACTTCGGAACTCATGTCCAGCAATTTAGATTTTATGACATCCGTGCTGATAATCATACCACTATGCTCGATCGCCATTACTAAAGGAGCAAATTTATCCGTTAGCCCAGCGAACAAAAGAGATCCAATCCACTCGTCCGTTAACTGGAAACCGGTACTTTTAAGTTTCTGCGCAGTATCAACCATCTGAGTTACATAGGCACCCATTGATTCTGAGTTTTCCAGTCGAATAGATATTAGCTGACGGAGTAAACTGATGCGACGTGTGAAGCCAGAGTCGTCATATAAGGCCTTCAAACGTTTCCATACACCTTGTACTGTTTGCTCGTTTTTGATGTGAACATAAATAGAGGAGTCAATCGTCATAATAAGTTTAGCTTTTGCCTTTTTATCATCCAAACTCGTACAATCAGATGATTCTGGCTTGTGAATATCGACACCATCCAACATCAAAAAATGTTCAGCAGCATATTGCCATTCATTAAAATTCTCGCGGCCCTTCAATCTTGGTATATTCACTATGTAACTTCCCACCATATTGAATAATAACACTCCGTGACCGTGAACGCGGTAACAGATTGTCAATCCCAAAAACAGTTATTATTGCAGCGATTTCCTCTGTTTTTCTGGAGTATATGATACACTGTTCACAGACTGTCCACTTAAAAGTAATTTTACGTGAGAAAACTTTACTTTAACGCGAATTATAGCTACTGGGCCATAACCTAATGAAACACGGTAATTAGACTTAAACAGAAGAATTTATTCTCGCAAAGTAAAACATGTAGGTACACTGAGCTACACATAACAGATCCTAGATGGCGTTAGGTTTAACATTATTTTGTTATAATCTAACAATTACCAGAGAAAACTAGAAATATGTCATTTTAAAATCAGATTTTAGACGTATTGACACTTTTCCACCAAAAATTATTGATGGATTTCGAAAGATTGTTCTTTTATCTAGCATTCGCATGTCTTAAATATTGAGAAAATTATTTTTAGTATATTTTATTTTTAGTATAATTTGGTTATATATACCATAGGTCGTTGGCAGATTTGTTTAATTTTCAAAAAAGATTTTGTATTATACCACACCCATTTCAAATTATACAATCATGTAGTAAAATAAATTAATACATTATCTAGCAGATGCTGAAATGATGTAGAAATGAGATCCCTGAGGGGTACGTGTGGTAAAACCGTGTATGATCGTGTGAGAAATGTGGAGATCCACAAAGAATGCAAGGCTGGTATAAGTGTAATGAATATGATTTAGAAAGAGATGCGAATGGTTTGGGCATGCAGAGCGAATGAAAGAAGAAAGGAGTGTAAAGGAGAATATATGACGTAAATGTGAATGATAGAAGAAGCTGGAGACGCCCGAGGAAGACATAGCACAATTAAGTGATTGAGTTGGGCTATGTCAAGAGACGGAACTATAGAAGACTATGTATGAATGTAAATGATGCAAAGAGCGTGTTCCGAGATCGAGTAGTTTGGCGGTTCGTCCTCTCCGCCTAACCTTACGGCGAAATGATGTTGTGGTTAGTTAGTTAATTAGATACTTTTAGCGCCAAACTTACAATAATAATATCCCGTGATTTTTCACAAGTCTGCGCTAATATGTTATAATTGCCCAGTAATATGAATTATTCAATGATAACAGACTCGAATTATGATAATAATCACCATAGATCCTTCACACAGATAAAAACAATAATATCGTCTTTATACAGACCGCAGGTAAAGTGCGCAAACTTCGGTGGGGATTCTACGTGACGATAGATGTAAAAAAGATAAAATAACTTTTTACAAATTTCAACTTTTTATTTCCCAAATTTTTTTCCATAGAATAATATAATTTTTTTACCCGATAAAACTACCAAAACGTTAGAATTTCGAAATAAAATATTTTATCTCTTTTACTTGTACTGTCACGTAGAAACACTTCCCTAAGTTTGTGCACTTCACCCCCGGACACCCGTATATAAAAATGGATATTTCTTAATTTGTCCTGTATGTGATCCTATTATCCTAGTTCCATTTATCCAATAAATAAGAAGTGGCACGGGACTAGGTCGCTCCGAAGTGTGCGTGTGAGAGATACGGCGTCGGATCAGCTATTCGACTCCCGCCATTTTGAGATTTGGAGTTCGAAGGATTGGCCCTGGAACTAGCATTACTATTTTTTGTTCAGTAGTTTTTTAATATTTAAAAAAAACATAGAAAACTAATAAGAGATACCACTATTTTTGAAACTGAATTATTAAGGCTTAAAAAATGTTTCAAAAAACACAACAACTAAATCTCTATAAACATTAGATATGTAGATAAACGAATAACACGAAATGTTTTTAATATAGCATGCACCTCAAATGTAAAGCTTCACTCGGTACATGATAAATCTGCAACTATTTATTTCATTTATCGTTATTTTCTGAACACAAACTGGTTTAAATTTTATCTGTATGGGGTGAATTAAACTTTACTCAGAACATGAACAATGTTTTTCTTTGATTCTGGCAGCATATACATAGTCTGTGACTAGAATTTTATCACTGCACTTCGAATAAGATCATGTTTTTCTTCTAAGTATGTCAGCACATGAATTCCAAACAGAAATTTTAAATTTTAAACAAAGTGATATGTTATTCATTATATAGAAATTTTAAATTCTGATTACAAAAGTGGTTTAAACTAAATATGTATGTGGCAATTAAAATTACACTCAAAACATAAAAATGGTTTTTCTTTGATTCTGTCGGCACATACATAGAGTCTGCAGCTAGAATTTTATAACTGCACTTCGAATAAGATAATGTTTTCCTTTAAAATATGTCAGTAAATAAATCCACAACGGGAATTTTACATTCTAAGTACAAAACTGGTTTTAAATTGAGCATAAATCTGCTAGCGAGTCCCCAGTTTTAATTAGTATCACTCTCATAATGTGCGTATGGTTTTCCTGCAAAATACGAATTTTGAAAAATGGTTTCAAAACAAAATGTTTAACTCCACTCGAAATATTAGAAAGACTTTTTTCGAAATGCTTCACTAGATAAATGCGCTACTGGGATTTTAATAGAAAATGAAACTGCTTTTTACCTAAGAGTCAATCTGCTTGCGAGTCCTCAGCTCTATTTGATTCACAGAACACGAAAATGGTTTTTATACTATTTTTTGTAATTTGAATACATGGATTGTGTGATGATCCATCGAAACACATCGATCCATGAAATGAAATAATTTTTTTTTTTACAATATATTATTCTTATTTAAATTTTCGGAGGTGGATATGGGTACAACCGCCCGGGAACCAATAATTGGATTACCAACATCTCTGCCATAGGTCACCCCAAGTGATTCGCTAAGTTTGGTGACTAAGCAGGGATTCCCGGATTCATTGGGTGAGGTTTGTCCGGATCTTGGCGGCATATGCGTCTGCCCACCAACTGCGTGGGAGGCCGGATCGGGAGAGACTGATTGAGGAAGACCCGTAGACCTCTCCAGCAGGAGTCTCAGATTATCGCCTTACCCGCAGAGTGAGGGATTGATTCATACGTCCGTCACTCCTGGAAACACCCCTCATACCTTTTTTCCTACTACTTTCTCTCCTTTTCCCCTCCAAAATAACTCTCCACACAGCATCTTCAAAGATGACATAGGCCCTGAGGGGAATTATTTTCCACGTTTTTCCATTTTCTATATGTGGAACTGGTGTAGAAAAAAACAAAATTGGGGGCCGGGCCGGGCGGCCCCCTTCCCCCTAAAAATCCATAATTCATAGGAAAACCACAAGCGTAATATGAAAATAATATTAATCAAAGCTGGCGACTCGCAAACAGATTAACTCTTAATTAACCAGTTTTGAGATCAGAATGTAAAATTCCAGTTGTGGATCTATCTGCTGACACATTTTGAAGGAAAACATTCTCTTATTCGAAGTGCAATTACAAAATTCTAGTGGCAGACTATGTATGTGCTGTCAGAATAAATAAAATGCATTTTCATCTGAGTGTTGTTTTAATTTGCCGCATACAGATGTAAGTTAAACCAGTTTTGTATTTAGAATATTAAATTCCTGTTTTGGATTCATCTGCTGACACATTTCAAAGGAAGTTTTTAGTTTTTTTTTTATTTTTTTTTTTTATTTTTTTTTTTTATATTTTTTTTTTATTTACAAAAAGATAAATTATTATAATATATTTTTTACTATAATTAATTGCATAATACATGTATTTGATGTACCTCCATAAATAAGCAGGGCTTGGGTGTATGGGGGGTGTTATTATATTGGTTCAATTTTTTTTTTTTATTCAGTTCAAATTTTCCGTATAATTTTTAAGCTGAGTTTTAAATTTTTTTATGTTATTGTTCATGTTTCTGATTTTTTCAGGTAGTGAATTAAAAAATTTAACTCCGAGATATTTATGATTTAACTGTCCAATTGTTTTTTTACATTTTGGAATAGGAAGTATTGATGTTTGTCTAAGATTTCTGTTATTTTTGAAGGGTGCAACTTTATTTTGAATATTATTTTTGTAAATTTGTAATGTTGCGTGATAAAAGTATAACTTTTAAAATTGTTTTTATTATTATTTTTTGTGATGTGTAAATTGTTTGTGTTTGATTTGTGTATGTACCGCCCCATCCTATAATGCCGTATTGTATAATTGATTGACTGAAAACGAAGTACGTGGTTCTAAGTAATTTTTCATTTAAAATATCTCTTAAGCATCTAAATATATATGTTAGTTTCCTTATTCTGTTGTTCAGAATATTTATATGTGGGGACCATTTTAAACGCTGGTCTATTATTATGCCCAGGTACTTAATATCCGTCTTGCTTTCTATGTTTGTACATTGCATTTGTGGTTTTCTGTATTTGTCATAGAGTGGACTATTATGTTTAATTCTTTAGGTGTTTCTTGTTTTTTAATGGAAAATGGTAAATAATAGGTTTTTTTTAATAGGTTTTTCATATATGGAATATATCATTGACAAATATAATAAATAGCAGTGGTCCTAAAACTGTACCTTGGGGTATTAAAAAGTCGCTTTATTTTGAATCGCTAACTTGATTGAGTAATTTTACTTGTTGAGGTCTTTTATGTAAATATCTAGTTATCCATGCTAAGACTTTTCCATTAATTCCTATCGATTTTAATTTATTTTTATGTGATATGCTGTCGAAAGCTTTTTTCAGGTCTATAAATATTCCGATACATTTTTTATCGGAATCTAGGGCCGTATATAAATAGTTTGTTATTTTTGCTATCACTTCATGAGTACTTGTATTTTTTTGAAGCCGAATTGGTTATCATTAATTATTTTATTTTCTTCTAAGAATTTCCAAATTTGTTTTTTTACAATTTTCTCATATATTTTTGATATGTTTGATAGGAGGGAAATCGGGCGGTAATTTTGTTGATCTTTACGACAGTCTGTTTTATAAATGGGAGTTATAATTGCTCTTTTATAATCATTGGGAAATTCGCCACTTGCTAGACTTAGGTTTATTATATGTGTAATGGGGAGAACTAAGTATGTTTTCATCGCTTTTATTGTCTTGGCATCTATGTTATCAAAGCCGGGGGCGGAACCTCCTTTTAGTTCCGAGATAGTTTTGTCAATATCGGCTTCTGTCACTGGGTGAAAAGTACATATTTATTTGACATTGTGTTATTTGTTGTGGATTTGATATATTGGTTGTATTTATGGATTTTGCTAGGTTTTTTCCAACGTTATTAAAGTAGTTATTTAAAATATTACAACATTTTTTTGTGTCATTCTGTACGTTATATATTAATTTCCCATCTGATATTTCTGATATGTGCTTATATATTTTTTTATTTATTTATTATTCCATTTATTGTTGACCATATTTTATTATTATTGTCTTTAGCTTCTGAAATAATTTTTGAGTAATAGTCATTTTTCGTTTTTTCTAATTAGAGTAGTTAATATATTTTTATACTTTTTATAATAAAGTACAATTTTATTGTTAACTAGTAGCCTTTGTGTTATTTAAAAAGTTTATTTTTTTTTCTAATGGCTTTTATTAATCCTAGAGTAATCCAGAGTTTAATTTTCCTTGTTTTTGAATTGGGGACGATCTGTGTTGTTTTTGTTGTTTCTAAAACGTGTTTAGTTAAAGTGTTTTCAAACAGTAAGGCACTTTGGTTGGCGCATTTATTTTTTAAAACTTCTTCCCATTTTTCATAAATAAATGATTTTTCTATTAATTTGCAGTCTACTTGGGAATATGGAAGATTTAATTTGGGACTCGTGTTTAGTTTTTTATTTGTCTCATGTAATATAAGACAAGCGTAGTGGTCAGTAATATTGGTTTTCCAAACAGTAGATTTAATATTTTTTATTTCATTTAAATGTATATTACACCAGATATGATCTATACATGATGGCGTTTGGTTTTTAATTTCTCGAGTGTAACTATTAATACAAGATTTATAATTGAGGTGCGTCATCAGGTTAATTTAATTATTTTTTTCTATTGAGTTATGGTTTGTAGAAATGTTTATATTGAAATAACCACACACAAAAGTAAGTATTTTCGATAATTTGCTTAGATATTCACCTAGTTCATTTATAAAGTTAGTTATGTTTGATTTGTGTGTTTTGTACGCTGTTATAATTTATTTTTTTATTTTTTATCTATTTTTAGACAATTTACGTGTTGTATATAAATTTCTTCAATGTTAGTAATTTCACACTCGTCGTGAACAAATATAATTATACCACTATTTTTGTTAATTGGTGTTGTTGTTGCCATGCCTTTGTAGTTGGGTAGCGCATCAATGTGTTGATCGTTATCACAGTGCGCTTCTGTTAACACTATGCATACGGGAGATAAAAACAGATCATTAATATTTATCAAAAATTCATCGACGTTTTTGCGATGCTTCGAATGTTCATATGTAATAGCAAAAAGGGGGAACTGTTCGTAATGCACCATTTATTGACTTCTGTAATATTTTGACATATTTCTTGATTTATTTTATATTTTTCGTCAATTTGTTTTACTATGAAATCGGTCATTTTGAATTATAATTAATTTTTTCTTTAGCAAAGTTAAGCATTTTCATTCTGTGTTTGCATTTTTTACTATTTGATTTGTGGTCTGTTGGAGTCGTAGTTTTAAATTTTAAATTAAGTTCTGTGCAATTAATGCATTTTGGTATTTCGTTCTTATTGTTGCAGTTTTTTAAGTTATGTTCATCCGCACAATGAAGGCATATTGGTTTGTTCGGTGGTTGGAGGCAACGCATTGCTGTGTGACCATATTTTTGGCAGTGGTAACACTGCATTAGGGGGTTACAATCCTCTACTTTAATTTGATAAAAACTAAGGTTTACGCTTTTTTTCATAATTAGAAGGTTTCTGAGATCTCCACTGGTTTCCAAGATTATATTTTTTTGTTGATATTTTTTAATTGGTATGATTCCTTTATATTTTATTTTGTTTGGGTCCATTTCGTATATTATTTTTATATCTTCATTTTGCAGTATTAGATCTGATATAAATTCTTTTTGTGTATATTTTTCGTCGATTCCTTTAAATATCATGCACGGTCTTTTTTATCAATGTTTTCAACGTGTATTCCTTCAAGTTTTAACTTTGTAATTTCATTCTTGATTTTAGCCATATCATCCGCTTTTTGTAAATTTATTATCAATTCATTTTTTGATATCTTCCTGATGCTACTTACTCCGATTCCTAGTTTAGATATTTTGACGTTCTTCGTGATAGTTTCTTTTATGTCTTCGTTATCATTTTTAGTTTTAATTATAATGGGGTATACTGGAATATTGGGTGTTGTGTTTTTTCCACTGGTGGTGCTAGTGCTAGCGTAACTTCTCATAGTAACATTGTTTTCCAGATTTTGATATTTTTCTAAGTTACTGATATATTTTCTATCACTGTTGATAATGTTTTCTTGTAGTTCAATTATCTTGTCTTGTAATGACAGACTCTCTTTGCTAATAGCATCTTCCAACCTCGTTATAATGAGTTCAATCGTATTTTTTCTTTTCTGGTCCTTGACAGTCTGAATTTTCGAAACCTCACTCCTTTGCTCATTTAGATAGCTCGCTACCGTCATTTTTGGGTCTTCAATTTGGGTTCAAAAATGCCCCCCACTCTATTTAAAATTTTTAATATTGTCTCTTGTTACAGTAACAGCCATAACAACTGTTTTTCAATGGCTTCAAACTTCAAATTCAAATTCAAATGGTTTCAAATTCAAATATCACTTGTCATGTTAATTTCAAGATTTTGTTTTTAAATTCACTCTTATAGTATATCTGTTCTCACTGTGATTATTTATTAATTGGAAAACGATACACTTTTTTAATGTGATACACTTAGTTTTGTGTGAAAAACACAATCTGTATATCGATTTTTGAAACTTTTTGTAGGACAAAAATATTTGGTTACTTATGAAAAACTCCTTAGATACTCCATCCAATTAGTTGAATGTATGTGCTGCCAGAATAAAAAAATACCATTTTCATGTTCTAGTATAGTTTTAAATCACTGATTAGAGATTTAACTTAATCCAGTTTTGTGTTCAGAATATAACGATAGATTAAAATAACTTGTTGCAGATTTATCGTGTACAAGTGAAGCTTTACATTTGAGTTGCTACAAAATGCTACGAAGTTCTGATAAATTGACTGTTCCGAGTGTAACTTTTATTTGGGGGACGCAGAATCAATCTCAAGCTAAAATCTGCCTTGTTCCCTCAACTCAGTGTGAAAATTCGAAATGCGAAATATGGATACATGGATACCATTCTCCTTTTCCTTACCCTTGCTCACTCCTTCCTTTCCTCAAAACGACTTTCCACACAGCATCTTCAAAGATGACAAAGGCCCTGAGGATTTTTTTTTTTTCTAAGAGAATTTTTTTTCCTCAGGACCTCCTATGTGGAGTAAGTGCAAAAAAATAAACATGATTTTTATTGGAAGAGTACTTGTCACGTGTGATTATAAAAATCGACATAAAATGATTTTGTAAAAAAAGAAATCCGTGTGTGCCCCCCTCCCCCCCAGCGCTTGAAAATCTGTGGTCGAAACACCCGATTAAGCGGGCGGTAAAATTTTCCTCAGCCCCGGGAAGCTGAGACCCACGCTACGCCACTGGGTAGATCGCACAGGGTTTCGTCAGTGAATGGCAGATCTTTGGTCTAATCAAATTGACCACCCCTGGTCTATATGAACATATTTTTTAAAGCCATAATCTATTTCAGTGGAGTTCCTTTTTGCGAAGAAACGTTGGTGATTAGTTGTACGAAGCCCGCGAAGGTTTGTATACAAAACGGTGATCTCTGGCGTTATGACATTTGTATAAATATTTTACAAGAGTTTAGCGGCAGGAAGGGAAGGCGGGAGGAGGAGAGGAATCTGGGAGGGGGTGAAGGAATCTAAGGACAGAGGGAGGAAGTAGGGAAGATGAAAGTGTAACGTGGGGGGGGGAGGGGGGTGGGAATGAAGACGCATGGGAAAGGACACGCAGGTGAAGGTTTGCGGAGAGGTGGGAGGGGCAGAGAGGGAGGGGCAGAGAGGGAAGAATTGAAAAAGATAGTCGTAGGGGAGAGCAAAGGGTAAATTTGTAAAATCTTTGCTTCTCACATGGACAGCTGTAAGTGGTCTGAAAAAGACGGAAAAAGTGAATCCAAAAGCATTTCAATAAACAGACTTAAAACACAACCACTGTTTTTATTTAAGTGGCATTGCAACGCATGCCGGGCACTCGCTAGTTGATAAATAAATATAGATTCAAGAAAATTTGCTTGTTCCAATTCCAAAAGCTAGTAAAAATACCAATACCTTTGTAGATCTCACGTTGCGCCAAGATTTCATTTATCTGTGGATTGAGCCACTCCCTCATTGCAAAAACTCTGGTGAAGGCTGTATAGGTATTATGCCTGCAGGTGAAATTATCCTGTGGCCCTATACTGAGGATACCTCTAAGCCACCACCGCACTTCTTCTCCTTGTTGTTGGGGGAACACTAAGCCAGCTCCACTGTCGCCATTGCATCCTGATGAGCCTAGAATGTTAAATAACTTACCGTGTGATTATTAAAATCGTTTTTTATTTATTTTTGTAATTTTTTATTTTAATTTTCACAATATGTTGTACATGATACAATGATAATTTAACATCTTAGTATTATTTACTACTCTTCCATTAGAAGCGTTTGCTTGTGTACATAAATGTAGTTATTAATTAGTACTTGTTTATTTACGTAACAGGTTTTTGATAATAATGCAAATATTTTTGAACATAATATAGGTATCAAACTCTGGCATATTCCCATTTCTATTTTGATAAATTACTTCTTATTGGAGTTAGGGCCCTCCAAAAAACCTTTAAATTGCCTAGTTTGAACGCCATTAACAGTATGTATTTATGTATTCTAAAAAACTGAGCGTAGGGTGCAATTGCCCCTTACGCTCAGTTTTCGGAAAAGGGTTGAGGGGGGTTATAGTGACAATGATAGTGACAGTGACGACAACAGTTTTGTAAAATACCTATTATTCAAATTTCTTGATTGCCGGAATTCTTTTCAACCAGAGACTTTTTTGAAGAGTTCCCATGAGCACTCAGACCATGGGCCCCATTTCACCTCAATCTTTTGAGATGTGATGAGTGATGTGAGTAAATTATAACACATCTGTTTAAATCATTGGTAAAACAAAATATTCGATTATAGAAACAATCCAAAACTTAGTTTACCCGACTTGGGATAAGGTTTTATGCAGCTAAAAATTTTCGTGCAATTGTAAAAATGACTACATTTTCATAAGCAGATCGGATCTTCGAAGACTAGTTACTGACAGGACAACGCAAGTTGCAGATTCATTAATTCACAAATCACTTAAAAGGGAGACAGTCACACCCCCTTTATGCTCCACGCAACTTGGTTTGCACCCCAATCCCTCATGGGCAGGTTTGTTGTTTTAAAATGAATTAAAAGGTCTGTGGTCATCTGTAATTCTTATGTCCCGCAAAATTATACTTGAACCTTGATTGATCATTAACTTATTGAACGATTAAAAATACTTTTTAACCCACCATTAGTGTATCCAGCGCAGATCTTATCAGCCGTGATATATCTCTGGGATTTGTATTTCACGTACTCGTTGATGCATTTCCTCTGGTCGATAAAAGGGACGTTCAGCACACGTAGTTCCTTGGAGGTTTTCTGCTCTTCCGTCACTCCCCAGCCCGCAAACTTAGGCAAACAAATAAAGTCATTATTGGTAATTTTTGGAACGAAGTGTCCATAGTTATTACGAATAATTTTTAGAAAAAAACTTTAGATTCGCCTTAATCACTATAAAAGGAAACTTTTTTCATCACGGGCGGCGGAAAATGAAGCACTTTAATTTTCAATTACGTAAAATTAAATTTCACTTCGCGAACCGATACGGCGACAATCCGGCGGCCATTCCGTCACAGTTTATTATGTTGGTATCCCTGATACAAACAAGAGCTAGATACGACTGTAGCCGACTTCGTGGGATACATGATAAGGCGCGTAATTATGAAAAACAGAATTTATAATATAATGTAAACGAACCTCTAATCAGAATCACTTCAGAGTCTAGCTGAGGCATTGGAATGGAGACAAACCATTCAAATTCTGGGAAGGTTTTTAAAATAAAGATAATGTACACAAACCCGCTACACAAAGCCTGCTTTGCCAGACAAACCATTCAAAACCTGTGATGTTTTTTTTTTTTAATAAAGATAATATACACAAGCCCGCTACACAAACCCTGCTTTGCCAAACAAACCATTCAAAACCTGGGATGTTTTTTTTAAATTATGATGACATGCAGCTTTCGTAGTTTAACCTCAAAGTTTCGTATTATCCGTGAAGTGGACTAAATGCATTGTCTGTTGTGTTTTCATAATTGCGCGCCTTTTCATGTATCGCACGAAGTCGGCTACAGTCGTATTTAACTCTTCGCTAATATTTTCAGGGATACCAACATGACAGTGACGGAATGGCCGCCGGATTGTCGCCGTATCGGTTCGCGAAGTGAAATTTAATTTTACGCAATTGAAAATTAAAATGCATCATTTTCCGCCACCCGTGACGCAAAAAGTTTCCTTTTATGGTGATTGAGGCGAATCTAAAGTTTTTTTAAATTATTCCTAATAACCATGGACACTTCGATCCAAAATTTACCTAATTAAGCATAAATAAGAGTTATTTTGACTTTTAACGAGTCTTTATTATGCCACGTAGTTGTAGCATGTTATCATTTCGGGATCCATATAATATAAATGACATTACTTTGAGATGTGGATGATGGTGATGGAGTCGAATATGAAATTATAAATTTATTCCTACTGAAAACATAAACTATAATATTGTCTAACGAAAAATCTTATGTTTAAAAAGCTGTCCGACAGAAGATTTGTATTATGTGATGCTCATTTTCTTTTAAAACCATTAGATAATTAAATTTCATGTTCCTAATAGAGTCACGCGACCTAAACATATATTGTTTGATATAACATATCTTACTCACTGACACAATAATGTTAATACCTATACGCCTATAAACTCTCTTGTACCACCTAGGCACACCTTAGGTAACCAAGATGTAGAAACATAAGATATTTTTAATAGACCTGGGAGAACTCAGGGCATCCTACTAAAAAAATTATAAATTTCGAGTGTTTATGTGAAAGCTGTCAATTATAGATAATAAGAAGTTGCAAAATTATGAAAACATAATATATTTTTTTTAAATATAAAAACATATATAAAAAAAACTTCTAAATGACGTATAATGCTTATTTTATTCTTCAATAATTGTTGTAGATTCACTTTTGGCATCAATTTTACTTTGTTTGAACACTACTTTGGGCTCGTGTATTAAATCTCGGGTTCACTGCAGTTAGGTATTTTTGATACTTTTGATAAATATTGCATTGTAAATAAATTTGGCGGCCGCTAGACAACTGTACTATCCACCGTCTATTTGGAGTAGACGCGGGTACGATAGATTCGATTTTGATAAACTAGTAATTTTGATAAAACAGTAATACAAATATTCTTTTCTTCAAACTCTGCAAGTACACTTTGTGGCGTCATTTTTTATTAAATGGAAACAACTTACTTTGCAAAAACACCACTATGTAATTAATATTATCAATGAAATTTCAAAAAAAAATCTTCTACCAAAAAATAGATCCAAGTTCAGTGCGCATCCAAACTCCCTTATCCCGATTTTGGACCAAATCAGTAGAGAATTCGAGAAATTCAAGATGAATGCCGAAATTATGCAATTTGAAATTAGATTCGAATTTAGTGCTCCTTCAAACTCCTCAATAGCAATTGACATAAGATTCGAGTTCACCCCACCTCTAAACTCCCTTGTAGAACTTGACACAAACTTTTTTTTTCCTTTAATATATTTTTTTTGTTATTTGTTTTTGAGGTGTTATGCCATGTTGCACTACCTCCTTCTTTAGCAACGTATCGGACAGCAATGCAGTGTCCATTATCACGGCAGATCCGAACGTTGGCTAAAACAAAAAATGTAGTATGTACGGATTTTGTCAAGGTTTTCGATCGAGTTGATCATGATATTTTACCACTTAAACTGTTTAAACTTGGTTTCGATCAACAAACATTTATATTCTTCGCTTCTTATTTAAAATCCAGAAGTCATTATGTAATAATAAATAGACACGAATCTAAACGATTCCCGGCGTTATCAGGTATTCCCCAAGGGTCAAACCTTGGTCCTCTGTTGTTTCCTATACTGCTAGACGACATCCAGGTATGTGTAAAATATTGCAAATGTCTTCTATTTGCGGATGACCTCAAACTTTTGATGGAAATAATCTGTTACCAGGACTGCTTCAAATGCAATCTTACCATGATGCTATAGCAGAATGGTCAGAAAAAAACAAATTAGAATTCAATTTTGAAAAAATGTGTAACAATGACATAAACCCGCTCCCAGAAGTCCGTAATTTTTGAGCACACCATTAAAGGGAAAACATTATGGCGAAACAATATCTTTAAAGATCTCGGTATCATCTTTGTTAAAAAACTGACATTCTCGGATCACATATAACGATTCACTCTACCATGCTACAAAATTCTGGGTTTTATCATCAAAATATTATCCAGATGCGATAATATCCATTTTCGATGGCGTCATAAGAAGTAAGCTATAAAAGTTTATTAGTTTAAAAGGATCTGTATCATGTTTACTTTAAAACGAAAATATTTTAAAAAAATATATCTGTAATTGGCGCTAAATTGCTTTCAGCGAAGGTATTTTCGAGTAATGTTGCAGTATGTATTTCATATGGAATTAATAAGTAGTTCAATTTAAATTATCTTCATTGAATACAATTAGTTGGAATTATTGAGTTCTGAAAAATTGCCACTAAAACCATTGCATAAAATTGAAATTTTTTGGTTTAATTAACAATCGTGTATATGACGTGAATATGAATGAAGAGATCGGCGATGCTCGAGAGAGACATAGCACGATTTTTTTTTGTTTAATTATTTCCAACAAAAACATAGTTTACATAGATATATAATTAAGACAATTTATTGGTAGTCCCGCGAAGCCGACACAAGGCTGCTTGTCTGCAGGTTCTACATCAATATACACTCGTTAATATTAGAAGTAAAAAAAAAATAATAAGTATAATATCAAAAATGTAAAGGAAATTGGAGACCACAGTAAAAAGATTTAATATTAAAAATATTTAAAAAAACTTTATTAAAAAAAATTACATTCAACCATATGAACCTAATATTTTTGAGTATGGCGTGCATCAAGTGTGTGATAGGTCCAAGATGTTTGGCGGTACTTTCTCTCCTCTCACCCCTGTCATATGTTTCACACAGTATTATTTTGTAATCAATTGGAATTTACCTTGGCTTTGATTTCGGAGCTTGGTGAGAGCTGGTAGTTATCGAATCTTTGGTTCACTAAGTCGCAACAAATGGCGCTGACGGTGTTCGAGAATTCGAAGGGAGTCTTCAGAACTAGAAGTGCCACGTCATTCTGATGGTGATGCAAATCTCCCGTGTACCATTGATGCAGGCGAATTTCAGTGACCTGAGACATAGAAACAAATACGCAATATGATCTCCATATATGTAATTATAATACTCATATCATACACTTATTCGAAGCAAAACTCCTTCATATATCGTGCATTCAACACTTTCAACACACACTAGACACATTATGCCATTTTTAACTCTGCACCATATTTCTTTAAATTACACAGACGCTCTCTCGATACTTTACAATAAAAATAACTATAGATACCCCCTAATACAACTATACAACCACCACCCTATAAATTTCCTTTTTTTTCTCTCTTTTAATTTTTTGTTGCGCATATTTCTATTACTATACCTCAACTAAACCGATTTCCCCCCATACCCCACACCCTCTCCCTCATCACACCTCTCTCTCTCTGGTTTCAATCCTGGGATTGGTTTGCAGCAATTTCCTTTAGTCTCCTCTTCCATTCTTCCCTGTCTTGTGCGGCTCTTTTGAGGTCTGCATATGATAAGCAGCGCACGTCCACCAGCAGGTCCTCCAGGTACTCTCGGCGTGGGCGTCCCCTAGAATTTGTCCCCTCGGTCATACCCTCCATTATGGAATGCAAGAGGCCTTCTTGTCGTAATACATGGCCGATCCATCTTGCACGCCTTTCGGACAAGGTCCTGAGCAGGTGCCTTCCTCCTTCGATTCTTTGGAGAACCTCCTCATTTGTAATGTGGTCTCTCCAGGAAATTCCTAATAGTCTTCTATAGGACCACATCTCAAAAGCCTCTAGTCTCCGTTTATCTCTTTTGGATAGGCACCATGTTTCGCAGCCGTACATCAATATACTCCATACATAAACAACTTGATTCTTCATATGTTATTTTTCATCAGTATCTCTGGAATCACTACAATTGTATACAATACCTATGTGGAAACCTGTAAATGGTTGAATTATTGGGACTCAATTACTATTACGCTCAGTTATTAATGTAAACTGTCTCCAAAATAAAATAAAAAAAATAAAAATAAAAATTATAATAATAATAATAATGTTATTGTATAGGAAAAAATTACATTTACTTTTCTCACAAAATTATCCGGTTGCCCAAGTAAACGAACAAAGATTAGCTGACCAAAAAAGGTCAATTTTCAAAAATAATTTAATTCCTGTAGTAACATTAAATGAGATAAGAAAAGAAGTAGCAGATAGATTGCAATTGGAGAATAATTTAGATCAAATTAATACGAGTAGTAATGTTATATTAGATGCATTGAATGAAGATAGTTTAGCTAATATTCTAGTAGAAGAATCCAATGATATTAGAGTAAATTCAAATAACTTAGACATTATTCATAATCTTAGGGAAATCAATATTGCAAATTTAAACTTACTAGATGATAATGTAATAGAATTAGCTAACTTGCTTCAAAATAATATAAATAGATAATATATAGATATAGAGCCCACAGTTAGACCAAAATTACCAAAATTGCATACGTCAAAGAAATTATCTAAATTAATTTCTGAATAAATAATTTAATTTTACCAAAAATAATATTTGACGATATTAGTTTTTTAGATCTTCATACAATAGTGTACGCTAGTGCTATCACTATATGTAATAAGTTAGGAGTTAAATTAATATCCTCTGATGATAGATCATATAGTTATAGTAAACCAGAATGGCAGATTAGATTAGAAAATGATGTAGTATTTTTAAGAAGTAGTATAGCTAGAGTAATTGAATATAAAAATGGAAATAGAAGTAGGAATATTTTGAGATATGTAGATGAAATTGGGAGAAAGTTGGTTATAGCATTGGTAGTAATAATAATGAAAATATAATCAATGATTTATTAGATTTATTAAAACAAAAATTAGGTGTAAAAGCTAGTAGATTAAAAAGATATAATTATACGTATAATAAAAGAAATAATAATAGATTATTTCAGAAAAATGAGAAAATATTTTATTCCAAACTTGACGATAAACAGAATATTATATCGAATAATAATATTCCGTTGCCATCTGAATCAGATATGCGCGATTTTTGGACAAACATTTGGAGTAAAGATATAAAACATAATGAGGCAGGTAACTGGATAGAAAATGAAGAACTCAATTGTTCAGACATTGAACAAATGAGTTTTTCTGATATATCGGTTGAATTGTTAGCCAAAATTATAAAAAATACTCATAATTGGAAAGCCACGGGTTGCGATTGGATACATAATTTTTGGTACAAACGTCTAACTACTTTACATCCTCTTTTTGCAAAAAATCTTTCAAAACTTGTCAGAGAACCTCAAAATTTTCCTAATTTTCTAACTAAGGGCATTACTTATATGTTGCCTAAAAGCGAACATATTAATAATCCCTCTCAATATAGACCCATTACATGTCTACCGACAATATACAAAATTTTAACCTCTTGCTTGACAGATTTAATATATACTCATTTGGATAAAAAAAATATTTTATCTGAACAACAAAAAGGTTGTCGCAGAAAACATATGGGATGTAAAGAACAGTTAGTTATTGATTCTGTAATTTTAAAACAAATTCAAAATCAAAAGCGTAATTTACATACTTGTTATATAGATTATCAAAAAGCTTTTGATAGTGTCCCGCACTCGTGGCTAATCAAAATATTAAAAATATATAAAGTTAACCCAATTATAATTAGCTTTTTGAAAAATATTATGTCCTTTTGGAATACAGATTTGCTAGTTAATTTAAAAGGTAAGAAAATAGTAGTACCGGGCATTTCAATAAAAAGAGGGATTTTTCAAGGAGACTCATTGAGCCCTCTTTGGTTTTGCTTAGCATTGAATCCCCTTTCTAAAATGTTAATTAAAAGCAAGTTTGGAATAAAAATTAAGGGTAATACAAGAGAGAGTAGTATAGTTTCACATCTATTATATATGGATGATATAAAATTATTTTCAAATTCTGAATCAAATTTAGAGAAAATGATTAAGGTAGTTAAATTTTTTTCAGATGACATTAAAATGACTTTTGGTTTAGATAAATGTAAAACGATCCATATAGAGAAAGGCAAAATTGTAGATGGAGACGAGGGTATATTTAGAAATTTCAAAATTAAAAGTATGAAAGGGGATGAGGTTTATAAATATTTAGGATACCCGCAATCAAATAGATTAGATCACACTAGTATTAAAAATGATATTAGGATTAAATTTCAAACTAGGATCAGAAAAATTTTAAAATGCAATCTATCTGCTAAAAATTTAGTAAAAGCAATAAATACTTGGGCAATACCTCTATTAACGTACTCATTTGGCATAATTAAATGGTCCAATACAGATTTAGATAGTTTAGAACGATTAATTAGAACTACGTTAACAAAGTTTAATTGCCATCATCCAAATTCAGCTATAGAACGTATTAATTTACCTAGAAATTTAGGAGGTAGAGGTGTAGTCAAAATAACATCTTTGAAACACAATCAGGTAGAAATGCTTAGAAATTTTTTCCATAGGAAAGCTAATAGCTCAGAAATGCACAAAATAATTTGCAAGGCAGATAGAAACATTACTCCATTAAATTTATATGACGAGAATGCCAACATTCTTATAAATACTAACCAGGAATTATTATATTCCTGGTCAAATAAAATTATTCATGCAAAACACTTCAATTATCTCAACCAAACGTATGTTGACAAACTTTCGTCAAACAAATGGTTGAGTATTGGAGAGTTGAGCGCAGAAATAGAAGGATTTATGCTTGCCATTCAAGATAGAGTCATTAATACTAAAAATTATAGAAAGCATATAATCAAAGATATAAATCAAATTGATGATTTATGTAGAAAATGTTTGGCTTTTCCTGAAACTATAGAACATATTATATCGGGACGTTTTATATTAGCGCCGTCCGAATATACATTTAGGCACAATCAGGTTTTAAAAATAATTCACCAAAGTTTGGTAATTAAACATAACTTGATTGACTGCCGTAATATAGTACCATATTATGAATATGAACCAAATTCATTTTTAGAAAATGAATTTTATAAAATATATTATGATAAAACTATACTAACAGACAGAACAATTAGTCATAATAGACCTGATATAGTTTTACATGACAAAATTAAAAAAAATAACTTATATCATTGATGTAGCTATTCCAAATTCCTGTAATATTCAAAAAACTGTTTCTGAAAAAATAAGAAAATACACAGATTGAGGAAATGAGATTAAAAGAATTTGGCATTCTCGGACTATAAAAATATTACCATTTGTTATTTCGGCCACTGGCATAATACCTAGGAATCTGATTCAAAATTTAAGTATATTAGATTTGTCAAAGAATTTGTATATAAAAATGCAAAAAGCAGTAATTTTAAATACATGTAGGATTACAAAAGATTTTTTAAATATTTATATTGAGGGATCAGTAGGATTTATAGGTTCAATTAGAAATGCCACAGAGCCGAACCCTCTGATATGAAAATATCTGGAGTCGGTGAATTATATTCCCATTTGGTCTCTAGTAGGTTGACATGTTGTTCTTGTATTGTTTTGTATTTATAATATAATATAATTTATATATAATTTATAATACTTATATAGTGCAATTGCATAGCGTGGATTCACTAGATGATCATTTGGGGAAGTGTATGAAAGGGTTTAGTTTTTCCTTTGGGGAAAATTTAACCCGGATATTTAAATCTGGATAGTAATAACTCTCCACCTGCCATCTCTGTTAGGATTGGTTAATGGTCTTTATTATAAGGATTGACCACTGCATCCTATTGGTTGAAATGCATTTTTAATTTTCCCCACGGTTCAACATTTGATATAATTGATCAATATTCCGTGGTTTCTCAACTGTTTCATTTAAACGATGGGTACAAAGTATGTACCCATCGTTTAGTTTTTCCTTCTTTTTTTTTTATTTTTTTTTTGGGGGGGAAAATTTAACCCGGACATTTAAATCTAGTAATTAAAAAAAAAAAAAAAATAAAAAACAAAAAAATAAAAAAAAAATAAAATAAAAAAAAAAAAAAATAAAAAAAATAAAAAAAAAAAATAAAAAAATAAAAAAAAAAATAAAAAAAAGTAAAAAAAAAAAAAATAATAAAAAAATAAAAAAAAAATAAAATAAAATAAAATAAAATAAAATAAAATAAAATAAAATAAAATAAAATAAAATAAAATAAAATAAAATAAAATAAAATAAAATAAAATAAAATAAAATAAAATAAAATAAAATAAAATAAAATAAAATAAAATAAAATAAAATAAAATAAAATAAAATAAAATAAAATAAAATAAAATAAAATAAAATAAAATAAAATAAAATAAAATAAAATAAAATAAAATAAAATAAAATAAAATAAAATAAAATAAAATAAAATAAAATAAAATAAAATAAAATAAAATAAAATAAAATAAAATAAAATAAAATAAAATAAAATAAAATAAAATAAAATAAAATAAAATAAAATAAAATAAAATAAAATAAAATAAAATAAAATAAAATAAAATAAAATAAAATAAAATAAAATAAAATAAAATAAAATAAAATAAAATAAAATAAAATAAAATAAAATAAAATAAAATAAAATAAAATAAAAATAAAATAAAATAAAATAAAATAAAATAAGGCAAAACTTTCTGGATTAGTGTCCATGGTAATAACAAATAATTTTTAGAAAAAAAACTTTAGATTCGCCTTAATCACTATAAAATTAAACTTTTTGGATCACGGCCGGCGGAAAATAATGCATTTTAATTTTCAATTGCGTTAAATAAAATTTCACTTCGCGAACGTTGTGTTGGTATCCCTGATACAAAGAAGAGCTAGATACGATTTTAGCCGACTTCGTGGGATACATGATAAGGTGCGTAATTATGAAAATAGAATTATAATGTTAACAAACTTCTATTCGTATACATATTATATTTAGAATGGTTTGTTTGGCAAAGCAGGGTTTGTGTAGCGGACTTGTGTTTATTATCTTTGCTTTAAAAAACAGCCTACGTTTTTAAATGGTTTGTTTGGTAAAGCAGGGTTTACCTCTACCTTTTGTTTGTATCATAGCCCAGTCAGTGGGGAGTTTTATCCTGCAAAAGGTCGTGTAGTAGCGATTTTGATATATGTTGTTAATATTGGGACTCTAAAGAAAAAAAAAAGTTTTCAACCTTGGGGGGGGGGGGGGGTCGAGCTCGAGCCGCCATCTTGGATTGAAGGTGTCAAAACTTGTTTTTTTTTTCAAAATAATTGTGAAATGGTTGATCTTACGACCAAATTGCGAAAGACAAACTTGAAGAAGATAAAATTTCAAATATTTTTTTTTCTAATTTTTTTTTTGTAAGTCTAAGAGGTTACGAGTAACAGTGGCGGAAATGTGAATATTTTTCTAAAAAATGGTGAAAATCCCAATCCATGTTATTTTTTCGGGCTATTCATTATATAATTATAATTGATTATATGATTTCCACACCACCATGAGGTAGAGAAAATGGTTCATTTTTTATTGTGGTATTCCCAGTAGGTCTTTTTCCTCTTTAATGGCATTACAACCCATTTCGAGCCTTGGCCTCCTTCAACATAAACCTCCACCGCCCTCCGTCCTAACTGCGACATGGAGTAGTCCTCTTGCATCCTTCCTGACATCATCCTCCCGTCTCAGCCTAGGTCTGCCTGCATTTTGTTTACCTCCTGGGTGTTGTGTTAGGATCTTCTTCAGTACTCGTGTGCTTGATATTCGATGCACATGTCCGGCCCATCTTAGTCTTTGGAGCTTTAGATGGATAGAGAGTCTGGGAGCTTGGTAAAAACCATAGAGCTTTATTGTGGCGGATTCTCCATGCCTCTCCCTCGTGTTAATGTAAGTACTTGCATACTGCTTTCTCACCCCATATGCATGGATATTGGAGGGTCTAGAGTCGTTCAAATAAATGTAGCTTCGTTCAATACAATAGATTCTTGACGTGTACGGTGAAGGAGGAAACCATATGTTTCCTTATAACGCCGTTGGGAAAGTGGTGGGGTCCCCTCCAATGCCTCTCTCTCTCGCACCGCTCCTAAGATTCTTCGAAGTACCTTTCTTTCGAAGGTATACAGCTGTTCCCGCCACACATCCATAGGCCTAGACCGTTCTAATAATTGTTTTATATAGGTTTTCCTATGGACGTTTCAGGATTTGAAACTGGCAACAATGCGAAGTAAATGTTGTTAGTGCCTGTGATGCGCTTTCTTACTTCTACTGGGTTTTCTTTGTCATGCGTTATGATGGAGCCCAGGTATGTAAATTCTTCGACCACTTCGATATTGTAAGTGTCTTTAAATTTCAATTTATCTTTTATTCTATGGTGTGGGGTTCTGGTTTGCATCATGATTTTAGTTTTATTCTCATTGATTTGCAAACCCACATCTCTTGGCGAGTCTCCAAAAACCTCTGTTACAGCCTGTAGGGATCTTTCGACAATGTCAAGGTCAGTATGTCTATTACACAGATATTCCAGCGATGGTATGGCGAGCCGCACAGAGTTCGACTTATATACGTAATTATATTCGCTATTGCGTAATAATATTTTTTGTTGATCCCGGTTGGTTGATATTGACATCTTAATAATAGTCGTTGTCATCAATTTCATGACCTAACTCATTGCCTGTGGTACTGAGATGCTGGCCTTCCATTGACAAAATCTCTTCATATTCAAATGCAAGAAATAAATTTTAATAATAATAATAATAAGTTATTTATTTCAGCCGAACAGAGCGGTGGGTGCAATACTCTGTCTGCCATAAAAAAGTATACATTACATAAAATAGATTTACATACTATATAGAAAAGAAAAAATAAAATAATATAAAAAGATTTAAAAAGAAATATATTTAGTACTTGTATATCTACTACGGGGGCTTCAGATGAATTCTCCATGTTTGGTGAAGAGGCGCGCGTGCTGGTTTCTTTGTCATTCTTACTGGAACAAGCCCATTGGTGCCACGTTTCCAACCCCAGTTTTCTGGATTTTTTTTTTGGATTCCATACCATTTATGAACTCCCGTACAAAGCAACACGAAAGCGTTTTTCTTTATCTGCTATGTCTTTTTGTTTTGCATCATGTTGTTTTCATTCGTATACTCAATGAAGACGCAGCTTTTTTAAGGCTTACTAAATGTTCATTATCACTACAAAGTAGTTTCATCTATGCACTCGATGACGTCGGGTTTGTTATAGTGGGATATAGCAATAGTGGGCCTGTAGCAATATAGGCGTTGAGGTGGCAACGTTGCAGTCAGGACTGCAGGCACGCGGTATGTTTTCGTCTCTTTCTCTCCTCTATGTAACACGAAAAATTACTGTTATTTGAAATAGATTTTGCTATATATTTAAATTGTGTTGTGGAAATACGTTAAAATGATATTGTGTTATGTTCTTTCAAAATTTATCATGAAAACTTGAGTTTTACGATGTTGGTCAAAATTTTCTTCTTTCTTTCTTTCTACCACTGTAAGTCATTATATATTAGATTTAAAAAAAAATTCAAACAAAAAATGTAGGTAATTTAGTCTTCTTTAAATTTGCCGCAGACATTTAATAATAATAATAATAATAATTGGATAATTTATAAAGCGGCGTTTTTGTGAAAAATCACCTCAAGGGCGCTGTACAATTTATTAGGAATGCTTAGGTTCTAACTGATTTAACTATTTACAAATGGATACAGAAACATACTTACCTGGCAGGTCACTTCCGATAAACACACTTTAATTATAAGTTTATGCTTGGAGAAGATACGGCTTTGCACGCGGAGGACATTACAGTTAACACACTGGACATTGCGTGATTTTACATTATTTGCTACCCTCATCGCTGTTAGTACCTATTACATTTGTGAATAGATTAGTGGCAAAAGTAGAGGTATTTATTTTAAAATACTGGAGAATTTAGGACTATTGGAGATTAGTGGCAAAAGTATAGTTGATATTTATTTTTAAATACTGGAGAATTTCGGAATCTTTAGGGCTGGAGAATGTTCATGAAATGACCTTCACAAACGCTTACTTTTTTTTTTTTTTTTTTCTAAGTTTTTACAGGTTAGTTATTTACGGTGTCGCGGGCATTGAAAGTGAAGGTGAAAGATTTGTGTTGTAAAATTTAACCGTTGAGGAATTATTTTGAAAAAACTAAATTTTGGGGCCTTCAATCCAAGATGGCGGCTCGAGCTCGACTCCCCCAAGGTTGAAAAATTTTTTTTTCTCTAGAGTCCTAATTTAAACAACATATATCAAAATCGCTACTACACTTTTTTATCCCCCACTGACTGGGCTATCAGGGATACCAACATAACAGTGACGCAATGGTCGCCGGGCTGTCATAGTATCGGTTCGCGAAGTGAAATTTCATTTAACGCAATTGTAAATTAAAATGCATTATTTTCCGCCGGCCGTGATCCAAAAAGTTTCATTTTATAGTGATTAAGACGACTCTAAAAGTTTTTTTCTAAAAATTATTCGTAATAACCATGGACACTTATCCCGAAAAATTACCTAAAACAAAACAAAACAAAGCAAAACAAAACAAAACAAAACAAAACAAAACAAAACAAAACAAAACAAAACAAAACAAAACAAAACAAAACAAAACAAAACAAAACAAAACAAAACAAAACAAAACAAAACAAAACAAAACAAAACAAAACAAAACAAAACAAAACAAAACAAAACAAAACAAAACAAAACAAAACAAAACAAAACAAAACAAAACAAAACAAAACAAAACAAAACAAAACAAAACAAAACAAAACAAAACAAAACAAAACAAAACAAAACAAAACAAAACAAAACAAAACAAAACAAAACAAAACAAAACAAAACAAAACAAAACAAAACAAAACAAAACAAAACAAAACAAAACAAAACAAAACAAAACAAAACAAAACAAAACAAAACAAAACAAAACAAAACAAAACAAAACAAAACAAAACAAAACAAAACAAAACAAAACAAAACAAAACAAAACAAAACAAAACAAAACAAAACAAAACAAAACAAAACAAAACAAAACAAAACAAAACAAAACAAAATTAAAAAAATTAAATAAAATTAAATAAAATTAAATTTAATTTAATTCAATAAAATTAAAAGAACTGCTAGTGGAGCTGAGATATTTACACTGTCAAAGCCTCGATCAAACATGGTCAAAGAAAATATGACAATCTTTAATTGTTAATATAGATATTTATTATTATTATTAGCCATCATAGTACGGAAGTGTGGCGACTGTCTTTGTCGTCCATCGTCCTTCATCCTTAACTCCTGATTACAGATTTCTACCCACCCCTCGTATCATAATTTAAATTACTACTTAAAAACAGTAAATTTTTGTTTATCCCATAAAGTTGCAAAAAGTCACTAAATTAACTGGTATTTCACTAACTGGTGGTTATATAATTTTGAACAGTATATAACACATTACGTGGAAAAGTGTCGTTAGTCCAAAAAGTTAATTTAACAGGAGAGTGAAAACAAATTATTGAAAAATGTAACAAGTCGAACCGTTGAAAGGAGATCCTTAAGACTTCTTGTGGAGATGGAGTGATCTAATTTAAATTCGGTTTATGTGCGGCATATATAACCACAACCCCTATACTTTTCAGAAATAAAACGTAAAATAGAAAATTTTGACTAACGACACCTTTCTATGGGATTTGCGATATTTGGTTTTATATAATAACTCTGCCTTACCTCCGACTTAGGGGAGTTGGTCTCGTTTGGGTGGTCCCACGACTGAAAATGTTTGTGTGCTGCTACGAGGAACTTTGCCGCGGGATCTGCTCGTTTTAGATTCGAATCATAGAAGCAGTGCGCCGCTTAAAACATAACATCGTAAATTTAAGCTAAAGAAAGTTATCAAATGTTAACAATTACACATCTGCCCTGATGATGGACACTGTAACGCTGACCAAATCGTTGGATAAAGGAGGAAGTAGCGCAACACGGCATAAACTCCCCAAAAATGGATAACAAAAATAATTTTGGTGGTGAAAATCTATAATCATATCATTATTTCTCCTAATTTATATACATTTATAATATTACATAAGTACTCAATGGAAACGAGTGAATGATATTACCTGATACACCCTGTATAAGTTAGTTATATTTGTTTATTTATCAATAGATTTTTACAAATTCGAACATCTTATTTATTTTTGTTTATTTTAATTCTATTGACGAAGTTGTCGAGGATTTCTCCCGGAACGCAGCTGGTTTTCAACAGTGCCTCCAACATTATATGTACATGATTTCCATTCTAATATTATAAATGCGAAAGTACGTGTGTTTGTTTGTTACGCTTTCTCGCCTAAACCCCTAAACCGTTCTTCAAAATTCTTTCGCCAATAGAAAGCTACATTATTAGCCAGTAACATAGGCTTTTAATAATGGTAAACTCTGGCGTTGTGTAATTTTCATAAACGAAAACGGGTTTATTTCATATATTTTAGCGGCAGGGTGGAAAGGCAGCGGGAAGAAGGGAATCGTGGAGAGGGAAGAAATGAGATAGAGAGAAGGCGGGGAAAGTGGAAAGGAACGGGGACGCACGGGAAAGGACATGCAGGGAGAATCAATTTATTTATTTGAATGGCATTGCAAAGCATGCCGGCTGCCAGCTATTAATAAATACGTAAAAGGTCAGTAAAATTAAACCATCTAAATCGAAATTCAAATAAAAGCAAAGCAAATTATATTAAAATTCTGAATAAATAATAATAATTTAATCACAAACTCTATTATCAATTATGACGTTGTGCGGTTGACTATAAAATATATTTTTAAGTAAAGTTTTTCTATCTTACCACTGATAACGATTTTGTTGCTGAGAATGGTTCCTCCGCATATAAAAGTGATTTCAGGTTGTCTTTCATACACTGCCACGTGCCAAGGTAAGGTATCCAGTTTGGCGACAGGTGCGTTGATGATGAAAGTAGCGCCGTCAGCAATCTCAAGCCCGCAGTCTACAAGATAGAACAATTTACAATTTATCACCAAACTAATTAAATCTGACGTTATTATTACGCTAACGTATATAACGTATTATAGAATACGGATGACATTTAAGAAATCAGACTACGCGTACGACTGCGCACCTTAAACAAAACCGTTTTCGTACGTGGATTTTGTTACAAAGCAACTTTCGTAATATAGCCGAATTAAAGCAAAGTAAAGAAATGGCGCCCCTTACGTAAGTAACAGAAGTAACGCCTCCTATTTTTGTTCTCCTTTAATTGTAAAGAAATAAAAAATGCAATTTCATGAGCTGAAAACCATACTATTGACGATTAATTTGTTTTTTTTTTTTCAATACAATGTCCGTCCATTTCCGCAACTTTGGTCCATTTTTTTAATAAGGGGATGTATCACAGTGTTGAAAAAGGTGCGGTCACATCCAGAATAGCATCGCCATAACTTTCCCCGCCGATCACACAGTTTTGATATTTTGTATCCTTGGTGAGTTTGTGTGATGCCATTCCATTGACTTCCTCCTTGATTCAGGTTAAAAAAATTAACCCATTTTTCGTCTCCAGTCACATTTTTCCAGAAACTAAGAGCTGCAAGTGTTGCGAGGAAATTTTTTTTCTTGTTTTTTTTTTATTCTGGCTGGTTTAGTTTCTTGGTACCCACCTTGCAAAACTTTTCTTAAAAAATCAGTTGTCATAATAAAACCACGTTGTAATTTTTACTTCCCTTATCACATGATGACTTTGCCTGTCACGGTTACTTGGTCCCTTTCTTAATATTAATTCATTTTGTTCATTAGCCTATAAGCCTTGCATTTTTGAGAATCTCCATTACTTATCATACATGTAACCATTTGTACCCTTTCTAAGAACAGACATCATCTTGTGAGGTGGGTTACTTACTTTTTTACAGATATATGATAATTTCATATCAATAAACTCCCGGGTTGCCGGCAATTAAACCAATATGCGCCTCAGAGATATGATTTCCAAAGCATGCAGTAGGAATACTTTCATCCATCCACTGCCAGTTCCATGCCTTACTATCATCATTTTGGGAGGCGCGTATGGGTATTTTTTAAAGGAGAACTTTTAACCTTTCCAGCCGGACTTTCTCAATCCATCGCCTTGCACTGCAGTGACGTACGCATTGTACTGGTTTACACCGCTCAAAACCGTGCAATATTAAGGCGTTTACTGGGAAGGTCTTGACTCATCAAATTTAGGGAAATTTCGCGCATCCAGAGTAATTGAAGTTCTAGAAGCTACTTGACGAGTCGGCAATGCTATTTAAAGTGCCCGCGAGCCGTATTCAGCTCAGTCCATAAAGCAAATGTCAACCACCAAATAGATATAATTTTCGACTCCCTTCCCGGAACAAATGTTCTTTTCACCACCCCATCAGAAGTCTGAAGGGCCATAAAACACCACAGCAACAAAACAGCTCCCAGTATAGATGGCATAACAAACTTTGCCCTTAAAGCCCTCCCCCCTAAAAGCATTCTCGCCATTGTGAGCCTCATAAATTCTGCACTCAGACTGCGTTATTTCCACAAAAGTAGGAAATACGCGCACGTCATTCTCATCCCAAAACCTAGGAAGGGCCGAAATTCTGTGAGAACCATCGTCCAATCAGCCTTATCTCAAATGTTAGTAAAATATTCGAACATATTCTCTTCACTCGGCTCGTAAAGCACATTCACGAGGTGAAAACCCTCCCTGATGAAAAACATGACTTCAGATCTCAACACTCAACCCTCCATCAACTGCTCAGAGTTTTCGAACTGATCCTCGGCGGCTTCAACTCCCAATGGTCCTCTGGCGCCATTTTCCTGGACATAGCCAAAGTCTTCGATAAAATGTGATCAAACGGACTACTTCTCAAATTGCACAACACGGACATCTATCCCCAACTTTTCGGCGTCTTAAAAACATTTCTTCGGCACATGACTTCTCAAGTAAAGATCCGAGATGCACTCTCAACACCCAGATTCATGACTTCAGGTGACCCGCAAGGGTCCCTGCTTTCCACCATCCTCTTCAATTTCTATTATACACGATTTTCCATTCATGGAGAACCAACATTCGTATAAAGCCTTGCACGCTGACGACACCGCCATTATGGTTCGATACGATTCTCCCAGTATGATCTCACTTTGCTTACAACACAACATAAATAAACTCCAAGACTTTTACAACAAATGGCGTATACACGTGAACCCTACCAAGAACGCTGCTATTTTCTTCTCGCGAATAAAGGTTCGCAGCACTCCTAAGGATTAAGTTTCCATGTACGGTCAAGCAATACTCTGGCAAAATAATGTTAAATACCCTGGAGTCACCCTCGACAAAAAACTTACATGGCACACACACATCAAACATACAATTAAAAAACCAAAAAGCGCTGCTGCATCCCTTTACCCGCTTTTACATTATAATAGTCAAATGTCACTACATAACAAAATTCTTATTTACAAATAAAAATTGTGACCCATCATGACTTACCCTGCCTCAATTTGGGCCACAAGCAATACTAAGAGTCTAGAAACCTTTAAAAATGTCTTGCTTAGAAGATTCACCAAAAGACCTTGGTTTGTCCGAAATAGCATTATTAATTCAGGTACGAAAATCCCTCCACTTAAAAAACATATAATAGACCTAGCCAAAACATTTTTCTCCAAACTTGCTTCAAATCCGAACATCTTATGTCTCGGGCAATCAAGTCCCGATGACAATCCCCTCCACCGCCTGCCCATATACATCCTTCATCCACCTTGATGCGCGGGCTATAATAAAATTTACCTTTGTTCTCTTATATAATAAATAAATAAATATTTATTACGGTATTCATATTTGTCGTACATATACACCCATGCATATGTCGTACATAATACATATACGACATATGCATGGGAGTATGTAAAAATGTCTGTATGTGTGTGTTTATCTATACAAAATTTATACCACTCACAGATAAACAGACCATCAAAAAAAATTATTTATGCCCTTCGTCTTGCCCAAGGTAGCCCGAACATCGGGTAAAAAAAAATCCATCAGGTGACATTACTACAGTTTGCAAGACAAAGGGGTTAATTTCTCCCTGTAACTTGCCAAAAACCAATATATATAATATATTCAGCTCAGTCAAGTCCAGTTAACACTCACACAGATAATTATTGTCAGAGCTCAGTGCAAATGTGATAAATAAATCCAGTGCGGTAACTGAGCAAAAGGCCAACGGCCATTTTAGACCCTTTTGTTCTACCTTCAAGGAATCAAGGAATAAGGTCCGTCACGTCTTTAACTCAAGGGATTCAACAGCTCGTGAGTCCTCAGCACCTTCAATCCAGGGAACAGCTCCGTCTCAGCCGCACCTCACAGCCAATGAGACTATCCTTCATATTCACCTCAAAAGGTTTACCTGCACCACCGATAACTCCAACTCATTCGAGTCATTGCCGCCATGGTGTTGAACGTTGGACTGGAGCATCAGGTCTTCTCCACCACCACGGTAGAGAGCTACACGCTGGCGTCATTGGTGACCCGTGGTCTTCACCACTGCAGCATTCAGACCTCCATCACGCATCATCACCTCGCATCACTGTCATCACTTCTCTTACTCCATTGTACTGACCTTCGCTACTTAGCACTTCAATAAAGACTACGACTCAACAACTGCCGCATCTTAATGATCCATCGCTACCGCTATCAGAGTCAATTTTTTTATTCTGATCATAAAAACATTTCCCACAAAGTGTTTGCTACATGTGAAAAGTTAGTTATTTAAGTTTTTCACCTGTTTCGCAGTCAGGTAATGGAATGCTCCAGTCACCATGGTTACATCTCATCTCGCCCAGAGTCTGCCACCTGGAGAGGGTGTGACCAGTTTTACACTTGAAAAAGACTGACGATCCATGCGGCATGTAGGGCTGACAGGGTATTTTCACGTTTTCAGAACTGTAACAGGTGTAGTCTACCGTGTACGAGGCCAACAGCTTGCATGATTCTGCAAAAAATAAGTTCATTTATATATTCAACAATAAATTACCGTTTTGATTTCAAGACACTTCATTAAAACAATAACTCCGGATAATAAGAAGTCTGAATTTATATACGACTATCTGACCCGGCGAACTTCATACCGCCTTAGAATCAGTAACTGTTGTGTTAGTTTATTAGCTGAATTAAATTCATTGTTTTATTACTTAAAAATTACACAATGAAGCAATTATCGATGCGCAACTGTCCATGTTTTATTTTTGTCAGTATCAAAGATGGCGTTGTGTACGGATTTTTGTTTTTTGTGATTTTCTTACTTTTCCACTTACAGGAATTGTGTTTCATTATCTTTATACGTCTGAGGGGGATTTATTATAATTATTGTATTTTTTCTTTGGAGGGGTGCGGGCATACTTTCACCGTTTGTCCCATTTTCGACTGTCTGCATTTAGTGTGTAAGAAAGAGGGGCAGCATTATTTTTTTAAGAACAAAAGCAAAACAATCAATGCATTAACATTTGACGTTCTTGAATTCTTGGAATTCACTCACTAGTCAATATTATACTTATCACAATATTGCTGCAGCTCTTTCAAAAGATGAAAATTCGTTCCATACAAAATGTAAGAGGAAAGGAATTTTCTTCATAATTTATTTTTTCGTGAATTTTTCCGATGTTTTAATAGCTATGTAGCTAACAAACAAATCCATCAAATAGTGTAACTAACCCGACATTTTTTTATATATTAAGATAAAAAAATTAAAATAAAGATGTTCTCTCATTTGAACTCTACCCATGTGAGAGACGGCTCGGCCTCTCTCTTGGTGCAGAAGGAACTGCTTTGCCGTGCGTACGAAATAGAAAGAAAAACGTTTAATGGAGCCTAATATATTTATGAAAACGAGGGTCAAAGAACAAATACAACAACAAATGAACTGACACTGTGTTTACAATTGAGCCCTGAAGTAGCTCTCTACATTACCATATAAACAAGAAGACTGCTTTAACTGTTTAACTAGCATTTAGCAGAAATGATAGCAGTTTTAATCAAGCTCCATACTCCATACCTAATAGCATTAAGTTTTAGCTTATAGACGACAATAGTAGTTACCTTTTAAGCATGTTGGTTTTTTAATAACAACCTTACAAAATATAATCAAACAATATAATTTTGATTTTAATGTGCCAGCCAGAAACACAAGGTCAGTACTACCGTATAATTGTGGCAATACTACGACCATGGCCCATTTCAATATACCACTACACATAATTCAAAACTTAGGCAATATGTTTTCGCACATATGAATATGTATTCGCACATTATGGAATGTGTCGCTGTTAAAATGTAAGTATGAAATAGTGAAATCATGTATCCATAATTCAAGCATTGGCGCACACACGAGGGGGGTTTTGGGGTTTAAACCCCCCCCCCGAATTTCCCCGATTATAAATAAACTTGCAGAAAAACCACGAAAATTAGACATTCAACTGAAACAACTTTTTTATTTATTTCTTAAATTTAATCAGTATGAAAATTATAATAATATTTATTTACCATAATAAATCATAAAATTAGTTTAGATTTTGTATATCATCAATGTAGTCGATCCTTTTGTCACACTAATTTTTTTGGCGAGGTTTAGCTCAACTTTTGCGAAGAAGGAGCTGAATACATTAATTAGCCCATTTTTGGATTTTCATTAGCATTTTTTTAACTTTATTTTCGTCTTCAATTTCTTTGGCGGGTTTATTTTGTTTATTGTTTTCAATTTCACAGTTATTTGTTTGCCAGATTATTTTTGGATTGTTATCGGAGCTTCTTATTTCATGTTACATAATTTTATAATTATATTAATTGCTGATGTAAACTGTCATGGCTTATTCAGAGTCAAATAATTTAACACCGCGCGAAGAAATGTACTAGTGCCTACTTAAAAAAAATTAAATTTCTTATCATTTAAAATTTAATTTAATGGAGTGTTTTATTTATTTACACCAGTGATTGCCAAGTGGGGCGATACCGCACCACTGACTGGGGCGTTGATGAGCTTCCCCTTGCAAATGTTATGTAACTTTCACATTCAAAAAAATTTCGCCTGCGGCGCTTTTACTGTGCGTCTTGTCACGCATTTTTATAATGAAAGGGGGAGGGGCGTTAAAGAGAATACTATACTTGGATAGTGCGCAGTGCAGTGGCGGACTAAGCCCGTCAGAGGCCCGGGGCGGCAAAGCTGAATGAGCCCCCCCCCTAGTTTAAAAAGTTGATGTAATTTTAGGAGATTTTTATTCAGTTCACACGGGCCTCTGGTCCTGGAGGCACTGTAAGGCACTGTAAAAAAAATTGACATTTTTTTTTTCATTTTCTAAAAGATGCATTGTTAATAATGCTATCTTCTAAAGTTTCAAGGATGTTCTAAGAAAATTTAAAGAAAGTTTTAAACAGTTTGTATGATGTATTATCCTTCAGCAAAACTTTCAACGCGTTTTTCTCGAAACTACGTTTTTCAACATGGTTGACAACATATTAGAAAAACTATACACCCGATTTGCATGCATCACGTCTTAAACTGTTCAAAAATCCAGTCACCATGGCACCACATAGGGATTTTCTTATAAAGGGCCCCCTTCTATATTTTTTAAGATCGCTGAATATTTTCCATAAAAAATCGAATATAAAATTAGCTGGTCCGCCATTTTTCCTTTTTTTAGATACGAAAATTCCTGTACGTGGTGCCATAGACACTGGATTTTCGAACAGTATAAGACTTGATAGATGCAAAAGTGAATGCAAATGCAATGCATACAGGCGAATGTATAGTTTTTTAATATGTTGTCAACCAGGTTGAAAAACGAATTAAAAAAGTTTCGGGAAAAACGCATTCAAAGTTTTGCTGAAGGATAATTCAACATACACACTGTTTCAAATGGTTTCACGTAAAATGCTGTAAAAAACTTTTGGTGAGAGCATTGTTAACTTCAGAAAATGAAATAAAAAAAAATTACAAACATTTTTTTATAGTGCCCTGGTGCCTTAAATCATTGTTTAGGATTTGATCAAGAAAACATGGGGCGTTTGGGGGGCCCCGGGGACCAGAGGCCTCTAGGGTAAAGGGCCCCGAGACGTGCATTGCCTAGGGGCCCCGACATGTTTAAGTCGGCCCTGGCAGGCTCCTTTTGTCCATAAGGCTTTGGAATGATTTGCCGGCCTCTGTGTCCTCCTTCATATAACATGGGTCTCTTCGAGACCAATGTTCATTCCTTCCTCTCCTCAAAAAGACCCTCCACACAGCATCCCAGATGACATAGGAACTGAGGGAAATTATTTTCCTCAGGGCCTCCTGTGTGGAGTTAATGTAAAAAAAAATAATAAGGCAGTGCGGGCCACTGCCTAGGGATCCCGACATGTTTAAGCCGGCCCTGGCAGGGCCGTATTGTCCATAAGGCAGTGTGGTATTGTCCATAAGCCACCGCCTTCAAAAATCCACTATGGCCAGGGTCGTAATATCCATAAAAAGTGTAGGCAACTCCCTAGGGGCCCTACATATGGTAGGGGCCCCTAGGGTAAATAAAGGGGCCCCAAGACGTGCATTGCCTAGGCAAGCCCCGACGTGTTTAAGCCAGCCCTGGCAGGGCCATATTGTCCACAAGGCAGTGTAGGCCCATGCCTAGGGGCCACGCATCGGCCAGGGGGCCCTATGGTAAAGGAGCCCCAACACGTCCATTGAGTAGGGGCCCCGACATGTTTAATCCGGCCCTGACTATATACCAGACGAGGAAAATTTACCACAAAAAATAGAAAATAAAATTCATTCAAAACTAAAACGCATTCAAAATTTGCTGAGGATAATTCAACATACAAACTGTTTCAAACGGTTTTCCATAAAATAGTGTATCTCCGTCAATTTTTCGAATTTCCTTTAAAAAATTGGTGAAAACTTTCTTAACAAGTGCATCTATCAAAAAATGAAATAAAAATTACAATTTTTTTTTACAGTGGTGTCTTAAAGCCTTGTTTAGGGTTTGATCAAGAGAATATGGAGGCGTTTGGGGGCCCCCCAAGACTGGGGGCCCGGGGCGGACCGCCCCCCCCGCCCCCCCCCCCCCCTTAGTCCGCCACTGGCGCAGTGAGCCAGATAAGGCTAGGAACCTCTGATATACACTGTACATTAGTATATAAACGTTTGAATGTAAAAACCCCCCCCGAATTTTTTTTCTGTGTGCGCCACTGAATTCAAGTACTCATTAAGGAAGTTCTTCACAAAGAATATCACATAGAATAAATTTACTAAACAAATCTCTACCTATCGTGTTAACACATCTTATTAATTAATTAAATGTATGATTTATAGTGATTTTATAAACCTTCACAACCTGTAATATTATTTAATTATTTAAAAAAAAAAAATTCTGTTTTTTTTTTCTTTTCATCAAATTATTAACAACTTTCAAAAAATAGTGATACTATCTTACAAAAGTAGCTATTCTTATTATGTCGTTCACTGATTTTATTAATTTTATTGTTTCATTGGAAAAAATGCTTTCCTCCTGTTGTATTTTCTCATCATGAAATATGTTTTAGGTACTTATTACCTTCCATTAAACATTTTCAAAGTGCCTCTTTAAGTTAAGTTATTTGCATATTTTATGTAAAAATATATTTTTCATTGTTGCAATATTGTAATTTTTAAATATCGTAGCATATATTTTCAATTTGTTATCTGCATAACTATATATGTCTTTCTCAACTATTTCTTATATTTTACAAGCTCACTAAAGCTGTATTTTTCATGTTGTTGCTATACACCACGTTATATTATGTAAAAGCCGAAAGGCGTTAATATTATAAATAAATAAATCTAATGAAACAGATTGCACATTTGCATATATCTAAATAAAAATTAAAAACAAAACAAATAGAAACACAAAATTGCTAAAATACTAAAAATTTACTCATTTGACAAAGAATACAAATAGAGGCAAGGGACACAAGAGATACAAGAGACAGAAAAGACACACGAGACACAAGAGACATAAAAGACAAAAGAGACACAAGAGACACGCGAGACACGCGAGACACAAGAGACAGAAAAGACACACGAGACACAAGAGACATAAAAGACAAAAGAGACAAAAGAGACAGAAGAGACACGCGAGACACAAGAGACAGAAAAGACACACGAGACACAAGAGACATAAAAGACAAAAGAGACACGAGAGATACGAGAGACACAAATGATGCCGAATATAACAGGCATAACATTTTTATTTTTAATTTAAAATAAAACAATAACTTTGTAAACAATACTTTTATTTTTAATACTTTATGCTGACCGGGTTTCGCTACAACCGTGGCTTCCTTCATCAGGGCAGTATAATACTCTACTAACATTAGGTTACATGTGTGTTATAACATATAATTTACCAAAAATGGGCTGGACTCGTCAAGTGGAGGAGGAGGAAAAAGGAGGCATAGATGGAGAAATGGGAAGGGAACGGACGTGTTGTTTATCAATAGAGAACAATCTTAGTATGGGACTGTTATTTAAAAATAAAAAAAAAGTATTAACTACCTTATGGTTATTGAATAAAAGTCTTATTAAATTTAAATAAAAGTCCAATACTAAGATTGTTCCCTATTGATAAAGAACACGTCCGTTCCCCTTCCAATTCTCCATATATGCCTTCTTCCTCCTCCTCCACTTGACGAGTCCAGCCCATTTTTGGTAAATTATATATTATAACACACATGTAACCTAATGTTAGTAGAGTATTATTCTGCCCTATGAAGCTACGGTTGTAGCGAAACCCGGTCGGCATAAAGTATAACAAATAAAAGTGGTGTTTACAAAGTTATTGTTATATTTTAAATTAATAAAGTCCATCACAAAGTATCCGCTTCGTATGAACAAATTTTTTATTTTTTTTATTTTTCTGAACATTTTTTCTGAATCCATATAGATTATCGACAAAAATATCTACTTCAGCACATTTTATTTAATTGATACATTTGGTTCAGAGGGATAAGATAGGCAATATTATTTTAAAATGTTTTTAGGTGAAACATGTTTTGGTGTCTTAAACAATGGGAAATTGGAACATATATTTGAATATCGCTAAGACATAATGTAGTTTCAAAATGACCGCGAATGATTTTATGAATATAACATCAAACAATATTTTATGTTCATTGCCTTCTAGGTTTAAGTGTATTTATTTCAAATTTTTCAAGTCGCACTTTGTATGATTTTAGATTTCCTGTATCCACTGTTTTCTTTCTGATGTGTATACCGCATTTTAAAGATACATTTTAAACATTTACATATTTTCAGTATTGGATAATAATGGATTTCAAATAGTGCTTTTATATTCAAGGTTACTGCTAAATAAGTGGTTAGAATTGGTAGAGAATCTTGGAAGACCTCCTGTGCGATGCCGGCACTTACAAGAAAATAAAGAACAACCCCACCAATAAGATTGACCTGAAGACTAGAGAGCTAGTTAAAGCTTCCAGTATTAGGAAAGAGGATCGATCTGGGCTTTTCGTAAAAGCCTCCAGAACTCCTGCCCTATACGGTCTTCCAAAAATACACAAAAAGGATATCCCAATGAGACCGATTGTCAGTGCTATTGGTGCACCTACTTACAAACTGTCCCAATACCTCTCCAGACTACTACAGATGCAAACTGGTAAAACTGAATCTTGGATCAAGGACTCCACAGATCTGATCAGTAAGCTAAAAAAGGTCAAGACTGAGGAAGGCGATATCCTGGTCAGTTTTGATGTAGTGTCCCTTTTTACAAATGTGCCTCTAGAAGACTCCATGACAATGCTCAGGGAGATCTATGAGGACGACATTTGCAAACTTTTTGAACACTGTCTCAAAACGGGATATTTTGCATTCCAGGGTGAACTTTTTGAGCAAGTGGAAGGAGTTGCGATGGGCAGTCCATTGTCGCCAGTACTTGCCAACTTTTTTATGGAGAAGTTTGAAGAAGTGGCACTCGACACAGCTTCAGCTGTTCCCAAGGTATGGTGGCGTTATGTTGACGATGTCTTCGCCATCTGGCCTCATGGAACAGAGAAACTGAATGAATTTCTGAATCATCTTAATTCACTCCACAGTAAAATCAAGTTCACAATGGAAGTAGAAAACGATGCGAAAGTCCTGCCTTTTCTAGATGTGGAGGTGATGCGAAAAGAAGATGGTAATCTAGGACACACTGTATATAGAAAACCAACGCACACAAATCGGTATCTACATGCCGATTCGCATCACCACCCAGCGCAGAAGAGAGGACTTATCCATACGTTGGTGACGCGAGCGACCAGAATATGTGAAGAAACTAAAATTGGAGCAGAACTTACAAAGCTGACCGATGCACTGGAACGCAACGGTTACCCAGCTAGTCAGACAAGGCAAATCATAAGAGCCAAATCTACACCAAATGAAGACAGAGCTAAACAAGAGTTAAAAGGCTGCGCTTTCCTGCCTTACGTTCACAATGTGACAGACAGAATCGCCAGGCTGTTGAGAAAAGATAGCATCAAGACTGTCTTCGGTGCCACAACTAAAATTCAAGACCTACTGAGGTCTGCCAAGACTAAGTTTCCTCTGGAAGCAGATGGAGTGTATAAACTCAGCTGTTCCGGATGTGACAAGGTTTATGTAGGCCAAACAGAGAGGACGATCTCCAAAAGGATAGCAGAACACTCTCGTGCTTGCAAACTCGGCCACCCTGATAAATCGGCAATCGCTGAGCACTTAATCGAAACCGGCCATTACTTTGGATTTGTTCCTGAGGTCTTGGGAAGACCTAAAACTTATAGAGCACGCCTAATTACGGAGGCAATTGAAATCTACAAAAATCCTTTCAATATTAATAGAGACGACGGAGCTAAGCTCAATAGCTCTTGGTATCCGGTGATTGACGGCTACACCAAAGCTAAACGCAAAAAATATGTCTAAGTATACAGTAAGGCCAGCTCGTGGTAAACCATTTTTTTTGTGTTATAACTTTATATTGACTAAATTCGCTTTAACCAGTGTAATTCTAATTCTAGTAAAATTCATTTATTATTAATAGAGCTAAAAAACCATGTCTAAGTATATAGTAATGCGAGCTCGTGGTAAACCATTTTGATTTATATTGACTAAATTCGCTTTAACCATTGTAATTCTATTTCTTAAATTCTTACCATCATGATTTCTAATTTTAGAATTCATTAAGAGATGGAGCCACTTCGGTCGGCATCTCGCAAACGGACTTGCCCCTGACTAGCATAAATACCACGTTTTAATGAACTTTCTATTCCGTTCCGCGGCGACGACGCCACTGCTTGTCACGATTATTTTGTACTGGTGAAAGTTAACAATTGTAATTTTATTTTTTTATTTTATTTTATTTTTTCCTAAATTCTTACCACTGTGATTTCTAATTTTAGATTTCATTAAGAGATGGAGCCACTTCCGTCGGCATCTCGCAAACGGACTTGCCCCTGGCTAGCATAAATACCACGTTTTAATGAACTTTCTATTCCGTTCCGCGGCGATGACGCCACTGCTTGTCACGAGTATTTTGTACTGGTGAAAGCTAGTGCTGCTGGCGACACGGTATCGCTTCGAAGTAAATAAGCACACACTTCACGACTAAAAATTACACATCTACCGGATCTGCCGGATCTGCCCTGGTGATGGACACTGCAACGATGTCCGAAACGTTGGCTAAAGAAGGAGGTAGCGCAACACGGCACAACACCCCAAAAACATATAACGAAAATGCTTCTGGCCGTGAAAATCTTAAAACTTATCCAATCTTGGAAAGGTTTATAATATTAATTATTTTATTTTTAGGTCCTTACATATGAAATTGGCGTTTTGCCGTACTGGCAATTTTGATCTCAAATATCTTTTCTTTTGTTAGGAGAAGGTGAAAAAGCTTGAAAGGTGGGTACCTCATGAATTTTTTTATTTTTTTTATTTATTTATTTTATACATTTTACAAATATAAGACAAAAAGTCCCGATAAACTACTTTTTAGCAGTTTGTCTAACGGGTTCTTTACAATAAAGATCTTATTATAGAGATTTAAATAGTTACATTTTTACAGTTAAAGATATAAAATAAAATTAATTTTTTTTACAGAAATATACTTAAGTAGATACATTTTTACAATTATAGATATAAGATAAAATTAAATTTTTTACAGAAATATACTTAGATAAAAAAAAAATATATATATGAAAACATGAATAACAATTTTAAAGTCTTTAGAATAAGTAATATGTTATTGTAAGCTAATACAAATGAATTCTTTCCATAAGCCAAGTCTTCAGTAAGTTCATTAATTGTTTGTTTTGGGTACAGTTTTTAATTTCAGCTGGAAGCATATTTAAACAACTGGGAATCATGTAATTTAACGTTCTTTGTCCATATTTATTTGTATGTTTAGGTACAATTAGTTGGGTACAATTGATTGAACATGGTCTATATTTGTTTTACAAGAAAATCCCCAAGCTGTTATTCCATCCCTTATAACAGATTCAGCTAGAGATAAATAAATTATTCGAAGTGTGCAGAGAGGAACAAAAAATTTTAGTTTATACAATCTGTTTACAATTGATCTTAATCGTGCACAAACTTTGTTTATTTGTATATCCCACTTGAAAAAGCAATCAATAATAACACCTAAATAAACATACTCTTTAACTAGTTCCATATTTTCACATGTACACGATGCTGGAATACCATTGTGTAAGCAATCTGATGTATGTGTCTTTATTTCAGGTGTAATACATACCTTAACATTAGGGGATCTTATGTGTAACAATTTAGTTTTTTTGGCATTTATAATTAAGCCAGAGTCGTGAGACCATTTTAAGAGTTCAATGTAGTCTTTTTGTAAAAGATCTATACAAGTTTGCAAATCACTGCTAGAAATAACTAAAGCAGTATCATCCGCGTATACAAAGTACTTTACATGTCTAAAAATGAATTTAATAAAAGATACATATATAATATACAGGATTGGACCTAATATGGAACCTTGAGGAACGCCGGCAAAAAACTTCTTTTTTTTACTTAAAGATTTTAAGAGTTTTAATTTCATGCATCGGTTGTTTAAGTAATTTTCAAAAAGTTTTAGTAGTTTTCCTCTTATTCCTATAATTTCTAGTATTTTAAGTAATTTACCGTGATCAATGGTATCAAAAGCTTTCGAATAATCTATAAATAAGACTAATGTATGTTTTTTACAGTTTAATTCATTATTTATCATGTTGGAAAATTTTTGAAGCAGCAATTCGGTACTCTTTTTTTTTTGGAAACCGTATTGATTAGTGTCTATTATAGAAAAATCTTCTAAATATTTTATTAATTTTATTTGAATATATTTTTCAAGAATTTTTTCTAGAGATGGCAAGATACTAATTGGTCTGTAGTTACCCAATACAGTGTGGTCACCTCCCTTATATATAGGTCTTATAATACTACATTTTAAATCATCGGGGATTTTAGCTTGAAATAAGATTCTGTTTATAAAATGGGTTATAATTGGACCAAGGATTAAAATATGTTTTTTAATATCTTTCATCCTGATATTATCAATTCCTGGGGAAGAAATCTTCATTTGTCTAACAATACTTTCTATATCCGCCGCTTTTGCCCTCGGTAGGTACATGCTTTGAGGCATCGCCTCTGGTTCAAATTCAGTTGTCTTATGATTGCACTTGTGTAACATATTGTAAACACTTTCAGAGAAATAATCAACAAAATCATTAATTAAAACTTCTTTTGTTCGATCTTTCAACAGATATTTAGAAGCATTTTCATCACAGTCATTTTTACATTTAGTTCCTAAAATTTTATTACACTCCTCCCATGTTTTTTTTTAATCTTGAAAATAGTTTTTGAATTTATCATTATAGTAAGAAGTTTTTAGTTTAACTAATAATTTATTTAACACATTTCTAAAACATTTATATTCTTTCTCGTAATATTTGTTTGTCGGAGCATTTTTCCAACGTTTATATAAGTTATCTCTTTTTTTAATTTTACATAAAACATCGGAAGATATCCAATCGTTTTTCGCATAAGGCCGGGTTTTGGATTTTTTACTTATCACAATTGTGCTATTTTTATACAAATCATCAAAATATTTTTGAAATTTTGAGTAAATAATGGTACAGTCATTTTCTTCTAGAAGTGATTTCCAATCATAATTTTGGACATTATTATCAATATGTCTCTGCGAAAGAATCGTTATATTTTCAGTTTTGTTTAAGTTTATTTGTTCTTTAGAATCTAACCGAACATTTATAGCCGTGGTGTGGTGATCTGCAATGTTATAATCACATACGCATGAGGAGATTGAACTCACACCTGTAAAAGCTCCAGCGGATTGTCTTCCGCTAATCCTTACAAAAAAATGATCGATACACGAGCTGTTTATTTGCTGTTGAACTATCACTTCTCTTGTTACGTCATTTATACATTTTATTAAATAATTATTTGCAAGGATATTTTCATAAGTTATTATGACTGAATCATTTCTATTTAATAAATTTAAATTGATGTCACCAAAATATATGACACTTTCATTTGGGTCAATATTATTTTTAAACACAGAAGATATTTCAGACAAAAATGCTTGTTTATTGAGATTCGGAGGTCGGTATATAGCTAAAAGATTTAAATTTTTATTATTTTTAAGTGTCAATTTTCCAAAAACGTTTTCAAAATATATTGTGTCTATAAATATTTGCGAGAAGGTAAGATTATTTTTTACATATAACAAAATACCTCCACCGGATTTGTTACTTCTGCAATAGTGATATGAATTAAATCCGGGAATTTCATAGAAACCAACTTGTTCTGAACGTATTGCTGTTTCACAAAGCATAAGTATGTCAATGTGATTTATACAGTTTTTAAAATAAGCATGAAAGAGGTCCCAATACTTGCACATCGACCTAATGTTTAGTTCTACACAAGTTAGATTATTTGTTTCACATTTTCTTGTAGTCTGCATTTGAATCCATTCAT